>JABTTQ020001830.1:0-344024 GCA_016081115.2 Rehmannia glutinosa | reverse complement strand
CAAATATAAACCTAAGAAAAATAAAATCTAAAAAAAAAAACTTTAAAACTTTATGTAAAGCCGCCCGTTTCACGGATCTAAATTCGTGAGACCGTCTCACACAAGTTTTTGCCTCCTAAATAGAAGAACTTTAAACATGATCTAACTTTTTCACTTCTGGCTTCCAACATCACATGAAAACCCAAAACTACCCCGAAAACGGAAAACCATTAAATATCATTTTAATCAATAAAAAATTAATCCAAACAAGCAGTTGCACATGATTGACTGTACGCATTAATTCCAAAAACATCCCTCAACTGAAGTCTTCAGCCACGTGGAAGTCTCTTATTGGATGTTGTCTCCCCGTCAATTCCATACTTTTGTATTCACAATCGCTTGATTGAATGCCAAGTACAGCCCCGCGCACATTTCAGACAGTCCCTTTCTTCTCAATCCATATTTTATTGTAATATAACATATATACACATATTTGCTTGATTTATATAATAAATTACTGTTTTTTTAGATATATTGTGTGATTGATTTAATTCTATTTATTAATTCCGGGAGAAATAATCAACAAATTGGGGCAGACATGCGGTGGTTTTCTTGAAGGAGAAGAATTCACCTGAAATTTCGCGTTAAGAGTGAATTGTTTGACAGAGGGATCTGAATTGGATTGAATTGATTTTACCGAAGGATTGCGTATTCGCATAAGGCTTACGTGCTTAAAGGTTTGATTTGGGTTCCATTTTTTTTCTAGCTTTTTTTGGGGGGAAGGTTAATTTTGAATCTTTTTTCTTTGGTCATTTTGGGTTTCGGTTACTGGGTCTCTGTCGGAATTTGGAATTGAGAAGTTCGGATGTGAGAATTTTTTTTAGTTTAGGGTTACTGTACATGTATTTTTTAATTGTTGATCAAGCAAAAGTGGTGTGGAGATAAATTCAGTTTTGGGATTTGTGTTTTGTGTCTGATTGGGTATAGGGGAGGGTTGGATTGTGGATTTTTTTTATATTTGAATTGAGAATCAAGACTTTGTGCAGCTTTTTAATCAGTGATATTGAGTATTGATTGAGAGAAATTTTCATTTCACTGTTTCTGAGGGGGTTCTGGAGAACTGCTGAAGGATCTGGAGGTCTGCCATTGAATGTGAAAGTTGTTGATTGGCTAATTTTAGGGGTGTTCATTTTTCGAATGGATCCGAAATTCGATTCGGTTCGAATTCGAATTTTAGTTTCGAATTAGGATTTTTGAATTTCGAATCGAATTTCAATCAACTCAATTTCGAATATGAATATTTGAATCGAATAACGAATTGAGGTTTTTTTTCGAATTCTATTCGAAAATCCTAATTCGAGGTGAAATTCGACTAAATTCGAATTCGTATTTCGATTCGAATTCGTATTTCGATTCGAATTCGTATTTCGATTCGAATTCGTATTTCGATTCGAATTAAGTATTACAATTCAATTCTTATTTTAATTCGAATTAAGTATTTCAAAATTTATATGTATATATTTCACACTATACATAATTATTTATTGTATATATGAAAATTATACACATGCATTTCTAATATATATAAATAAATAAAATAATAATGTTTTAAATGAAAATGTAAAATTATAAATATATGCTCTTTCCTTCTTGTTTTTAGTTTTTGTTAAAAATAATTATTATTAATAGTATATGAAATACATTTTACATTTTAATTCAAATTTTTATCTTTAGACCATATTCAAATAATCATTTTTGTGCTAAAAAATATATTTTAGGTAAAATATATTTTGCTCTTACAATCTCACGTGGAGCGTGTGGTGAAATAATCTATAAGAATATTCCACTTAACTATGTCCATTGTAAAAAAGAAAAACTTGTGTACATACACTATACAACATACATTATACATTTATACAATATAGTCTTTGACTTTTTCCCTTTGTTTTAAGTTCTTCTTACAATATGCATTATACATTATACATTTGTACACTATATTACATATATTTATATTCAGATCACATTCAAATAATAAATTATATGATAACACACACTATATCTCTTTATCTACACACATACACATTGTCAATTTGATATCTTATACTTGAGTATAAAAGATTTTTATCAAGAACTAAGATCTTGGTATAAAATTGACACAAAATGATTTATTAAATTTATATAAGCGAGTTCGTTATGAATTTATGATAATCTTTAGTTAAATTAAACAATAAAAAACGGTTAGTCGATAATTTGTAATTTTGAAAAAATAAAATCTGGAATTTTATTGGGTATAGCCCAAAAATATTATGTTATGAATCCAAACTTTATTCACTTTATCGCAAAATTTGGATTTTTGGATTGACTCGAATTCGATTCGGAAATCGAGAAATCCAATTCGTTTAAATTCGATTCGAATTAATCGAATTAGGATCGAATTTCGAATAGAGGTTTAAAATTTTCATTCGATTAAATTTGATTCGAGGAAGTCGAAGAATTCGGAATTCGATTCGATGAACACCCCTAGCTAATTTGATTCACATTGGTAACTGGATTATTTCCGGATTGTTATTTTATTATTATTCTGTTCTGATACTGGGGGGCCACGGGTTCTAATGGATATTAGAGCTGGAAGAAAATGAAAATATCACAATGAGTGGCAAAGGCGGGTTGTTAAGTCGATGGATGCCTCAGATAGGACTTTCTCTGATCTGATAGGGTTATTGAAATCATGGATCCCTTGGCGGTCCGAGCCTGCACATGTGTCAAGGGATTTTTGGATGCCCGATCAGAGTTGCAGGGTATGCTACGAATGTGATTCACAGTTCACCTTGTTCAACCGTAGGCACCATTGTCGACTCTGTGGCCGAATTTTCTGTGCCAAGTGTACTTCGAATTGGGTGCCTACGCCATCCGGTGAACCGGAGATTCCACTTGAAGAGTGGGATAAGATTAGGGTCTGTAACTACTGTTTCAAGCAATGGAAACAGGGATTGGCTGTACCTGTTGAAAATGGGGTCCAGGTTGCTAACCTGGATCTCAGCAGTTCTCCATCAGCTACCAGTTTCTTAAGCACCAAGTCCAGCGGAACCTGTGACAGCAGTAACGTTATATTTGTCTCAGTACCAGAGTCTGCTGGAATTAGTCCAAGTCGACCGGAAATAATCGACACACCTCTAGAAAGAGAAAGTATTGCAGCTGCAATGAACAAGGATGATGCGGTGGACATAGGCGAACAGAATCAGTCTCAAAACCATTTTGAATTTTGCCCAAACAGGTTCTTCTGCATCTCCCTTGGCTTGAATTAAGTAGCATAGTTGTAATATCTCTATTTCCAGGCTACTAGTTACCTAAATAGAAAACATCATGTTAGTAGCAAGTTCCTTTGGGATTATGTTACTGAATGCGTGGTGCTAGTTTCAGTCTGAACATAGGCATTTGAAACTGAAATTTTGCTTCTGATCTTCCTGTAGAAATGAGGTCTATGGTTTTTGATGGCCTCATTATGTGTAAGAACTGATACAAATGGAAACACTTTAGAATAGCACTCTGCATTTGTGTCTTCGTATGTTGTATGTAATTTCTACACTGATGACCGTTGTGCAACACCTGAAAGTCTAGATAACACTAGCTAACAATTTGGAGTCAAATGGGTAATCTTGTTTAATTGTTTTCATGTTCCTTCGAGGAAGGTTTTTTTCTGTTTTTATGAATCCGCCTTCACATTTGATTCTGCCTGGATGGAAGAGTCACTCTGACTTGTGTTGTATCTTTGCCGCTGAAATTGTAGTAAGGAGTTTGTTTGGCCTTCATTGTATACTTTATCAAAAACAACTGTCTTAAGGTATGGATTTTTGAAGTGATTTGGGAGTGTTGTAATGATGCTTATCATTTAGCAATTGGTATATTCATGTGTCAATGTGTCATCAATATTCTTAGAGCTTTTGCACCTAAGGTGATAATTTGTGATCTGCCTCTAAAACTGATACCCTCTTGATTTAGTTTATTTATGCTAAACTCATTGACTATAGCCATTATCCATTACTCATCCTTTTCAAACAGAAGTGATGATGAAGATGAAGAATTTGGAGTTTCTCGCTTCTGTTCCACAACAAGTCAATTTTCACAGGTTACTGGCTACTTGCATCAAATTCAGTTCGATGACATCGACAATGACTATAAATCACGTAAAGTTCATCCTGATGGAGATTCTGTTGATTCAACAAGTGTGAACAGCTACTCAATACAGAATAGTTTTGATTCCCACACTCCCGGAGAAGTCCAGCAAGTTGTTCAGAAAGGTGGTGAGCATGATATTAGTGATGAATGTGAGGTACCGTCTTTATACGCAGCTGAAGATGTGGTTACAGAACCTGTGGATTTTGAAAACAATGGGGTTCTCTGGCTCCCTCCTGAACCAGAAGATGAAGAAGATGAAAGGGAAGCACTTCTTTTTGAGGATGAAGATGATGGGGATGCTGCTGGAGAATGGGGATACTTGCGCAATTCAAGCAGCTTCGGGAGTGGGGAGTATAGAAGCAGGGACAAGTCAAATGAGGAGCACAAGAGAGCCATGAAGAATGTGGTTGATGGTCATTTTCGGGCTTTAGTAGCTCAGCTCTTGCAGGTGGAGAATCTTCTTGCAGTGGGCGAAAATGACAAAGAGAGTTGGTTAGAAATAATCACAGCACTGTCATGGGAGGCTGCTTCATTACTAAAGCCCGATATGAGCAAAGGTGGTCAAATGGACCCAGGGGGTTATGTTAAAGTGAAATGTTTAGCTTCTGGACGTCGAAGTCAGAGGTAATTATTTGTATCTGTTCTGCTCTTACTACATCTATCTTGTAGGTGTTTGATAAATTCTTTGTTAAAAGTGATGGGCAGAATAAACTTTCCAATTTTAATTATAGTTGTATTGGTACAGGATTGGATTGTGAAAAGAGAAATACAAAAAAGTTAATGGGTTGAATTGGATATATTCTGGAATCTGCCGTGACAGAGAATTGATTCGGTTATCATGCATGCCTGAGTTATCATTTATCCAACTCTTCGTCTTCCCTTTTTTTCTTTTTGTGTTTTTAATGGGGTAACATAGCAGTCTTATTTTAACAGTTCATTCCCTGGAAAAGTTACCCATCATCCTGCTACCTGATGCAGGCCGTTCCGGAGGGTTGAAATCAGTTCTAAGTAGGACTTATTTTACTCATTCTCCTTAAAAATCTGAAAATTTGTGAATCTGCATTGTTAGGTAAATGTCTGGGAGAAAGGTTAGACAAAATTTCTTCTGTGGGGATTTTTTTGAGTTGTGATTGTTGGGTAACTAAAGAGGCAGCAACAGAGGATAGGGAAGACGATAAGGGGAAGATGCTTCCATAGGCGTACAAGAAAGAAGATGCATCACACAGTAAGAATTGAAAATAATGCTGTCTAAATAAGATAAGGGAGCAATGTCTTGGTGTGAGATTTAGTTTCAATTTCCAAAACTAGCTAGCCAAGCTTGAAATAACGAACGCCCCCCTCTCCCAAAAAAAGGCCCTTTGAGGGTTATAACTAACTTAATCCAACAATCTACATACTAATAGCTAAACACAAACACAATCAGTTAATGAGTTGAAAGATACCACGCTACTTATAAAGAAATGAATTACTTAGGTACTTATTCAAAGTTAAGACTGCTCAATGTGTTTGATATATTTTAACCATAAACATTACTATGTGATTGTAGAATGGCCAATATGTGTCCTACTGGCTCTTATATGTGCTTATACAATTAGTTAGTTTTGATGTTAGCATAGCAAACTCTATGAATTTTGAGATGTTAAATAATAAATATTAAATCTCTGTTGTAGCTTCTAGTTGTATCTCTATTGTCAGCCTATCTACTCATTGTTAAAAGGTTAGTAAAAGGTCAATTTTGAAATCGATATTGATCATCTGAAAGCAAAGGACCTCAGATTTAGTATACAAATACGAACATTGTCTACTCTGGGGGCAAAATTTAAGGCAACTCTGATCACGGGTATATATTTCAAAGTTCAAAAGTATCTTCCCAAATGAATTTACCTTACCTTGAGGAATATAATTTAAAATAATATCGAGTTAATATACTGAAGTCAAATACATGTCTTTACCATGATGAGATTTAATTATTGCTGAGTTCTGAGGGTCCATGGGGGCACCAGCGGTGATATTGGTTTGCTGACCCTTCTTCAGTTTATTGTTCAATGGGTGAGGAGTTTAGAGTCAGCTCTCAGCCCTTTCTCCCTCTCTTTTTCTCCTACCAAAATCGAATTCAGGCCTTCCCCGCCCTCATTACATCTTAATCACTGCTAGCTATGAAATGGAAACTAACTGAGACCAGCTTTAAATGTTCCTTAAATGGAAGTGTTCTGGTATCAATTTAAAACTAAAGGGATATAACTTGAACTAGGCATTAGTGATACTTAGATCATGTTGTGTCTCTTTCAGGTCTTCCTTTAAGGCCCTATGACCAACGAATATTCTCAGTTATTTCTAGGATTAGTTCATTACTCAATTTTACTGCTGATCTATCTTTTTTTCATTTGTTTCTCATGTACCTTATTTTAATTTCCTGGAATAGTATGGTGGTAAAAGGAGTTGTTTGCAAGAAAAATGTGGCTCATCGGCGGATGACATCAAAAATTGAGAAACCTCGTTTGCTGATCCTAGGAGGGGCTCTCGAATACCAGCGGGTTTCTAATGCTCTTTCAAGCTTTGATACTCTGTTGCAGCAGGTTGAGTGAACTGACATTTTCTAACCATCTATTGGTTGTTGGTATTTGTTGTTTGTTTATATATATATATATATATATATATGCTGTTTATATAAATCTATGAGTCTTGAGGTTTGTACTTACTTATTTGCCTCTCTTCTCAGGAAATGGATCATCTTAAGATGGCTGTTGCAAAGATTGATGCACATCATCCTGATATTCTTCTGGTGGAAAAATCTGTCTCACGATATGCACAGGAGTACCTTCTTGCGAAAGATATATCACTTGTTCTAAATATAAAAAGGCCACTTTTAGAGCGCATAGCCCGGTGCACTGGCGGCCAGATAGTTCCTTCAATCGATAATCTGTCATCCCAGAAATTAGGATATTGTGACATGTTCCATGTTGAGAAATTTATGGAAGAGCATGGCACTGCTTCTCAGGCTGGAAAGAAGCTGGTGAAGACATTGATGTATTTTGAAGGCTGTCCAAAGCCACTAGGCTGCACGGTGAGTCAGTCACAACCTAGAACAGAAATACCACTATTGATATAAATATTAGATGATTAATGTTCAATGATATTTAAATGTTATATCAGTTAAACTTTCAAACATCATAATTGAGATTACAGGGAATGCTATTTTAATTATTTAGCTGAAATTACAACGCTGAAATCTTGTGAAAGTCCTTGTACGAACTTGTATGAGAAGTTTCTTGAAGTGTCAAATCATAGTCTTTGCATATTCATTGATGGAAAATCTCATATGTTTTTCGTTGGTTACCTTTGGGCACAAAAATATGCATTTAAGCTCAATGAAAATCTAACATATCACGTTTATTGCTTCAGATATTACTTCGAGGTGCGAATGAGGATGAGTTGAAGAAAGTGAAGCATGTTGTACAATATGGAGTTTTTGCCGCTTATCACCTAGCTCTGGAGACATCTTTTCTTGCTGATGAGGGTGCCTCTCTGCCAGAACTTCCGTTGAACGCTCCAATTACAGTGGCACTTCCAGCTAAGACGTCTAAGATTGACAGATCCATTTCAACTGTACCTGGTTTTACCATCCCTGACAATGAGAAAACTCCTGGGCCCGAATCTGTTGGTGAACCACAGAGGTCAAATAGTGTGCCCACTTCAGCTCTCTTCAAGGTAACAATTGCTCCCATTCATGGAAATGAACAGGCAGAGACATCTAACCTTCCTGCTCCTATGAGATTTCAGTACACCGACCTGCCTGCCTCATCTTCCGCTGAAGGTTTTCAGTATTCCTCCTTGAATGAACCCTCTCCTCGCAACGCATCAGAAGAAAAAGGTCTTGTAGATTTAGCTATGTTTTCGGAGGCAAAAAGTATTGAAGCAGACAGATTGTCTTCTACAGGAGATCGCCGCATCGATAATGATTGTGGAGATTTAAATGTCAAAATCACGCAAAGTGATTGCTTGGACAGTGATGCTAACAAAAGTGTTTTAAATCCACCATCTCTTCAAGTTAATGGGAAACAAATTCTTGAGGAAGAACCAACTTTAAAAGAAGAGTTTCCACCTTCCCCTTCAGACCATCAAAGCATCTTAGTTTCCTTATCATCACGATGTGTGTGGAAGGGAACTGTCTGTGAAAGATCCCATCTGTTTAGGATCAAATACTATGGAAACTTTGACAAACCATTGGGTCGTTTTCTACGAGATCATTTATTTGATCAGGTATCTCTCTCTCCCTCTTTTTTAAAAAGAGAACTATGGAGAAACGTTGTTGTCTCATATGTTGCTAGGAATGTTCTAGGCTTGTTTAGAACTGAGAGAGTCTAACTTTTGTGACAGAATTATAGATGCCGCTCATGTGATATGCCTGCAGAAGCTCATGTGCAGTGCTATACTCATCGACAAGGTACCCTTACTATCTCAGTTAAGAAATTGCCAGAAATTCTTTTACCTGGTGAGAAGGATGGAAAGATTTGGATGTGGCACCGTTGCCTGAAATGTCCAAGAGCTAATGGCTTCCCACCTGCAACGCTAAGAGTTGTGATGTCTGATGCTGCCTGGGGATTATCTTTTGGAAAGTTTTTGGAGCTAAGCTTTTCAAACCATGCTGCTGCTAGCAGAGTGGCAAGCTGCGGCCATTCTTTACATAGAGACTGTCTTCGGTTTTATGGGTATGATGTTGATCTGTTCCGTCTGCAGAATTACTCTCATCTTGTGGTTCATTAATAAATGTTGACCTTCACGTGTACTCTTGTATGATTAATCATTTTTATGTTTTGGGTAAAACGTGGTGTGTATTGAGATTAATTACACTGTTAAATGAATAAGATCTGTTCACCCGAGCTATCTCATTGCCTCCTTATGGTTGTTGTACTTATTTATAAATCTCAAGGATGGCATCCTTCTTCTAGGCAAGCTACGGGAATACACTAAAAAAGACCATGCTGCATTTGAACTTGAGATGATATTATAATGCCTGTGTTTTACTGTGCATGTTTTATGATGTGTTACATGCAGATTTGGGAAAATGGTTGCTTGCTTTCGTTATGCATCAATCGATGTTCACTCAGTCTACCTGCCTCCTTCAATACTTGATTTCAACTATGAAAGACAGGAATGGATAGAACGTGAATTGAATGAGGTGAAATGACTATGCTTGCTTCTTTTTTGTTTTCTTTTCAGATTTTTGTGGATGTCAATTATTCCTGAATTTCCTTAATCTGGCCATCCAATCAAACAGGTGGCTGGTCGGGCTGAGCTTTTGTTCTCTGAAGTGCTTAATGCTCTCCGTCTTCTGGTAGAAAGAAAATCTGGCTCGAGTCTGCTCAATAATAGCATGAAAGTTCCTGAATCGAGGCGCCATCTAGCAGATCTAGAAGGGATGTTGCAGAAAGAGAAGTTGGAATTTGAGGTTTGCTATGAATTTTAAATTTTTAGTTTTGTTACCAAAGATTACGTATCATGTTTGTTGAGTATATTTCTCTTAATAATGGCTAAGTTGTCAATGAAGGAGAACCTTGTTTCTGGTTGGTAAGCTCAATTGATATTCTTCGTGAATCACTTATCTTGTTTACATTATTGGTGATTGAGTGATTATGTATTATATTTTGAGTGATAAAACCATGTGAACAAAATCCTCTAAGGTTTAACTTTTACTGCATAAGTTTTTAGTGTAAGAGGGATGCATAGTTTTACAAACCATGTGACTTGCAACAATGTAGGAATGAGAACCATATTATATCAGCTACCTCCCACTCTACAAACCCTGTGGTTGTGGAAACACATATTTAGGAGAAAAAAAAATTCTCTCCTTACAAGGTTTGACGTGAACGTGAAGGAAAACATCTCAAGTGGTGCATATGGAATTATGCTCTTTTTTTGACATTTTACAGTGGCATGGACTTTTTGTGATATTTACATGATAATAATTTGTCAATAGAAATGCTCTACACATTCTGCCCCTGCTCTTTACTTGATAAAAACCAGCCTTTTTTTTTTTTTTTTTTTTTTTTTTGAGTTACGGACACACACTTTATTTGGGATTGAACCCCTGACCTCCCACACATTGGAGGGAGTGATACCACTAGGCCAAATGGTTGGTGGTATGAAAACCAGCTTTAATGTGTTGTGTGCCAGTAACATTTAGATTTAGCTTACATTTTTTTCTCCTATTAATCAGTGTTATTAGAGGCGAGAGGTGTGCCAAGGCTCAACGAGGTCCATAGCGCCTGAGGCATGCCTCTTGAACACAGGCCCAATTAACAAAAATGATATACGCTATTACCCATGATACGAATCGGTAAGAAATATCTTAAAACATAACATTATTAGTATTTATTTACATTTTGAGTAATAATTTTCTCATCAAAATCAGTCATAAATAAAAAAATAAACCATATGAAACTTACAATTTCCCACACAATTTATCCAACCATCAGAAACTAAACTCAAATCTTTTTTTTTTTAAAATTCTTAAAACTGAAATTTAATTGAAGGAGAAATAAAAAAGGCAGGCGGTGAGCAGCGACAGGAGGCGGTGGCGGGCGGCGGGCAGAGGTGCTGGGTTTGGAGGAGCAGGGGCTATTTTTGTTGTTCTCCAAATGAAACTCTAATTTTCTTTTTTCAACCTTTTGGGTTAAAAGTGTGTTTCTAGATAAAAAATGTACTTCTAAATGAGAAGTGTGATTTTAAATAGTTAGTACTTTGTAGACTAACAACCTTAACAAAAAGACATCAAAAGAAAGAAGAGGATCAGGATGCACGCCTCCCGCGCGCCTCTGCCGCTGCCAGAGGCGCGCACCTCCGGAACATGCATCGCCATGGAGTTTCGGAGGCGTTTCTCTATGCGCCTCGCACCTCTAATAACACTGCTGTTTATTACTTTGATCTCAAAACTAGTTTTCTTGGAAGGTTTTGTGGGGATTATAGAATTGTGTCTCTTTGACTAGTAGTAGCGAATATTTTGGGATGTCGAAATTAGACGTTGGCATGAATGAAAAATTGTTTTAGGGTTTTTCTTTCTTCCTTTCCTTCCTTCTTTCTTTTTGCTCTTGTACTTTATGTGTGTGCGTGTGTGTGTTTGCGCACGCGCCGAACTACATTGAGAGTCCCCCTGTTGAACATGTGATTGCAGGAGTCACTCCAGAAAATCTTGAACGAGGAAACAATAAAAGGGCAACCAGCCATTGATATTCTTGATCTCAATCGACTCCGAAGACAACTTGTATTCCAGTCTTATATGTGGGACCACCGCCTGATATATGCAGATAGTTTAGATAACAAGAGCCAACCAGTTGACGTGGAAGTCACCTGTGCAGACTCCATTAAACCCCTTGCCGCTACTGAGAAGCTTCTGGATATAACTGTCTCAGATAAGACAGGTGAAATATTGGATTATTCTGGTTCTATTGCTGGGGACGCAAAGCCTGACCAAAGCACTGAACATGGGGTACGCGATACGCACAGCAATCCTGAGGTGCTTAATCAAAGAACCGATGCATTTTTTAACTCTGATCCTATTGGAAGAAACACCACTGATGAATTTGATGCTATGGAATCTGATGTCACCCTTCGTAGAGTCCTGTCTGATGGACAAGCTCCTATTTGTTTATCAGATACTCTCGATGCGGCGTGGACTGGTGAAAATTACCTTGGTGTGGGGACCACCAAGAACAATAATTTATCTGAATCAGTCGAAGCCGACAACTTATCCTCTGTTGCAGCATCCGAAAAGCTGGATGTGGAAGACCACGGCATGGAGGATCTGACCGCGTCTAAGGTGTCTCGGTCGCCGTCTTTTATGTCTTCCAAGGGTTCTGATAATATGGAAGACGCCGTAAGCTGGTTGGGCATGTCGTTTACGAATTTTTACAGATCATTAAACAAAAACTTTTTGGGAAGCGCTCAGAAACTGGATACACTCGGTGAATATGACCCCATCTACATTTCGTCATTTCGGGAGTCCGAAATCCAAGGTGGCGCCCGGTTGCTCCTGCCTGTGGGAGTTAACGACACTGTTATTCCGTTGTATGATGATGAGCCTACAAGTGTTATATCTTATGCGCTTCTTTCGCCTGATTATCATGTCCAACTGTCTGATGAGCCGGAGAGATCGAAGGACACCGCTGATTCTATGTTTTCTATGCAGTCCCTTGATGCTGGGAATTTCCATTTGTATCACTCTTTGGATGAAACGATGTTGGAATCTTACAGAAGTCTTGGATCTGGAGATGAGACCATGTTATCCTCAACAACTTCTCGTAGTTCTTTGACTTTGGATCCACTTTCATACACAAAAGCTTTGCATGCAAGAGTGTCTTTTATGCGGATGATGGACCCCTTGGGAAGGTGAAGTACACTGTTACTTGTTATTATGCGAAGCGGTTTGAGGCGTTGAGGAGGATATTTTGTCCATCCGAGATTGATTTCATCAGATCTCTTAGCCGGTGTAAGAAGTGGGGAGCTCAAGGTGGTAAGAGTAATGTCTTTTTTGCAAAAACTTTGGACGACCGATTTATTATTAAGCAAGTAACTAAGACTGAGCTGGAATCGTTTATCAAGTTTGCTCCTGGATATTTTAAATATCTATCTGAATCGATTGGCTCAGGAAGTCCGACGTGCCTGGCAAAGATTCTTGGAATCTATCAGGTATATTTGACTAAATGAATCTAAACTAGTTAAAAAGTTTTATTTTGCTATTGTCTGAAATAAGCAATTTTCTTTTAGATTTTTGTCACTTGCATTAAACAGCACAGATGCTTTCTTCGTCCATTACACACACCATAATTTATATAACCAAAAGAAAATTCTAACGTTTAAGCAATACTGCTTACCAATATTATTAAACATGAAAGTTTATGCACATATGTTTTTTATAAAGGTTCCTTTTCGAATTTAATTTTCTCATTTCTCTTGGATTGGTAGCTTAGTTTGCATGGTAAATGATAATGGATGTGTGATGGTCTCGTTAGTATAAAATTACGTCAAGACATTTTCAATGTGTTGGCTTGACATAATCTTTGGAAACACCATGGTTGATTTTCTGGTTTATTGTTGAAAAGGTTACATCCAAACATCTTAAAGGAGGGAAGGAATCGAAAATGGATTTGCTGGTTATGGAGAATCTTCTTTTTGGAAGAAATGTGACGCGGCTTTATGATCTCAAAGGATCTTCAAGGTCACGGTACAATCCTGATTCTTCTGGAAGTAACAAGGTTTTGCTGGATCAAAACTTGATTGAAGCAATGCCAACTTCTCCAATTTTTGTCGGAAATAAAGCCAAGAGGTTGTTAGAAAGAGCGGTTTGGAATGATACTGCTTTTCTTGCTGTAAGTTTGTGCAAAACCTTATTTTTGATGAATATAATCTTGACATTGCACTGATTAGTGTAGAAGATACACGTGTTCATTCATCTTCATTCTTTGATTATTTTGAATATAAGGAGAATTACAAATGTTACCCCTGAAGTTTAGCCTAATTACATATAGACCTTGTTATATTTCAAAATTATAAATACACCATTGAAATTTGTCTTTTTATAAATGCACCGATTGAGCAGTATAATTTGTAAAACAAACACAAACAAACCTCAAGGGGATATTTGTAATTAGGCTAGACCTCTGGGGTAGTTTCTGTAATTTCCCCAGAATATATCTCATCCCACTCCATGAAACTACCGTGATTATATTGATGCAAATTGTTATTACAGTCAATAGACGTGATGGATTATTCGCTACTGGTTGGGGTTGATGAAGAGAAGCACGAGCTTGTTCTTGGTATTATCGACTTCATGAGACAATATACATGGGACAAGCATCTCGAGACTTGGGTTAAGGCGTCGGGCATTCTTGGTGGGCCCAAAAACGCTTCACCAACTGTAATTTCTCCCAAACAATACAAGAGAAGGTTCCGGAAAGCCATGACGACCTATTTTTTGATGGTTCCAGATCAATGGTCACCTCATACAACAATCATTCCTAGTAAGTCACAAACTGATTTATGCGAAGAGAACAACAATGCACAAAGTACGCCCTCTGCTGAGTGAAATGCAAATTAGTCACAATGTTTGTATATTTTCTTTTTTCAGAAATTTGTTGTTCTTTTGGAAGCCAGTTCCTTTTGGTTTCTCTTTATAATTAGAATTCATGATTATAATTTATTTGTTAGAAAGAAATAGGAAAAGAACAGGAGAAGAAAGCAAAACAAGGCAGTTGTGTCTATGAAACCTCCCCTGGTCTTCATATTGTATGACCTCCCCCCAAAGGTTTTTGTTGTACACATTTTTTTATTTTTTTTACTTTTATCTTTCTTTTATATATTTAAACCCCCAAACGCCCCTATGTTTTTGTACTTGGAAGTCAAGTTATATATGTATTGACAATGTAATGTGAGTGCAATTTTTGTTATAATGAGGTTTGGAAATAGTTTGAACTTTCTGGAGTTGATCAGTGATGTATGGGTAGGTTGTTCCTCTATATCTATCGAGGTAAATGAAGATGAAATCGACAGATTATGAATTTTATATATTATGTTCAAGTCAAATTATTGAACTCCAGCAGATTTACCCTTAGAATTTTCTGTTTTTCTTTTGTGAGATACTAAATAAATTCTGTTTTTGGGACGACATGAGAATTCCTATTCCATTTTGTATGAAGTGGAAGGAAAGGCAAACAGAGTTGAATATTAAAAAGGGTTAATTACAAAAATCACCCACGAGGTTTGGCTTAATTACCAAAAAAAAGTCAATAATCTTCCAAAACTACAAGTATCACCTTAACATTTGTTTTTCCTTTTTCACAAATAGCACCTCAAGCAGGGGTATTTTTAAATTAATACTAACCTCAACGACGGCCTGATTATCTAGCACAACCAGTCAGCTTTGACTCTTGTTTACCTCACGACACTCGTATTTGAACCGTCAAGAGAGTGGAACAAGTAAGCCAACAAGCACACAATGTGTGCAAGCGCGTTTTATAACATTTTAGGGGGTATTTGTAATTTTGCAAGATTATTGTGTTTTTTTTCTGTTTGGTAATTATGCTAATTTTAGGGGTAGTTTTGTAATTAATCCATATACGTGGACTTCTTACAAACACTGGATTGTGGTGGGAAAGAATTACTGTCATACACACACATCCAACAGCTAATTTATATGCAGAGGGATAAATAATTACTCAAAGCCATTACTGTTAATCATCAGTTTGCCCTGCAATCCTCTCATCAGCCACTTGAACCCAACATCTTTCAAGGATTTCGATTATCTCAACATCTCTGCTGTCACAAATTAGATAACTTGTTGTTAGGAAATATACTATATATTATTATAAGGAATAATTACAAAAACACCCCTAGGTTCGGGCTAATTAAAAAACTAAACTCGAGAAATTTTGGAAATTACAAAAAAAAAAAAAAATGGCTGATTTTATGCGTCTTACATTTTTTCCCCTTGATATGCAAAAAATATTTCAATAGTTCCCATTATATTTATCAAAATATTACACTTACCTCCTTACATTTACGACAATCAAACCACATGTGGTTTTTTTTTTGTAATTTTAAAAAATCCTTTGGTTTTTTGTAATTAGCCCAAACCTTAGGGGCCTTTTTGTAATTATCCCTTATTATTATAAGACAAAGACATTTTGAAATTGAGACACATACTTCATTTGTAAATTCAATTTATATAGATCGAGTTTAAGTGGAGCTGAAAACTTAGACTGATTTTGTTTAAATATTTCTTACTTAAAAATGTAACTCAATCCCATCATACTTGCAAGCTTAAAGGCAGAGTAGACTGCATAATAAATGGTAGTAATAAATATATAATCATTGGTACCTTGTATTATAACTAAATCGTGATAATTGTTGGTGAAGACGAGGACCTTCATCGTATCCTTCACATGTTATCTCTCCATTTTCATCTCTATAGCAAACAATACCTGCCGATCGGTCTTCGAAAACCTACGATGTATTGTCAGAGAAACTAAGAAATCTACCCCTCAAGTTTAGTCTAATTACAATAACATCCAGTTATCTTTGAGAATTACAAGTACCTTAAAGTGTTACGATCATTTCATTCAGATTTGTATTTACCTAATAAATGGCCACTCTTGAGGGTGCAGTTTGTAAAAAGAGAAACAAGTGTCGTATTAATTGAAAAGATAATTGAGTGCTTTTGTAATTATTCTAAACTTTAGGAGTTTTTGTAATTAATTTTATCAATATATATAACAAATTTAAGTACCTTGTTCTTGTGAGATGATGATCTGAAGTGAAGATCAACTGAGATATGATTGTTGGCAGACATTACCACAAATCTACTACTTATTGGCCCTCTGATTGAAACACGATTCAGAGTTATCATAGGAGCTGAACAAATTAGAGAGAACCTTGTAGCCATTAGTCCAATTTCAATGTGGGAAAAAAAGAGAAATATTAAGAATTTGGGGGTGGAGGGGTTAAATTTGTTTTATATAAGTTGTGATAAGTGGGAGTTATTGGAGAATGATACAGCAGGCTTATTTATAGTGAAATGATGGATTTGAGTTGGAGTTTTGTCTTTTAATTTAGGACACATATTAAAGAAATGGAATTGATAAAGGGCTTGAAGATGTAAATAAATAATGCATGTAAAAAATAATTGTTTAGTGGGCTCCATTTAGCTTATCTTCAATCTGTTGATGGTATGATTTTCCATATGTAATGATTTTGCATTTGATTAAATTCTCATGTGGGTCTATTTGTTTTTTCGATTTAATTTTGGGACCTCATATACATGGATTATTATTCTATGAATGACAACATAAGTAGTCATTTAATTAATGTTTTTATGGAGATAGATTTATTAAGTAGAACTAATATATGAATGGGATCAATCTTATGCGTCGATTGATCGGGTCCCTAAGAGATAGGGAAGTTTTCGGGGATTGACTTCATTGACTTCGTCCGATAGCGTGACGAACTCTTTTCTTTTATGGTAAAGGCCTGTGCTATCAGGATGATGACGGGGTTTCGATTCAATGTGACTGACTGAGTGTGTGTTCCGTCCCCTATTTCCCCCTAATTTTACTCAAAAAAAGAAAGCACTAATATATGAACAAATCTTAGGTTGTTGTGAGGTTTTGTAAACTATTATGGTTTACACATTGTTGTTCATTGTGTAAGAAATCTCTAAATTGAGTACATTTATGTGATATGCTCTGTGAAAAGCCTATATATATGAAGGTGGTGACTGGTGAATGTAATTTTAAAATTTGTTTTGTGTTTATTTTTGAGATTTTGGGATAAATATTTTGGCGCAGTGTATTTTTGATAGTAGGATTGGTGAACGTATCAGGAATGAAATTGTGTTGCCCCTCAAAAAAAAAAAAAATGAATGGGTTGACCCAGGCTTTTTAACAAGGGTTAAAGACATAATTGTCCAACATTCTAAAAAAAGAAAAAAACATATTTATGCTTTTGGGCTTTTTAAGGATTTTTTATACTCCTGTACTTTTTTGGACATTTTTACGTTTCGCCATTTTTTGTTGGTTGTTTCGAACAAGTTTCATCTAGTAAAATTTTAGTGAAATATAATTTTTGCCCCCATTAAATAATCAATTTTATGCTCGAAATGGTATAAGCTATCAAGAAATATACAAATAAACAACACGTATTAAAACTACACATATTGAAAATATTATAGAAACACCATATGAATAGAAAAAAATATAATTCAATTTTTGATCCATTGCATTGAAAACATGGAAACAACCAAAAAACAACATAGCAACATTGAAAGCTATATCGAAACAACCCAAAAAAACTATATAAAAACAAACCATAA
Source organism: Rehmannia glutinosa (assembly GCA_016081115.2). Classification (NCBI taxonomy): domain Eukaryota; kingdom Viridiplantae; phylum Streptophyta; class Magnoliopsida; order Lamiales; family Orobanchaceae; genus Rehmannia; species Rehmannia glutinosa. Next base: position 326,008 of record JABTTQ020001830.1, on the reverse strand, counting down.
ACAATATAGAAAAAACTTAGGAACAAAAAGAGCTTAAACTGATACATCAAAAAACAACATAGAAACAAAAGAATAATATTGAAAAAAGTATAGAAACAACTGAAAAACAAACATAAACAATATATAAAAGAACATATGAACAAAAACAAAACATAAAAATTGATAAAAGATGCATTGAAACATCGAAACAACAAGAAACAACCAAGAAACAATGAAAACAACATAGACACAAATTTGAAACAACAAAAATAACATATAAAATAATACATGAACAAAAAATCGAGAAAAAGTGTAAATGTCCAAAAAAGACTCAAAAGCATAAAAATGTCCAAAAAAATTGGGGGAGCATAAACAGTGTCTTTTGTTCCATAAAGTTGGTATGCTTGTTTATTACTCTTTTAACAATTTAGCGGGCCTCATCATTGGAATTTAGGCCAATCCATGTGGATTCCACTTCCAAATTTAGCAGGCCTTTATTGGGCTTCACATCAGTCCAACGTGTTGTCCCTCCCGAAAGATGGAAATTGGACCTCTTAAACCAAATTGTGTGAATTATAAATCTCTTCTTCGACAACGTGCAGAGGTCGCGGATTTGGGCTTTGATTCTATAGCCCAATAGAAAGCCCGAAACCATGCAACATCCGGGTCACCGAAAACTCGTGCCTTTTCTTTGAATGCTGCCTTGCTCGACAAGAAGAAAAACTCCGCCTCAAAACATCAAATTTCTGCTCATCTCACCTTCATCTTCTTCATTGTAATTAAGGTGGGGTAGATTCTCTATTCAGATCCACTTATTCGTTGCTGTTATCTCAATTTAACTCGTACTTTAATCTCTCTGCAGTATATTTTGAAGCTCTAATTTGTTGGGTCGAAAATGTTCCTCACAAGGTAAAAATTTAGCATTGTTGTAATCGGCTTCTTTCGTTTCTCTAGGTGTTTTATTTTATGCAGTGATGTCTGATATTTTTTTTTGGAATTATTTAAGGACTGAGTATGATAGAGGAGTGAACACTTTCTCTCCAGAAGGCCGATTGTTTCAAGTCGAATATGCCATTGAGGCTATCAAGGTTTTTCTTTTACTGATCTACATTTCATTTTCTTTAGTTTGTGGGTTTATTTTAAATTCATTGTTAATGATTTTTGTTATTTGGGTTTTCCTTTTAGTTGGGTTCAACTGCAATTGGGATAAAGACCAAGGAAGGAGTGGTTCTTGCTGTTGAGAAGCGCATTACGTCGCCACTTTTGGTATATTTATCTTCCGTTTTCGGGTTATCTTTCATTTACGGGTTTGATTTAAATCGATGGACTGAAACTATGTCACAATTTTGTATTAGTGGAACTGTTGGGATAAACTCACAAACGATAATATCGAGCATAGTTGTCAAAGGCTCAAGGCGCACAAAGGCGCAAGGGTTCAATGCGCAAATATCAAAACAAGGCGCACGCCTTTTTGAAGTGAGGCGCAAAAATAAATAAATAAATAAAATAAAAAATTTGTAACATAAACATGCATAAATCCATTAAAAAAACCCAGTTGGGCAATTGGGCTTATGTTTAATTAGGGCATAACTTAAGAAACCCTAGGAAAACTTAGTAAATACAAACCCATTTAAAAACCCAAGTTTAAAAAACCCACTTTTAATGAACTTTAAGTAGCCCGAAAGACTCAAAAACCCTACATTTTACTCAAATTAGTATATGAGCAAACGCCCGCGCGCTCAATCGTCTTTGAGCCGCGCGCTGTAAAACGCCTTGCCTGAGAGGCTAAGGCTATGGACAAATTTGTGCGCCTTGCGCTGAGGCGCGCTAGACAACTATGATATCGAGCAATCCCAACTACAAGTGCAACAAATATTCAATGCAAATATCAAAATGACACGAGCGGTTTTTCGTGGAAAACCTCCCCAGTGTGAGGAGTAAAGACCACAAGACCATAGTCCACCAAACCTCACTATAATCAAAATAGGGTACAACAAGTTCAATAATAATCACGCCAAAGTGATACAATCATAAACACAAGATACACACAATCTTGTTAATGAAAGAATTGAAAGATCTCACCCAATACCCTTTTCCGAAATTAGTATATGACATAAGAGAATATCAATCACGATTTTATCGTTCAAAATATACCCCAAGTTGTCTGAACAACCTATGCAAATTTCAAAAAATCAACTATTAGAATTTTTGGTACGACTTCAAACCCCCAATTAGATCCTCAAAAACAGACACTCTTATGTTCTTCGTCTAGTACTCACGCGAGAAAGCTCAAAACCCGATCCCCACCATTCAAGTTGAACTTCAGTATGTTAGGAATAGTACTTTGAAGTTTCACCATGATCCGACGGTCCGATTGACCGCGATCACCACTGGAAGTTTTCCGCGTAGGTGAATTTTACAGGTGCGATTTCTTTTCTCTCAAATAATGACAACTCTCTTTTCTTCTCTCATTAGTTTCTGAAACAACGGCTACAATCTTCAAGGGCATAAGAGAGTTTGGACATTGACAAAAATACCCCTCAAGTAAATTGAAATATGCCCTTCATGTGGTATTTATCCCACATGCTTAAGTTAAATTTTGGGACATCTCCACATTGAGGGAACCTAACCCAACAAAGTATAATTATTTTTTCGCTGCTTTTGTGAGTTTATCCCAACAAAGTGGTATTAGAGCCACGCGTTGTATGTAGTGTGCATTGTGCCTTGTGGTGAACATGGAAATTAATACAAGTCGAATGGTGAATCTTAATGATTCTAATTATCAAATATTGAAGGGAAAAATAGAAGATCCTCTATATGTGAAGGATTATTATTCACCCCTGTTTGAAACTTCAAAGCCTGATAGTAAAATTAATGCCGACTGGAAGATATTGCATCGACATCTTTGTGGTTACATTAGGCAGTGCGTAGATGATAATGTTTTGAACCATATAAGTGATGAAACACATGCACGATCTTTGTGGCAAAAACTTGTGCAGTTGTATGCTAGAAAAACAGGAAACAACAAGTTATTCTTTTATCAAACAAATGATGAGTTTGAAATACGGAGATGGAACTTCTATGACCGATCACTTGAATGCATTCCAAGGTATCATCAATCAATTAACTGGGATAAATATCAAGTTTGATGATGAAGTACAGTGGTTGTGGAATGAATATCAATTTGCTCAACTCATCGTCAACTCAAAGTATTTCTGCCAACAATCAACATGTCATCTACATAAAGTTATAATATGGTAAAACCATCATCAAAGATTCTTTTTACAAATACACAATGATCAGAAGTAGTTTTCTAGTAGCGTTGCTCCCCCATAACTGACTCAAACTTCTGATACCATAGTCTCGGTGCCTGCTTTAAACCATAAGACTTTTCTTCAGTTTGCACACATAATTCTCTTTTCCTTTTACCCGAAAGGAACAACGTATATTTCTCTATCCAATTCACCATGAAGAAAGGTTGTCTTAGCATCCATTTGCTCAATCTCGAGATCAAGACTTGATGCTAAACCAAGTACTATACGAATCGATGACATTTTAACATCAGGAGAGAAGATCTCATTGAAATCAATACATTGAAATCAATACATTGAAATCAATACCTTTCTTTTGACTAAAACTTGGCTTTGAACCGTGGTCGTGAAGTGTGTTCATCTTGCTTCACCCTGTACACCCACTTATTTTTCAAAGCAAGGCAACTTTACCAATTCATAAGTGTCATTCTTATGCAAGGACTTCATCTCATCTTTCATTGCATCAACCCACTCATTCTTGTGTGCGTCTTGTATTGCTTCTTCATTAGTTTCTGGCTCTCCCCCGTCTGTTAATAATGCATACTCATTAGCGGGATACCTCGTCGGAAGTATCAAACTCGCGTGAGACAGACTTCCGATTGGAGCCTCAACCTCTTATGTTGGATCATCTCCTCGTGGCATTGTTTGATCTACATTATGTGTCTCAACTTGTGTAGGAACATCAATGTCATCAAGATCAGGTTTACTATTCGCCCATCATCAACCTGTACTGGCACATGATGTGAAGGAGTCACATCCAATTCAACCAAATCATCATTAGATTTAGTTGTTGTTTATCTATTTTCTCAATGTCCTGTATGGTTTGGTTTTCAACAAATACAACATCTCGACTTCTGATGAGTTTCTTTTCCACTGGGTCATAAAACCTGTAACCAAATTCATCATGTCCATAACCAAGAAATACACACTGTCGAATCTTACCATCAAGTTTAGACCTTTCATCTTTTGGATTATGAACAAATCTTTTAAATCCAAAAACACGCAGATGGTATGAAATATCCTTCCCTGACCATACCCCGTCTGGAACATCAAAATCTAAAGGAACAGAAGGTGTGAGATTCAAAACATGTACAACAGTACTCAAAGCCTCACCCCAGAATGATCTCGGCAAACCTGCTTCTCAAAGTAAAAATCTCACCCATCAGTGTCATGTTCATCCTTTCTCCCAGCCCTTTCAACTGAGGAGTCTTGGGAGGTGTCTTTTGATGTCAAATACCCTGTTGTCTACAATACTCATCAAAAGGACCTAAATACTCTTTCTTTCCAGTTTCTCTCTCAACCAAGGCCTGAAACTGTTTGAACATATCTAACACTTGGTCTTTTGTCTTCAAGGTGTAAACCTTCAATATTCATATCATTTATAAAAGTCACAAAATAGAGAGCATCACCAAGTGTTTTTGTTTTCACAGGACCACAAACATCATAATACACCAAATCAAGTTTACCTAGATGATGTCCTGAAGGTAACTCCGGTTTGTTTTCCTACCAAACAATAAACACATTTTCCTAAGGTTTCATTCTTTATATCATGAATGAATTTCCTTGGCCAAAACTTCAATCTCTTCTCACTAATGTGACTAAGTCTGATGTGCCACAATTCAATTTTGTTTTCATTATTCATTGCATTTATAGAGCGATTTGCCTGCATTAAATACAATGAAGAACTTGCCTCTAGCCACAACCAAAGAACCTCTGGTGAGTTTCCATTGACCATTAGAGAACATAATGCAAAAACCCTCATCATCAAGTTGTCCAATAAAAATCAAATTCAAACGAAGGTTAGATGCGTGTTTAACATTTTTCAAAATCAACAATGTACCATTACTAGTCTCCAAATGCACATCTCCCATACCAATTCCTTAGCTAAACCATTATCACCCATCCTAACATTTCAAAAATCACCTGATTTGTAGGATGTAGATAAATCTTTTTGAGATGTAGCATGAATAAATGCACCACTATCATCTACCCAACTAGCCTCACTACATGCAAGATTAACAACATCAAATTCATGAATGATAAGGAAGTCACACGTGACGGTTGAAACACGATCATCACCAGTACCGTCATCATTTTGTTTCTCTTTTCCCTTATCCTTCTTGTTTTCTTCCTTCAATTTCCTGCAATGCTTCTTTATATGCCCTTTGATACCACAATGGTAGCATTCCGCATTAGCATATCTGTTGGATTTGCTTCTGTTTCTATCTACCCTTGCTTTTGCATCTACCCCTCTTTTATGTAACCAAGACATCTGAATCCTGTGATTTTCTTCTCATTTGTGCGTTCAGAACACTGCTCTTGGCCAAATCCATGGTAATGGCACCACCTGGAGCTGAGTTAGACAAAGATGTCCTAAACGAGTCCGGTAATGTACCAAGAATCCACAACCCTTGTATATCAAACTTGATATTCATTCCAGCTAATTGATTGATAATACACTGGAATACATTCAAGTGATCGGTCATAGGAGTTCCATCTCTGTATTTCAAACTCATCATTTGTTTGATAAAATAACTTGTTGTTTCCTGTATTTCTAGCATACAACTGCTCAAGTTTTTGCCACAAAGATTGTGCATGTGTTTCATCACTTATTTGGTGCAAACATTATCATCTACCCACTGCTTAATGTAACCACATACTTGTCGATGTGATATCTTCCATTCGGCATCAGTTTTACTGTTAGACTTTAAAGTTTCAAACACAGGTAAATGATAATCTTTCACATAAAGAAGATCTTCCATTTTCCCCTTCCATATTTGATAATTAGAACCATTAAGATTCACCATTCGACTTGTATTAGTTTCCATGTTCACCACTAGGCACATAGCACACAACGCGTGGCTCTGATACTATTTTATTGGGGTAACTCACAAACGCAGCGGAAAAATAATTATACTTTGTTGGGTTGGGCTTCCTCAATGTGGAGATGTCCCAAAATACCCAACTTAAGCATGTGGGATAAATACCACATGAAAGGGCATTTTTGTCAATGCTCAAACTCTCTTATGCCCTTGAAGACTGGAGTAGTAGCTGTCATTTTTTAGAAACTAGAGAGAGAAGAAAAGAGAGCTACCATTATTTGAGAGAATGGAAAGGAAATAAATCGCACCTGTAAAATTCACCTGCGCAGAAACTTCCAGTGGTGATCGCCAACAATTGGACCGTCGGATCACAGTGAAATTTGAAGTATTGTTCCTAACATACTGAAGTTCAATTTGAACGGTGGAGATCGGATTTTGAGCCTTCTAGCGTGAGTACTAGATGAAGGGCAGTTTCAGTTTTGAAGCCGTACCGGAAATTCTAACTGTTGGATTTGGTTGAAATTCAGATATGTTGTTCAGGACAACTTGGGGTAGATTCTGAACGGTTGATATTCTCTACTATCAGATACTGATTTCGGACAGTAAGGTGTTGGGTGAGATCTTTCAGTTCTTTCATTAACAAGATTATGTATATCTTGTGCTTGTGATTGTATCACTTGTGGCAGATTGTTGTTGAACTTGTTGTACCCCTATTCTGATTATAGTAGAGGTTTTGGTGGACTACGGTCTCGTGGTTTTTACTCCTCACACCGGTGAGGTTTTCCACGTAAAAATTGCTCGTGTCGTTTTTATATTTGCGTTGAATATTTGCTGCACTTGTAGTTTGGATCGCTCGATATTATTTCCAACTAGGTTCACAGAAGATAATTATTTTTCCGCTACGTTTTTATATGGTCATGTTCCATGATGTACATGTTGATTTTACTATATCAATTATGTAATGGGATATGACTAGAGCAACTACCTCAACTCATTGCCGTCTCATCGTATTTTTCATGCAAGTGGAAAAACTTATGATGATGATGGTTTTGGAATTTCATCTCATTTCTCCTTCGTATGAAGGTTCATCCGGCGTAAAACTTTGCCACTTTGCTTTTTGTGTGAATTTGTAGTGTTAACTAATTTTAGATAATTAATTGACACTATAAACTTCACACCACCGACCCCACATAGTGGGATAAGGTGCAGTTGATGATGATACGTTTGTGAGTTTATACCAATAGGAACCTTAGTTTTGAGCTCGTTTTCTCCTCATTGTCTCTGTAACTTTGTAGAAGTGTTTAGTTGCATACTTATAATTGTGACTGATTGTAAGATATACGTAAGATATGTTCTTTCTGTTTTCAAATTTGGTGACTAAGTATTTATTGGTCGCTTGGTTTGCACGATGGTCAAATGTCATGAAAATCAAATTATACTCTCTGCCATCAAGATATTGTTATACACTATGAGGTCCTGGTTACTGCAATCATTTGACCTTGGTGCTACATCATCCATCTCAGGCTCTTTCTCAAAACTTAGCAACATTTTATTGTCATGTTCAGATTTTCATTGATACTTAAGTTTTGCTAATATCACATTCTCAACCGTCTGCAGGAGCCTAGCAGTGTTGAGAAAATTATGGAAATTGATGAACATATTGGTTGTGCCATGAGTGGCTTAATAGCTGATGCACGTACACTAGTTGAACATGCCCGAGTTGAAACTCAGGTAGTTTGAATCTGTAATTCTTATTATCATTCAGTCTATTTTGTGTTTGTATCATCAGTTTCTAATATGGCACTTTTGTGTCTTCTAGAATCATAGGTTCTCATATGGTGAACCCATGACAGTTGAGTCCACTACACAAGCTCTCTGTGATCTTGCCTTGCGATTTGGTGAGGGGGACGAAGAATCAATGGTTAGCCTCTTGTCACTTTCATGATGATTTGTGAATATAGGGTATCAGTTCGTCAAGAACAATAAATTTTGGTTTTTCCTAGCACATGGTTTTCTTTCATGTTTCGTAATACATCTGATCCTTTGTCTCATTGACTATGGACGATCAAAATTGGATCTCAAGTTTGTTTCCCGTCACCACCTCTACTTCGAGACACTATTAGCTTGTAGTTGAATGCAACGTTACTCTCCTGCTATAATCCTTGGCTGTTATGTGTTTACAATTCGTATCTTTAAGAGTTGCTCCTACCAAGTGTCTACTACTTGTGTGTTTGATTGGCGTCTTAGAATTCAGTTTGATAATACTAATTCTTAAAGAAGTGCCTTGTGAGTTGTGCACAATTGAAATCTAGGAAATTAGTGCCAAATAAGTTTGAAAACTATGTAACAGTTCTACTCAATTGTTGTGGTTCACTCAATCTTCCACAGCTTTACCCTTTGAAAAACGGAATATTGAACAATTTAGTTTTTCTTTCTAATTTAGTTTTCTTCAATTTTATGCAGTCTAGACCATTTGGTGTGTCTCTGCTCATTGCTGGTCATGATGAGAATGGTCCCAGCTTGTAAGTATTTCTTCTCTTTAAATTTGATAGTCTGTTGCTCCTTTCGTGTTTCCTGACTTAGCCACCTTCGATGTTACACCAACCCAATTTTGTATTGATGTTTGTAATTTGTCAACCTTTGACATAACGTTATCATATATAAAAAGAAAAGGAAAAAAAAACAATTTGAACTTTTTTGAATGTTGAAACAATCTTGAAGTAGTTGCGATTCTTGCTTGCTAATGTGAGATGAAAAAATTCCATTAAAAAAGAACTTAGGACTTGCTGCATGTCAGATTGATGTATTCGCGGTGGTTGCAGAGTTTCTTCCTTCAATATTGATGTGTTTAGAGAATGGTTATATATCTATTTCAACATCAGGAAGTGTGATATTTAGTATTTTAATACTGCATCTAGTTGATGTAAATAAATAAATAAAGTTTGGTATCGAAGAGAGCCATTTCGTCAGGTGCCCCGCTGCTTGTTCTGGTCTATATAGCATTTGGCTATAATAATTTGTTTTGCAACATTGAAAACTCTTATGTATGACATATCTGATAAAACTTAGTCCAACATCAGCACCAACCAATCTTTGGCTGCCTGCTGCTTCTGATAATTTGGCGGTTTAGCTTTTTAATATTTCTGACACTTGAAATTTAATTGCTGAATGTGTATCATTGAGTGACATCCTGTTTGTTGACTTGCTGCATGTCACATGCTATTATTATTCTTACATACTGTTTATTGCAATCTCAAAATCAAGTCATAGGAACAATTTCATGTTTCCAAGCGTGGCTTATTGACTTCAATAAAATAAGCCTTGCATTATTCACTTGCATGGTCTTTCCGATTTCTAGTAACTTCATTTTTGCCCTATGAATAATCAAGACAATCAACACTAATAGGGTTTTGTCATGCACAGATACTATACTGATCCATCTGGCACATTCTGGCAATGTAATGCAAAAGCCATTGGATCAGGTTCTGAAGGTGCTGACAGCTCTTTGCAAGAGCAGTTTAATAAGGTAGTTTTAATATTGCGGTAACTTTCTTCCTTGAAACCGAGGACTATTTTCTAGTTGTTATTCAATCGGGTGTTTACATCTTTATAACCTCTCATTATTTCAAATATTTAATGTTTATTGCATTGGAAGCAAAGTCGTGTGTAGTTGCTGTAAGCTGTTTTCCTGTTAAGTATCCACAAGAGTAAAAAAATTAAATATTTCTATATTTTCATTTATATTATCCAATGGTTTGCTTGCATACAGGATCTCACTCTCAAAGAAGCTGAAACCATTGCACTTTCCATCTTGAAGCAAGTTATGGAGGAAAAGGTACTTTATGATGAAATGCATATTTTTCTTTAAGTGGTAAAAGGCCAATCGGCCACTTACGTTTTGTGAAAATGAAAAATAGCAATTTTGACTAAAAACTGACGGTCATACCCTTCTTGTATTCTTTGGTGACTTGACCATTTTTCAAAAATTTGATGCGGTACATCTCTCGGTACCGAGGTGCGTTTTTCAGTACCAATCTAAAAAAGGGCAAAGTGGATATTGCCAAAGATTTTTGTTATGGAAAAGTGGCCAAAAGTCCGAGGGACTCTTTCTTTAATGCACTAAGTATATATTAAACAGCTTTATCTCTGATGCAACCACCACTCACTTTTGTTGGATATCAGGTTACCCCCAACAATGTTGATATTGCTAAGGTATCACCGACATACCATCTTTACACCCCTGCTGAGGTTGAAGCAGTTATCAGTCGCCTATGAGAAGAGGCGGGCCTTAAATCGGATTTTTGGTCTTTCATGATCCACATTCTCATTGTTGTCATGCTCGAACTAGCTTTGTACTATTTTGAATGATTTGCCGAGTGTGTTAAATTACGCAAGAAAACTGTTGTTTAGTCTGTTAACTTTCTCATCACTTTAGTGAATTCGTAAAACTTATTCCTCTGGCTTTCTTGGTGAGATGTTATGTTTATCCATTACATGTCTTAACTAATTGTGTACTTTTTTTACATTGCTATTCTTACTTGTCCTGCATCATTTTCTCAATTAAATTTGGGGATAATTATTGTAATTATCCCCTGATGTTTAGCTTAATTATTAAGAAAAAATATTCAGTTATCTTTCAAAATTACGAATATCCCTTAAAGTGCTACAGCTTACAAACACTTCGTTGAGGTTTGTATTTAAATAACAAATACCCCTCAAGAGAATGCACTTTGTAAAATTTTGAAATAAATGTCGAAGGGGTATTTGTAAATATGAAATATGACCGAGGTCTTTTGATTGCTTTAAGGGTAATACCTTTTGTAATTAACTGTAATATTTATAATGTTATACAACCTCTACAAAACAATGATTTTATTATCCCTATTTCTGTATATAAAATAGTTAATTGTATTACATATGAACAAAAATTAAACGTCATTTCTCGTTATATTTTACTAATAAAATTTTCTAACGTGGTTATGCACATCTTTTTTATTAGTAAAAGGCTTCAAACTTATGGGTGGCATGATAAGGCACGACTGAAAGCACGAAACTTTAAATTTAGTTAAAACTACACTTATTGTTATATTTATGATCAAATAAAATAGATAACACGAAAACACGATTGTGCAACAAGAACATGACACAAATTACCACCCCTACTCAAACTATACACTTCACGAGGCTGTATATTATCAAATCGATCTACTTTACTATTAGTGGTATGTTTTATATATTATAATTAAAGGCGAGAGATCAAACTGATGCTCAAATCAAATGCTCAACCAAGATAACTTTATAACTTTCAAAATGAAATGTCTTCCACATTTTGATATGCTCATCAACTTAAGAAGTACAGAAGGGATTCCCTCAGGGTGGAGATTAAAGTTAGCAAAAGAAGCTATAAGTTCAAAACATAGTATAGATTGACACAATTGTGAAAGTAAAAATAGTTATAGCCATTTATTGCAATTTCTGATTGCTTAGTCTCTGGAAAATAATGGCGAAGCCCGTCAACATGCGAATTCATCCATGAATTCTTTGTGGAATTCGGTGAGACGAGAAATAATGGCTGGTATTCTGTCCTCTTGAGGTAATATTGTGCACCTAAAATGCCATGTTCCAGGAACCTGAAAAGGCAACAGATCATCGGTCAATACTGACATTACACCAAGAAAAACTATAATACCAAAAACAACCCCTGAGATTTAGTGTAAGTACAATCAAATCCAGTTATCTTTCTGAATTACACATTAATCCGTTGTGTACTTATCTTGAGGGTGCAATTTGTAAAATAGAAACAAATGTCAATGGGATATTTTATAGTTTTGGAATATGACTGTGTTTTTTTTGTAATTAGACTAAACCTAAGGGATAGTTTTTGTAATTATCCAAAAACTAAACACTCATGCTGGTCCTTCAGATTAGTATGAAGTCAATAGCCTGTATTTCAAAGCTATTGCTATTGCATGCATATATCATGCTAGTTGATCCTACTAACTTTTCATAAATAACTGGGATAATTACCAAAAAAAAAAAAAAACTCGGGTTCAGGCTGATTACAAAAAAAAAAAAAAAAAATGTTTTTGAAAATTGCAAAAACTACATTGAGATTTGAGGTTGGGTTTCGTCTTACATTTCCCCTTTATAAGCAAAAATATATTTCAAAAATCCGCCTCCAAAGATATTACAGTTACCCCTTAAATTTACAATAGAATCAAACTTAAGGAGTTTTATTCTATGGGTTTCTTTTATAATTAACCCAAACCTCCGAGGTGTTTTATAATTATCCCTAAATAATTTGTAAAATAATTGACAATCAGTTGATTGATAACTTTTTTACCTGTCCAAAGCCAGACCCAGGAACGACGACTATTCCAGTGGCATTAAGGAGACGGCGAGCATAAAATGCATCAGGGCCTGAGTTAACAGCTTTAGCTGCTTCTATTGCTTTATTTGGTAAGTCGATACGAGGAAACAGATACATGGCTCCTTCTGCTCTGTTGCAGCTTACTCCTTCTAAACTATTAAATGCTTTCTCCAGTTGCTGAAGATCAAAAAACAGAAATGAGAAACAAAAAGAAATTAATGTGCAAGTAAATACAATGTGTTTTTACTTTAGATTTGGGTTTTTTTAGTTTGACCTCTATAGAGGATGGTATTATTAATGCCAAAAAAAAAAAAAAAAGCTCAACTTGAAGTCGAAGGCTAACCTGGGCACGCCTCACTAGGGAGGATAGGATTGCATCTTTCTCTGCGGAATAAGATTCATAGGATTCATCTCCTACCTGCATTAAATGAATAACTTGTAATAGATTACAAGCACGGACAGTATATGTTTTCTTTATGGAAAAAAATAATATTAATTACATGACATAGACTTTTTACAAATGTCGTAACTCCCAACAGAGAAATCGGGATTTTAAAGGCGTTTTTCGTTTTTTTTTTTTAATTTTCATATCTCATAACTGCCAGGCTTGTCACATATAATTTCACAGCAAAAAAATGAATACAATTGTTTGGATTTGAATATGGGTATTTCATAAGTAGTCATTCTTGTCACATTCATAAATAGCAAATGAGGGTTCTTATGTATTTTTTATTTTTATTTCCTTATCTTTTTCCTGTTTGTTTCATGTTTGATATATACACGCACACATATACACAATTATATTTATGACATAATAATGGCATCATAATGCTCTACCTGATGGTTGAACTAGCAACTCATGGTCCAGTCATTTACACGCTTCAATAGTCCGATTTTAATATATATATATATATATATTTATATATAGAAGATACTATCATGACCCGAGACGCAAAAAAAAAAAAAAAGAAACACACCTTTGGAGGATTCATGACAAGGCTTGCAAGAATCTGGCCGGATATATTAGAACAAAGGTTGACAGATGCCAACTTGTATATTTGCTCTCTTATATCAGGACTAAAACCAGTGATCTCCATGTAACCTCCTCTTTTTCCACATTCTCCATAATAACCTGACAGAGTTAATAAACAGAAGAGACTCATCTATACTTTGAACATAAACAGGCTACTTGATATTATTTTACACATGCATGAGAATCTGACCGCCATTACCTTTCGACACAGACTGGAAAGATACTAAGGAAATATCTTTCTCCCCATAACCCATAGACCGGGCAACTTTCTTAAACGAGTGGAACTTCTTGTCTGGCACATAAATATTTTCCTGATATACCTGCAGAACCAATTTTTTTTTTTTTAAAAACGAGCAAAATAGCTAAGGTTTTCAAATAAACAATAGTAGTTCAGTGAAATGATTTGATTTCAATAGTTCTGGGTTATTGTTGATTCAAATCTTTGAGGGAAAATTACAAAAACACCCCTGAAATTTAACCTAATTACAAAAAATACCCATTTATCTTTCAAAGTTACAAATACCCCCTTGACATTTGTTTCTCTCTTACAAATCATCCCTCGAGACGGGGTATTTGTTTAAACTTAACAAACCTCAGGTGTTTGTAGCACTATAAGGGGGTATTTCTTATTTTCAGAGATAACTGATTTTTTTTTAATTAGGCTACAACTCAGGAGTGTTTTTGTAATTATCCCAATTTTTAAAGCAATCATTCTGAGTTAGTTTTCCAATCAAGAATCCAAACACAACCTAAATGAGCCACTACATTTTCTGGAGCAAAGCAAATGCGGAAAAGGATTGAAATTTTAAGGAGAGTGGTCACCTCATCAGCCAAAAGAACAAGTCCTTCCTTCTTGCAGAAATCCACAATTTCCTTTTGGTTGTTCTTAGCCAGAACCTTCACAGGAAGAAATTGAAATATTGAAATCGTTAGAGACGGTCCAAAATCGAAAGACCAATCAGATTTCAAGAAACACAATTAGCCAATACAGAAATGATGAAAGTTATCATCTTCAGTCAGAAACTAATAATTGTTTTACCTGACCTGTAGGATTGCCTGGATTTATAACCACCAAGGCCCTTACACTAATACCCTTCGATTTGGCCGTTTCCAATTGATTTCTAAGCTCAGAGATCTCTAGTCCCCATCCTGTTGCCTCATCAAGATAATAAGGAACCTAGAAAACGAATATGACGCTTGAGGATTTAATTTTAAAGCAAAGGAATAAAACTAAATAAAATATTTGACAATAAATTTCCGGTTCAACCTATTGTATATAATACATACAAGAGTGCCTCCATGGAGGGCAATTGAAGCAGAATAAAGAGGGTATTGAGGAATGGGACATAGAATGCCGTCATTCTTCGACCGTATCAATAACTGCATCATCATATGAACCTGAAACAGAATGGGAAAATGTTACGTCACATTAGGAATATCTAACTCATAGTTGTCTCAAATCTCCAGTCTGAAACTAGAAAAAAAAAAAAAAAAATAAGTGTAATATATCTATACCGCAGGGCTTGCACCATCTGTCAAGAAAATATCATTTGGATCAGCTGGGAATCCATCACGAGCTTCGATGCCAGCAGCAATTGTATCGCGTAGTCCTTTGATACCCTGATTTTATAAATAAAGGAAAGGTTTGGTATATTTTCAGACCAGTCCAAGATATTTCTCAAGAACAAGGTTTCAAGATAGGCCATTCTTACCTGACTGTGACTATATGCACCAGTTGCTCTTCCAGGAATTTGACCTAGGATATCTGATGCTCGTTTTATGGAATCGGGACTACAAATCCACCAGAAAAAAATATAGGAATATGGATTTATTAAGTGTATCAATGTGGATGCATACCATAAAACTTTAAATTCAGAAAGGTTAAAAAACTACATCAAATCTATCCCTCAAGATCATGCTGATAGGAAGTTCACATTTTGCCAGATTTACCTTCAATTTCAGCTAGAGCTAGTTTGACACATGTGCAAGTAAAACCTTAGAAATTTACTTTTATTTATAGAGTAACACAAGAAGAGCAGGATCCATTTAAATGGAATTTTCTTCTTGATACAAGCATTCATTGTACCTTGCTTATCCCAATAAACTAGTGTCTATTCTCGCTATTAATATGGGAAACTACATAAGTTAAAGATCAATTCTTCCTGTAAGAATAGGACTCACATCCTCATGAACTATAGTATATAATCGATAACAACATTATGATCTCCAAATAAGAACAAAACAGAAGATAGTCATCCAAAATGGACATTTACGGTAAGAACAATGCAAAATATCCATTCAAATAAGGCAGATATTAGGAGTGTTGTATTTGCTAATTTACCTAAATAAATTTTTTGTTTCAGCTTTATCCAAAATAGCAGGATAGGCGCATAAAGCAAGGACCTGAAATTAGAATCTTAAGATGTTAGAAGCATATACATCATAATATTTTCCGAAGTCCGATTTAGCGATTCACCATACGGACCTCTCTAAAAAAAGTGATCGGCTGCTGGCCAAGGGATTGAGGATTTCCAATATTACAGTACAGTATCTACCAACAAGACAAGAATACTTATAAGCACAATTGACAAAATCCCGTTTTGATAATTCAAGTTATCGATATATTATATCCTGAATTACAACAATATATAATGAAAGGGCACCTCATCGAAAGGATGAGAGTTTGGGTTGTTCTTGAGTTCTTCTTGTAATTTCTGTTGAACAAAACATGTGGGATTGTAAATAGCTTGCTTTAAAGTTCAAAAACCATATATGTATAATCTGTAGCAACTATGAAATAAATAATCAATTACCTGAGCTAGGATCACAATTTCTCCACGAACGGCATATTCGCACTCCAGAACCTGGAAAATAACTCTGATAATTAACCATAAATTGGAACATAGTTTGAAAATATTATCAATTGCCGAATAAGCAACCTCAGATCTAAAACTCAGAAGAAGCTAAAATGATTAAAAGGCAATATGATGATATAATACTAGATGGAAGTTATTTAGCTACAAATCCATTGAGCAATCAAAACAACCATATAAGCCAAATTAAATTAACTAAATTATGTAACTATAAACATTAACTGACTAACCTAAACAAATAAAGACAAGCATAAATAAATAGCACTTTCTAAAAAAGGCTTCATTTTTATAAAGATGAATACCAGCAGCAGAAATGTAAAAATCACAAATCCATCATGACGGGGAACAGAACAAAAAAGGCAGAGAAAGGGGAAAAACAGCGATCAACCCAACACTTTCTGGCCCCACAGCCACCAAAAACTAAATCCCATTGAAGTTCAAGACACAAATGAAACAAAAAAGCTGAATTTTTTTTTTGATTAATTAAAAAAAAAAAGAACAAATTCATAATGAGACAACAAAATTACATATTTATTATCTTCAGAACAAGATTCAAAAGACATGACCAAGACCTGCTAGAACTTATAAAGATCATAACCAAAACAGAACATATAAAACTCACAAGCAACAATGCAGCAAGAAATGCAATTGGTCAAATCCCAGATCAAGAATCAAGTAAACCGCAAAAAAACCCAGAAAATTTTTTGAAAAAGGGAGTTAAAAAAAAATACCTTGGGATTGATTGTATCAATAGTGATATGATTGGAAGCCATGGAATCAGAAGAAAAATATTAGAACTATAATCAAGAAATGCAGCAAAAGACAAAAGATGAGATTTTTGATAAGAGATTGGGACGCTGCGACACGAAAATGAAAATTTATGTGTGGGCTTTTAAAAAGACTGAGAGCCTTTTTCAGCTGAAAATCCACGCACTATAAATCAGAAGAAACGAAGAAAAGTCCAATTTATAGAGAAGGTATTTTGGAAACGGCTCAATTTGTGTATGAAAGAAAAGAAAAAAGTGGCATAAAGTGTGATGGTTTGCCTTGTTGCCCAAACAACCTATACCTATTAGAATAAAATCATATGTGCTCTTGATGCTGACCGCTAACAGCTAACTTATGTCAGATTTAAACTGTTGGCTCTTCACAATAGCATTTGATTCTATTGGACTGTAATATGATATTGGTACTCTTTTACGGCAAAAACTTGTATAAGACGGTTTTACAGACATTGTCTATTAGACAGATTTTATATATACATAGAATTCGAACTCAAACCAAAACTCATAAAAAAACTCATATTTTTTGTGTTTTGTAGGATCAGTCTCATGAACTTAAGGAAATGAAATGGTCTCACATAAGACCACTTCCTCTTTTATTATATGGCACGGTTATATTTAAATAAATTCAAGAACCGGTGAAAAATGAGTTCATTTGCTCAGCTTTTCTTTTCTCATGGTTAAAAAATGATCAACATCTTGCAAAAGGTGAGTTATATACAACTTGTGGCGATACGACTTGAATTACAAGGCTCGTGGTTCTTACATTAAAAATACATAATTCTATGCATTGAAGATGTATCGATTTTTATAAGAGAATATAAGATTAAAGAAAGGGCGGTGCTATTAACACCCTCAAATTTTCTAAATACACCTCCTCTTTTTAATTACATTAAAAATTGTCATCATTGAAAAAGATTACAATGTCCTTAATACCCTACCAAAATTCTAGATACAACCAACAAATCTGTAAATACCTCTCCTTTTTAAAACTTATAATCTTTTTCCACAAAATCTACATTTTTTTTCTTTCAAATCCAAATTTTCCAAATCATTGTTGTATTGCGCCACCAAGAACAATTTAAAATTGCAGGCTCAACTATCAGAAAGATCAAGAGAAAAAATTACAAGAATAAGATAGAAGACGAAAAATCTCATGAAAATGCTCACGGAAGAGGAGTGCATCTAAAGAATGAATATGCTTTAGTTTTTTCATTTGATTGAAATAGAAAATTTTCATCATTAAACTGCATAAAGTATTCCCTTGTTGTGAATTACATTTCACACCATTTTTCCCTTTCAACAAAATTAATTATTAATTGTACCATTCTCTTTCAATTACTGTTGGGATATTTTTGAAAACTGGAACATAAGGTGCCGTTTGGCTTTTTTATTTTCTTGTTATTTCTCTTTGTAGCAACAATGTTGTGTGTATTGAGTGTATATGAGTTTATGTTTTGGGGAAGAACTGGAGTTTAACTGGGGTAAGGGTAAATTGAGGAATATTAGCGGTGTATTAATTAAATCGGTTGTTTTTAAAAAAAGGGGTTGAGGATGTATTAAGAAAATGGGTATATTTAGAGTTTTTGGGGTGAAAATAGCGACACCCTTAAAGAAATTGGGGACACATAAATATTATCTTGCTGGCCAAAGTTATGAGCTGAAAAGAAAAGGGAAATAGTAATGAAAAAACTTGTAAACAATACTTTTGACTTGGAAGAAGTAGAACAATGTCAAATGAAGGTTTAAAGATTTGAAAATTATAATTTTTTTTTGAGTGAATGAAAATTATAATATTGAGTTGCTCATTGACTATTATTTTTTCAAATGTGCCTGCAGGACCATTGAAGTATGGCCTCTTTCATCTCTAGAAAGTCTATAAAGAACCAATTCAAACAATAACAATAACAATAATTGTTTGAGAGTAAAATAATAATAATAATAATAATTGCTTGGGAGTAAAACAATTGAAAACCCATATCGCCAGTCTCTTTTAGCATTTATAGCATGCTCACTATTTGCAATCTTTTTTTGATAAATTGGCAATAAGTGCCAAACTGAAAAAGTAGTCATCGGAAATATGAATCACAATTAAACTGAAACAATTTTATCATGAACTAAAAATTCACAATCGCATAACCAAATTAATGTTACAAGACCCAAATTATAAAAAATAAAAGGTAAATGGAAAAGAAAAAGTATAGACAATCACAAAATACCCTCTGAAAATTAGGTTGAATCAAAAGTCACACTTGTAGCCGGCAACCATGAATGACCTTCAATAAAGGAATCTACATTATATTTTGAGGCCTCAGACGCCGTAAGACTGGGCTTATATCCGGCCCACGCAACCCGATTCCCCGTGCCTGCACCCGGCCCAGTATTTTGATGCTCACCATACAAAATAGTGCTAGGTGGATCCACATTTGAAACCCAAGAAATCCAACCTTTCGGGTCCAGGAACCCACCAATACTAGTTTCCATTATAACCGTTGTTGAATAATCCTTCCAGGGCCTGCCTAAATATGTTGGGGCCGTGAGGGAGTCCAATGGGCTTATTGTGCACCTCTGGATTGAAATGCCAGTGTTCTGATTTGGGTCCTTCTTTCCTTGTGCAGTTATTGTCACAAATTGATTAGACAAGGGTTGTCTAGGCAATATGTTGCAGTTTTGGAAGACCACTGCCGAGTTACCGAAAATGAAGTCGATTGTCCCGGTTATGTCGCATTCGCGGTAGAATTGACGGTTGGAGTGTGCGTAGAGTGTGTCTTGGAATGCGTCGAACGAGCATCGGTAGAAAACCGATTGGTCGGAGCCTGACCGGAAAGCCACTGCTTGGTGCTTGGCGGCTCCGGCCGTGTTTCTGAAACCTATGTCTCGAGCGATGAAGCCTTTCCCGGCAACGGCTGGTGAATGAGGAATCAAGTAGAATGTAAGTAGAAAGAAGTGTAAAAGTTGAAAACTTTTTGTTTATTGGAATGTGAAAAAATATTATGCAAATAGTATAGTCGTATGCAGTGTCCTAAAATGCGCTAGGTGATAGTCGGGCAGCAGGCTGGGGCTTAGCGCCTGGCGGAGCCTCGGCGAGGTAATGCGGTATCTAGAGGATTAGGCATGGCCTAATCGGAAGAAAAACACAGGCAAATAAAGGGAGCTAGCGCTTTGACGGGAACTAAGGGTTATACGGAAATATTTAGAACATTGATCCTATGTTATTGTAGCTACATTAATTAAGTTGACACAGTCTCATTTAATCTCTGAACTTGAATAGTTCAATGCCTAACCAACATGCTTCCCATATTGTTTTTCTCCAAATTTGTCCCACTTATAAGAAAATGTAAACTATAGACCATAAAACCTCTTACTTATTCTCATTAAATTGACAAATTCTCATTAAATAATTTTGTGACACTTAATAATGCATATCCCTGACTTGGCAATCCATTCACGTTTAATATTTGGGATAATTACAAAAACTACCCCTAAGGTTTAGGGTAATTACAAAAAAACCCAGATAAGTTTCAAATTTACAAAAAAACCCTAAGGTTTAATTCTATCTTAACTTTTTTCCCTTCATAAGAATTTTTTTTCCGAAAGCCCCTTACATTTATAGAAATAGTAAAGTAAACCCCTTAAAATTAAAACATAATCAAATCTTAGGGGTAGTTTTTGTTATTTTGAAACTTTTCTGGGTTTTTTTGTAATTACCCCAAAACTCAGGGGTAGTTTTTGTAATTATCCCTTAATATTTTAACAAAATGTATCTTTAAGAGAATAAAAAAATAATTAATTTATGATAACAGATATTGACTCCAAAAACCACCCATGCCAAAAATGCACATGGTGGGATCCAAAATTCTTGATTTTAGAAAAGAACATGCAACTGATTTAGGCGGGAACATTAGTACATCCAATCACATGTCACTTTGCTATGTCACATGACTCAGAACTCAGATCACTCAACACTATGTGGTCTTCTGGTGGAGGTCTCTCCTAATTTTTAAGTGATAAGCTAAGGAATTTTCGCTTTCACATGCAATACCACTTAGCCCACCAGATTTTAGGCTATAAATTATAATGTCTACTCATTTAGAACATTTAAATCTTCAGTTTAATACTCTAAAATTGATGTTATCTATACAACTAATATCATACTTATATAAATAATAGTAGAGCCGACAAAATTGACACGACTGGCTAGCCTGCATGGGACTTGGGTGAGCTACATTTTTAGAGGTCCGAAAAGAACATGACATGTTTTGGTCTGACCAGACTTGATTTTATGATTTGGCATGTTGGGCTCGAGCCACGCTCATCTGATCCAACTTATTGCCAACTCTATATAAGAGTAGGTCTATTGCACCGTGCAACAAATAAAAATATTTTAAATGTAAAAAGTAATATTTTTATGGTAAAAAATAATACCTTTTCTAAACTGTTAGACTTGAAAGTATCAATTCTTTTCCATCATCTCACACAAGTTTTTGTATATATATAGTTTTTTTTAAATGCCCATTTAATTCCCCTATTGTAATTTGTAACACGAACTGAACTTTTTTTTAATTTCAAATTAGTATTTGCATCTTGTATGTACTTTAGTTATGTCTAAAAAATACATAAATGTAAACAAATTAACATTTGATGAAAACAAAGTATATTTAATTACTTAACTTACCAACCACCATTTGGCTGGTGGTATCGCTCAGATCACTCCTCCAATACCTCAATACCTGGGAGGTCAGGGGTTCAATCCCCAGTGAAGTGTGTGTAACTCAAAAAAAAAAATTACGAACTTACCAAACGTGGCGGTGGAGAACGTCGGAGTTCCATCCACGAAATTCTTGCTACCGGAAACAATGGTGGCAGTTTTGCCGTCACCATATATCATCACATTCCAATAAGACTTCTCCAACACCACATTCTCCACATATTCGCCGGCCTTCACATATATAACAAATCTCGTTTCGCTCTTCTTCGGAATCCTAGCCACCGCCTCATTAATAGTCCTCACATCTCCCGTACCATCCGCCGCCACCGTCACATCCGGCTTTATCGCCGCACTCTCCTGTAACAGCCGCCGCTCACTCGCCGCCACCCACGCCGGAAAACCCTCCCCCAACAGCCGCCGGTGAATCGGGATCTTAAAATCCCCAATTTTCCCTAAAATTCTAGACACGATTGCCAAACTGTTGCTCGCGAATTGCGTGGAGTTTTTCATCAGAAGCGCGGTTTCGTCCACGAAAGTCGCGTTTACCTCCTTCAGCGCGTCCAAGCACGTTTCTTGGTCCGTCAAGACCGTGCTCAGCCACGTTTTTAGGTCGTCGATTCTGGAGAGAGGTTTTGAGGATACGGCGTCGTTTAGGTAATCGACGGCGTCGTTTAGCACCGCGCCGCAAACTTTCAGCGCTTCTTTCACCAACGGGTCCTCTGTTCTCTCCGCGTACTCGTCGGGGAAAGTGGATATCTTCTCCAGAGAATTCAAAACCACCATTAATGAAAGCTGGAAGATCTTTTCAGGGTTTGAGGAGTTTGAAGACTCCAAACTGGTGTAGCACGAGTTTGGGTACTGGGTCAGGCTGCAGATTGATTTGATGGCCGCCGCCGTCGAAGTCGCCGGAACTTGGCCGGAATTGGTGTTGTTATTTCTGTGAGCTAAAGTTCCGGCGACAACTCCGATGATGAGGACTAGTAGTAGAAGTAGTGAAATGGAGAGAATGATTATGCGCTTGCGGGTTTTTCTTCTGAATGCAGCTTGTTCTAGCTCGTCTACTTTGCCGTAGCCCTTGAAGGACTGGACGGTATCCATTATTGCCGGTGACCACAATTTTTTTTTTTCCAGACAGATTCAGAGTTTTTGGGACTTGGTTTTGGGTGTCTTATTTTTCTGTTGTCATTTTATAGTAGTGTCAAGCGTGTGTAGTGGTGCTTTATTTTATTTATTTTTGATGCTGCCTAGATTTTTTTTCTTTTTTTTTTTTTTTTGAGTAAAATGCTGCCTAGAATTAGAATAGCCGGGGAAGGCAATTTCGCCCTAACCTGTCCTGTGGTATTTTAGGTCGCTCGTCCCGTGACTCGTGATTGGGCGGGATGGGCATAAGTATCACTTTTGGGTATTCATCCTGCCAAAATATATTTAATATTTGTTTTACATATATAACATATTTGACAATGTAATTTTTACGTACCTAATATTATATCTAACATATGTATATATTAAATGATGACTTTTTATACATAATATGCATTAACAAAACAAAATACAAGATAAAAAAACTTGTAAATATGCTTATAATTATATCACAACTTCATAATAATTTATTTTTCTTGTTTCTTGTTCCTTTTTATTTTTATTTTTATTCGAATTATTGTATTTTATGATATAGGAATATTTTTTTATTCTACATGGAGCTACCTGTTTTCCCCGCTCTGCCCGCGCTATTGTCATCCACAAGAATCACAAGATCACTCGTAAGGGTTCTGAATAATAATCCAACTTTTTTTTTTCCGGAGCTGACACTCTGATCCGATGCTCAAGTCAGTACTAATTGTAAGAGAATTGCATAGCAAAGGACAATAATTAAGATCGAATAATTCAGATTCCTTACAAATTGGACGGATGGACCTTTTATATTTGGATTGATGGGTTGCATGGGCATTGTAGGATAAAGTGGTCGCGTAAATCAGATAATTATATCTGCGATCCAATAGTGATAAATAATATTGGATAATTAATTAAGTAAATTTGGAATTTAACAATGAGTAAAATAATAAAAATAAGAAATATTGGGAAAATAACAATTTTCTCCCCCAACGATTTTATTTGTTTAGTGAAGATGGATCTGATCAGATCATTCTGGGTTGTTTGATTGAATAAAATCTTGTTGATTTCACTTTATATAAAAAAGAGAAAACGACTTTCCTAGACAATTGGAAATTGGAATGAATGGACTGGTTTTCCTTCAGATAATCAAAGTACATTGTGGTGGCCTGTGGGTTTTAATAATTGATTATTTTGAATTATATTTGTTGATTTCAGATAATATATCCATGGGTCTTGAATGAAGTTGTTTGATTGGAATTTCAATTTAAAATATAATCAAATTAGGTGAAATAAATTAAATACGTTGCTGATCATTGAATTTTTAATGGAGTTGGTTGTCACCACTCATCCCCACAATTTAAGGACAAAAGATGGAATGGATTTGAGTGTTACCTATAGCCGACATACAATATTTACAACATATCTACCATACGTATTACTTCTCACCTTTTTACTTTTCCACCAAATTAAAATAGAGGATTATGAAAAAGAAAAATAGCTAATATGTATAACTTTACACGAAAACTTGCGTGAGACCGTCTCACGGATCTAGTTCCGTGAGACGGAGATCCATTTAGTGAAACCGACCCGCCAGTCCACCCGCTGACTACTCGCCCCAGTCAACCCACCCGCCCCAGTCAGACCTACCAATTCCATTTGTAAAAACCACTCTGAGACCCGCTATTTTCCCTCCATCCCAATTCCAAACCCTTTCTCTCATCCCTGTTTCATATCTCCCGCTTGAGCTCACGATTTTCTCCCCGATTTCCGCTCGATTCGCTAGGTTTTCTTGCGCGATTCCTCAATTTGTCAACTAGTAAGTCATCTTTTCCATTTTTCTTCAATTTTTATGGTTTTTTCTCCCTTTTTTCTTCAGTTTTTAGTTCAACTTTTCTTGCGATTTGTTAACCGTGTAGTTTCTACCCTTTTTCTTCGTTTTTTTTTCCGTTTTTTGTTCAGTTTTCAGAGTTTTTATGTTCTCATTTCATCTAGGGTTGGCGTTCAGGGGTTGGTTTGGTGTACAGGGGGTGGTGTTGGTGTTCAGTTTTTTCCATTTTTCTCCCGTTTTTTGTTCAGTTTTCAGTTCTTTCTTGTGTTGGGGTTGTTATGTTCTCTATTTTGTTTAGGGTTTATGAGTTTTTTATGCGAAATTCATTTTAGTGTTCATAAAGTAGTCATGTTAATTTCTTCTTATTAGATTTATATATTTTTAGTATTTTAATCTGTGTTTTTTTTTTTTATTTTTGCAGCTTTAAGCTAAAAAACGTTGTTTGTGCACATTTATATATCCCCTGTGATAATGGAAGAAGATCCTAAAACACCTCGTACTCGTATGCCGATTGTCCCTAAATAGGGTATTACAAAATGAAGGCACGCAAGACGGTTTCTCCTATAAAAAAAACTCGCGCGAGAAATGAAAAAGATATTCCCGAAAAAAGGAAAGCTAAGGAAAATAAAAATATTCAAGCAAAAGATTCCTATTCCAAAGAAGAAAAAGTACCACAAAAGGCCGAAAAAGTAGAGGAAGATAAAACTAGGTATAGTCACTTTTTTAATGCATGATTATATTGTGTTGTTTTGATGTTTCGTGTTAATTTATTTGATTGTATTCTTGTTGCAATGGAGATGATAGGAATAGCTCGATGTGGAGGAATCTTAGAGAAAAAGGCGAAAAGCCAGGTAACATATGCTTTCATATAGGAGTATCACTTTTCATATGAAAAGTATCACTTTTTGTGTTGAAAGTATCACTTTCTGTGTTAAAAGTATCACATAACCGAGTATCACTTTTAACATATTTTTTGTGTTATGGAAATACTTTCATATAGAAGTATCACTTTCTGTGATAAAAATATCTCTTTTTATGTTAAAAATATCACTTTTCCTGTTAAAAGTATCACATAACTGAGTATCACTTTTAACATACTTTTATATAGAAATATCAGTTTATGTGTTAAAAGTATCACTTTATGTGTTAAAAGTATCACTTTCTGTATTAAAAGTATCACTTTTCCTGTTAAAAGTATCACTTAACTGAGTATCACTTTTAACATACTTTCATATAGAAGTATCACTTTATGTGCTAAAAGTATCACTTTATGTGTTAAAAGTATCACTTTTCATATCAGTTTGCATGTTAATGCTACTAAAAATGTCACTCTTTATGTGTTGCAGAGACTTTATCAGCCAATGTAAACCCCAAGATTTATGTGAGTTTCTGAAAAATTTGACTGATCAACAAAAGGTTGATGTTGTCAGTATATGATTTGGTGGTTTGTTGAGTCTTCGTATCGATTCAGCATTCCCTATGGGTATTGTTAAAAATCTGGTAAAGAATTTTAATGGTACCAGTCGGATGTTGAAGTTTGACAATGCGAGTTTTGTTGTCACATCAGATGACATATGTGATCTTTTTCTATTGCCCAATAAAGTTGGGAATGATGTTCTGGAATTGGATCGGGGAGAGTATATTCTGTTGAGTCGTGAGTTGAAGGAGAAGTACAACATCGACGCGGATTGTTTGGTTTACAAGGTTAAGAATGTGATTCAGAGTAGGTTGATGGATGGCGGTGATGATTTTAAGCGCCTTTTTGTTATTTACTGCT
Source organism: Rehmannia glutinosa (assembly GCA_016081115.2). NCBI lineage: Eukaryota > Viridiplantae > Streptophyta > Magnoliopsida > Lamiales > Orobanchaceae > Rehmannia > Rehmannia glutinosa. Next base: position 299,412 of record JABTTQ020001830.1, on the reverse strand, counting down.
TGTCTTCTTTTTTGACTCTGAGGACGAATCGGAAAGTTGACTTGCATGCGATTAGATCATTCATCGATGTGGAGAAAATAGGGGACTATGACTATGACCGTGTTCGTATGTTTTGAAAAAGCGATGCGCACAAGGGGTGGACAAATACAATAGGAATCCCCGAGCTAAATACATCAAATGGGTGTGTTTTGGTCTTATTGTTTTTGTATTTCCATAGATTGAAGTGGCAGGGAAACGCTGAACCATCCACACTACCACTGATATCTCACTGGACCCCCGATAAGCTGAGGAAAAGAATAAAGCAAGAAAGCTCTATTGATGTGCTAGGGCAGGGTGAATGGGTAACGGATACATACCCTGTTAGCTCGAGGAATAAATGCACGGTTGAGAAAGAGGCGGTTGGAAAAAATGAGACAGGTGGAAAAAAGTAATGAGAAAGAGAAGGTTGGGAAAAATGCATACGAAGAGGACGAACAAGAAGATGTTCAAGTTGGTGATGATGAATATATAAATTTAAAACTACCAAAGGGGAAGGAGCTCGACGATAACGAGTTGGAGAAGCTGGCTAGGGATGTAAGTTCATTTAAAGTATCAATTTTTACTTGAAGGGAAGAGTATCCCTTTTTACTCGAAAAGTATCACTTTTCACTTGAAAAGTATCACTTTTCACTTGAAAAGTATTACTGATCACTGTAATACTTGATAGTGAAAAGTATCACTTTTCACTTGAAAAGTATTACTAGCCATATGGACGAGTTCAGAAAATTGAAAAATGAGATGACACAAGAGAAGCAAGAGAAGAAAGATACAATTTCATCTCCGCACTCGTCAATCTCTAAAAGCTAGTTCTTCTCAGACTTGAAGGTGCACGAGCTGATTGATAAAGCTGTTGAAAACTTTAAATTGATGAAGAATTTGGCAGCTCAAATGCCAAATTTTGAGCTCTTTACCCCAAAGGTCAGTTCTGAAAAAGCTGGCGAAGAAGAGAAAGATTCAGGCAAACAAATGGGGGAAGAAGTTGGTGAAGAAGGTGGTGAAGAAGCCGACGAAGAAGTTGGGAATGAAGAAGCAGGAGAGGATGCTAAAATTCTGGACGAACCATGACCTATTGATCCAAAGGCTCAATTCAAGTCCACTTTCATGAAAAAACACAAGAGCACCTCAAATTCTTGCGCGGAAGGAGCAAGATATTATTGATTATTGCTTTTTCAATCACAAAAAATTATCGAGTAAGTAAATTGTTTTTATAATTTACCTTTAATTTCTGTTCAAATCCATTTTCTTGTTGTATTAATTGTTTTTAATTTTCGGTTCAAACGCTTTTGCACATCTTTGGAGGTTTTTATATTGCATTTAATGATGGCATCATGACATTGCATGATTCAATGATGATCCACATAAGCATCATAGACACATGGGCTATGTTGCTTAACAAAAGACCAAAGAACGAATCGCTTTTACTTCCATGCTCAACATCCTGTAAGTTTTATTTAAAAGTGTCATTTTATGCTTTATAAGTATTAATTTGAATCTTAAAAGTATCACACTTGTGCAAATGATCTACCTTGAAAATCTTTTGAGAGATAAAGGGCGGGATAATAGTAAAAATTTGAGAGATTGGCTTTGGAATCATTAGATGTCAAGTGGAAACAGTGAGACCTCAAGAGACTTGGGATTTTGTAAGAATATCTCTCAAGTTTTGCTTTGGAATTTAGCTTTTCATCTTATAAAATGCAGATTTTTGTCCCGATTTTCTTGTTAAAAATGCAGATTTTTGTGCCAATTTGCTACAAGCAACATTATATCTCTCTTTGTCATCAACTTTGTTGATGCAAAAGTGCAATATCCGGATAATTTGGTGCATAATGAAAATGTTGCTCCTGACTATATTAGTCTAGCAAAATTGGTGGTAAATTATTTAGTTGATGTTATTATTGATGTTAGTTTTCATGTTATTATCTGTAATACACTTGAAGTGAAAAGTATCACTTTTTAAGTGAAAAGTATTACTTTTCACTTGAAAAGTATTACTCATTATTTGTAATACGTTGAAGTGAAAAGTATCACTTTTTAAGTGAAAAGTATCACTTTTTCATATGAAAAGTATCACTTTTCACTTGAAAAGTATTACTCATTATTTGTAATACTTTGAAGTAAAAAGTATCACTTTTTATGTGAAAAATATCACTTTTCATATGAGAAGTATCACTTTTCAAGTGAAAAGTATTACTCATTATTTGTAATACTTTGAAGTGAAAAGTATCTCTCAGTAGTGTGATTTCTCTTTTTTAATTTCCAGCAAAGAGAAATGAGCATTTTCTTGAAGGAGAAAAACCACCCTAAGGCTGACGATGTTGCAAAATATGAATTTGATAATGTCAAATTTCCATGGCAAAGAAAAATAGCCAACATTGATTGTGGTGTTTTCCTAATGCACCACATGGAAAATTTCCAGGGGCTTGTTTACTCAGAACCGGATTTGCGTAAGGTGTGAATGTTTTTGCAAATTAGATTAGATTAAATTTCTTTGTTTTATCTTGTTTTTATTTATTTTACCTTTTTTTTATCTTGTTTTTATTGAAGGTTGGTGAACTACGCAAATTAAGGGCTTCTTATTGCGCAAAGATTGTTCTCAGCCGGTGGAATGAATTAAGAGTGCAAGTTGAGAAGAAAGCAATTGAATTTATAAATCAAACAAGTTGATTGATGTATGTATAGGGCTCGGTATAGAATGAAAGAGAAGAATTGTTTCTAATTTTTATGCATGTATAAATTAGTTTGGTGCAAGTTACATTGATAAGTATTGAATAGTTTTTTGGTTGTATGATTTGCTTTGAGAAGATGACGAATCTTTGTTTTCACATTCTGTAAGTTGGTGTGGTTGTGAATAAGCACATTTGTAATGTCCGAGCATTTTGTTGCCAGTTTTAGAAATAGGCTTATTATAAGAGTATCACCGTGTTTTAAAAAGTATTGTTGCTTGTTTTAAAAGTATCACTTTCTGTTAAAAAAGTATCGTTTTTTGGGTTGAAAGTATCACTTTTTGTTAAAAAAAGTATCATGTCATGATGTATAGCCTCCAGTTGGAAAAATATCACTTCTTGATACAAAAGTATCACTTTCTATTAAAAAAGTATCATTTTTTGGGTTAAAAGTATCACTTTTGTTAAAAAAATATCATGTCAAGATGTATAGCTTTCAATTGGAAAAGTATCACCTTTTGGGTTAAAAGTATCACTTTTTGTTACAAAAGTATCATTTTTTGGGTTAAAAGTATCATTTATTGTTAAAAAAGTTTAATCTCATTAAAGTATAGCTTTCAATCGAGTATCACCTTTTGGGTTAAAAGTATCACTCTTTGTTACAAAAGTATCGTTTTTTGGGTTAAAAGTATCATTTAGCGTTAAAAAAGTATCATCTCATTAAAGTATAGCTTTCCATTAGAAAAGTATCACCTTTTGGGTTAAAAGTATCACTTTTTATTACAAAAGTATCATTTTTTGGGATAAAAGTATCACCATCATTTATAATACTGAAGCTAAAAAATTCAATAATAAAAAGCTGAATAATCCAATACTAAAAATCTGAACAATTCAACAATACTAAAAATCTGAACAATTCAACAATACTAAAAATCTGAACAATTCAATACTAAAACAGTAGGAATACTAAAATAATCGAGGATTAGGAGTCTTTGAACCAAACTCCTTGGATGGATGTGAGCTTGTTGTATCACTACTTTTCTTCTTCTTGTTTTTCTCAATAAAATGCCCATTGATCCTTTGCTTTTCTCCCTTTGTAATCGAACGTGTAGGATCCAAAGATAATCTTTGTTAGAAGAATTAGAAACCTCATGTTGTCCCGTAGAATTCGATGTATTTCATCAATGCATCAACAACTAAAGAATCTCTATTGTAGCCATCTTCGATGATTATTCTCGCCTCCTCATTGTCTTGGCATTTTAGAATAAGATTATAATAGTTTCGTGCCATTTCATGCCGCCAAGGAACACAATCCTTCGGTTTGTGAGAACTTTCAGCCGTCTTATTGAACTTCCCCCACAACTCTGTTTTGACAAATTTTGTCCATCTTTTGACAATGTAACACTCAGGAATCTTGGAGATAGAATGCATATGAAATACTCTTAAGCTATGACAACAGAGTAAACCACACTCCTCAAATTTCTTACAAGAACAGTTTATGAGCATATTTAAACAATCATACACCACACGATGACAGCAACCCCCATCACTTGGCATTGAAATGTCATAAACCATGATGTTTTCTTCAACACGCACAATGATGCATTCAGTAGAGATACTTTTAATAAACTCACTCTCAAACTCTTTAAAAAGGGTCAATGTATATACCTCAGCAGCATGTTTCAACATTCCAGTCAATGGTAGTACAGACGTCGGAATTGATCTTGAGCACTGGAATTCATTTTCTTTTTCATTGTTTCTCCAACGCTTTAATGTTCCTTGAAAAATTCCATAAAATTCAGTCAGAGTTGTTGTTTTATTTGGATTAAATCCTATTGCGCTGTTCGTACTCTCACTCCTTTGTGAAGATAACCCGCAGAAAAAATATCATTGCTTAATGCAGTACACCATTTTTCCTTCAAATCATACATGCGCCGAAACCAAGAATCATCATGCAATTCATATTCAAATCATAGAATTCCAAAAATTTCAAAGTCTCTTTCATCAACACAACCAAATCAAACATTTATTGAATGCTTCTTTGAAAGAATTATTTTTTTCAAACGTCCAAACCGACTTATAGCATTCTCGGTGAAGGTGCCAAAGACATAGCCACATGCTTGTCGAGGAAAAACTCCGCATGAAAGAAATAAAACAAAATTAACCATATATGTTTTGAGGGAAAAATAACTAATTTTCATGTTAAAGTATCACTTTTATAGCTAAAAGTATCACTTTTAGCTATAAAAGTATCACGCATAAAAAAGTATCACGGACAAAATTAACCATATATGTTCTAAGGAAAAATATCCGATTCTCATGCTAAAGTATCACTTTTATAGCTAAAAGTATCACTTTTAGCTATAAAAGTATCATAAACAGAACAAAAGTATCACGCATAAAATTAACCATATATGTTCGAGGGAAAAGTATCGATTCTCATGCTAAAGTATCACTTTTATAGCTAAAAGTATCACTTTTAGCTATAAAAGTATCACGCATAAAAAGTATAAGATTATTGTCATAAAGTATTTACCTTTTCAATTGCATTGCTTATTGCCAGGTCTTGATCAGTGAACAAAGTTACAAGACATTTTCCACCCATTGATTTTGTAAAGACTTGAAAAAGCCACTCAAATGATTGATTTTTCATCGGATAAAAAAACACACCCAAACATGACGTTTTTTCCAGTGGTTGTTGACCCCAACAAATGGCGCACAAATCAAGTTGTATTTATTCGTGCGATATGTTGTGTCAAATATCATAACGTCACCGTATATCTTGTAGTCTTCCTTCATCATGCTACCAAATTCATCCAACTTCACTCTAAAAAAAATCCTCCTCTTTGACATCTTGTTGATATAAGATGTCAATTAACGTCTGTGCATCGCCACCTTCTATTGCTTTCATTTTCAATCTATTAACAAAATTCAAATGGTCTTTCAAAGTATGACCAAGGCATTGTTCACCCCCACATCGTATGCAAAGATAACGGTAAGATTGAGTGGCTTTCATCCCACAAGATATCATATCCTCAATAGCTTTGCCTTTTTCATTTGTAATGACTCTCTTAGAACGATGTAAATGGCTCCATTCTGTTCTTGTGAGTTGATGGTTGTGTTCCACAATATGCTTTGAACTACCTCGTAAAGCCCCTCTCCATTTAACTTTACTCTCATTGAAGCTTTACATCCGTGTGTGTAACATTAGCCTTTTTCTTTTCTACCGCAGAGATTGCTTAAATCCAAAGCCAAGAACATACATAGTATTTCTCAACTACAACTCCTGTTCCAAATTGTAGATTTTCTAGTAGTCGATTTTCGTACACTAAACCCAACAACACGAGCATGAAGACAATACAACTGATGCATATCCTTAATTGTTTTTCTTGTTATATGTAGAAGACAACCACTCACATCAAACTCATTTTCATCTTCATTATCAACTCCAGCCTCATTGGAATTACTGACTTTATCACCCTCATCACTAAAGGCAATAATTGTGACACCTAAATATAATACTTTTGGTTAGAAATGTGATACTTTTAATTGAAAAAGTGATACTTTTTACTAGAAAAGCAATACTTGAAAAACTGAAGTGATACTTTTGGTTAGAAATGTGATACTTTTCATTCAAAAAGTGATACTTTTCACTTAAAAAGTGATATTTTTTAATGAAAAAATAATACTTCAAAAACTTAATTGACAACATCTAAGCGTAATACTTTTGGTTAAAAATGTGATACTTTTCATTCCAAAAGTGATACTTTTCACTTAAAAAGTGATACTTTTTAATAAAAAAGTAATACTTCAAAAACTTAATTGACAAAAAATGGGAAACACATTACCTTCAGCTTCTTGGAGTGTTGTATCATTTGCATTCTGTGTGGCAATATTGACTTCGTCATTTTGAGGAGCAACACCAAGAATTGTGACAACATCTAAGCATAATACTTTTGGTTAGAAATGTGATACTTTTCATTGAAAAAGTGATAATTTTCATTGAAAAAATGATACTTTTTACTAGAAAATCAATACTTGAAAAACTGAAGTGACAAAAGATAGGCAATACATTACCTTCAGCTTCTTGGAGCATTACATCACAATCACCATCTATGTCAATTTTGATTTCATCACCCTCATCACTAGAGTCAATGACGGTGACAACATCTAAATGCAATACTTTTCATTAGAAATCTGATACTTTTGATTGAAAAAGTGATACTTTTAGCTAGAAAAGTAATACTTTTAGTCTTAATGGAAGAATTCATACCTTCTTTGGCAAGCTCTTTTATATTGTCCATTTTTGTTCTTCAACAAAACTTACACGAAAAGTGAAAACAAAAAGAAGAAAAAGTTTTTTCTTACAATAACAAACACCAATACTAACACAAATTTCATACATATATTTTTGTAACAAAAGGTAAATCGAATCGAAATTCTACATACCGTGTGACACAATGAGAGAACGCGAGCTGAGGTTTTTATGTTAATTGACGTCGAGAGAGGGAGACAGAGAGAACACAAGCTGAGGATTTTTTTCGCTTTCTACTGTTTCATTCGTCTCCAGCTGAAGGAGACGACCTGTTTCTGGGGGAACACGAGCTAGGGCACGAGCTGAGGGAGACGACCTGTTGCTGGGGGAACATTAGCTAGGGCACGAGCTGAGGGAGACGGCCTATTGCTGGGGAAACACGAGCTAGGGCACAGGTGGGTCAATTGGGATTGGTTCGATTTTTGAAAACCTGGCGCGTAATGTGGTCTGGGATTGTTAATCTAAATCAACGGGTTCTCAGCCTAGAAACAGGTTGTCGGGCGGGTTATTTTAAATGGAGCTCTGTCTCACAGATCTAGATCTGTGAGACGGTCTCACAAGAGAGTGCCCCATAACTTTAAAGTTTGCATTTGAATTGAAGAATTTGGATTTGAGAAAAGAATTTTAAATGACTTCAACAAAATGGATTTATTATAATCTACCAAGACGACTCATAAAATAACTTTCAAAGAAGAGCTAAAGGATTTAAAAACCCATTATAGTTTGTGACGTGGGGTAACTTATTTTAGTACGTAATTAATCTTAAAATATTTCATTACAGTATTTTTAATTAATCAGTTTTCAATTAATATTTATTGGGATAATTAACAATTGTTATTAATTATTGGTCAATGAGGCCCAAGTTGCAATACTATGTCCACGAGACGCAAAGTCTCCAGACACAAAATACAAATATATATTCCCCTATCATTTGTAAGTTTATCTGAATTAATTAATTACTTAAATACTGTGTACTTTTGACTAAATTTAGTACCACTATTGACTCAAGAATTGGAGCGGATTCCATGTGACAACCCCAATGCCATTCTAACTCTTTGTTCGTGTTGTAGGATTGTTCCTTTACCAGGAGTACACTTGCAATTAGATTTTCTATGGCACATGGACTAATTACCTAAGCATGAGTGATCTACAAATTTTAGTAGTATCATCTTTAGATTACCTCAATAGACTTGTTAGTATGAATATAAAGCTGCAAACATCATTTAATAAGAGGAAATATCACCATCATAAGCTGCAAATCAAGAAAAGACAAGCGAACGAACAAGAAGTGTTATTTGAAAATAGTCTATCTCTTCAACGGCAAATTTTGAAATAAGCACTATAAAAGGCCGAGGAAGCAAATGAGAGAGGGTAACCAAGCACAACGAATTCTAAGAGATTTTACGAGCAGACAAGCAAGCAAACCTGAAAATATTCTCTCAAGCTTTCATAGATATTCCTCAAGCCTAAAATCGAAGGAACTCGATCCAACACATTCAGTGAAAGAAAGAATACTTCATCAAGTTGAATAGGAAACAGTTTAAAGAACTTAAGGGGTCTACTCTCCAAGGTTGAAGGAGTTGTAATAAGGTTCAAGATCGAACGAGAAGATTTGGGCTCGTTGGAAGGTTGTGTGATCAATTACAAGGGTTCGAAGGGAGCTGAAGTAGTAAGACAGTTGTCTTGTGAAGAAGCTGAGTCCCAGGAGCAGCTAGTTGTGTGATCAAGGCTGACTCGAACTGAGAACTACTTTGTAACTAGATCTGTTACTTAGTGGATTCATCCAGGAGTTGGAGAAGAGTGGATTAGAGGAATTACCCCATCCTCGAACCACTATAAAATTTGCTTGTGTCATTTTACTTACAACACTTAAATTTTCCTGCTTATTTTTATATATGCTGATCAAGTTTATAGCTAACCCTATTGATAATAACATTGCTTAAAATAAGTGTTAAAAACAAGTTTAAAAATATCAAGGGTGATAAGTCTTCCGCTTAACAAAACCAAATCAACTGAAAAGTTAAGTGTTAGCTGACCCAGCTGAGTTATACTATCAAAAACTCAGTCGAGTCTGTTGAGTTGGTAACTTAAGCCAACCTAGCTGTCTTCCAAGGACTTAGCTGATTTGAGTCAACTCTGTTAAATATTTTTAAAAGGACTAAATTCGAAAATTTCGTAAAGTTTATTCAACCCCCCCTTCTAAGCCTTACAACACAACCCTTGGGACCTACACAACTCAAAGGTGGAGGATAGAAGATTCATGGTCAGCGATTTGGTACTACAGAAAGTTACAGGGTTCGAGTCCAGCCCACTGAAACCGACCTGGGAAGGCCCGTATAGAGTTAGTAAAGCTTTATTAAATGGGACGTATGAGCTCGAATACTTGAGTGGGGAAAAGTTTAATCACCTGTGGAATGTGTCATATCTAAAGAAGTATTATCAATAAAGTTTAGAAATTTCAAGTAAAATCACTTGTCTTAAATCCTTATTCGTCTCGGCCTAGTGTTTGATAAATGGTTTTATCATGATTTTGATGATTTATTTTTACACCAAAATAATATTTTTAAATATTGTCCAAATACTCCTAAATGATTTAAATTATTTCTACTAATTTTTCGGAGTATTTCTTCAAGTTTATTTTCGACAAAATTGGACAACACGTTTAATAATTTTGTGTTAATGTGCTTTTACATCAAAACAATGTCCATGAATGTTGTTCAAATACTTCCGATCGATCTAAAATGTTTTTACTATTTTTCGGAGTATTTCTTGAAGTTTATTTTCGATAAAAAATTGGACAACACTTATATTCCAGGCTCGACCGGTCGCCCTATAGGGCAGCCCGTACCTGAGTTGAGCTTTGAAACAGAAAACGGGATGAAAAGAAATTGGGGGAGGGCGACCAATACCTGGAATGAGCCCTCGTAGAACACAACTCTCTGTTTCATTTTTTTGACACCCCCAACCGGTCAGACATAAGAGCGACCGGTCGGACCCCCCGTCGACCGGTACCCTTGTGTATTTTTCACAGAGAACCCATTTCAAACTTATCTCTGCGCAACCGGTCTCACCCCTCTTGTATCAGAAAACTATCCGTTGCATTTTCAGACAACTTTTTCTTAATTTGTGGGATTGATTTCTAACAGCTATATTCTCCATTTGTCTTGCAATTGTTTTACAGATTTCAATCTCCTAGGAGGAGCCTATCATGTTCAAGACATCTTCTATAAATAGATGAAGAATTGAAGCAACACAAAATGAGAGAATACTACAACACAACAAGATACATTCAAGCAAACATATTTGTTCTTCATTGTTCATATTCTTGTTGTAATTTGCCTAGCTTATCACTTTCACATCTTGAGGTCTAGGCTTTATTTCTTGATTACACTTGCACTCAAATTTGTATCATTCATTATCAAGTTGTAATCTTGAATTTTTTGGGTTATCATTCAACACAAGATATTCTTGTGAGTGTTCTTGTGGTAAGAGCACACTTGGATGATCTAGGTGATAGGTGCTAGAAGATTGTGGTGATCTTCTTATTAAAGAGTGTGGTACTCTTTGAGGTGTTGAAGAATTTGGTGTTCTTCAAGGTTAAAGTTGTTGTAATCTTCACAAGGTGCCGTTGGAGATTGTGGTGATCTTCAAGAGAGATTGTGGTAATCTCAAAGGTGGTGTTGTAGAAGAGTGTGGTACTTTTCAAGGTGATGTTGTAAGGTGTTGTATTAATTTTGGTAATTAATAAAATATTTTTCTTTTTGAAATCCATCCCAGATATCTTGGGGGTGGTCGAGGATTAGGCCCTAGGTGGGTTGAACCTCTATAAATCGATGCGTGTTGTTTACTTCCCGCACCTTTATTATTGTTTTGGCCTATTTGTTTCCAAAAAGAGGGCATAATCGAAAATATAGAGATAATCTATTCAACCCCTCTCTAAATTATCGTAGCCGCTTGGACTTACACCTAGTTCCGAGAACGGCATTCAACCCATTTGCAACAATCATATCACGTCTCGGCCGAGACCCGAGCACGCCACAACTAACCCTTGTGTTAAATCTCGACCTAGCATCTTGATTATTACAAACAAGAGTCGACCTAGTTCCAAGCACAACACTTGGAAAAATACTTAAACATTGATGTGGATCAAATCCGAACAAGGTAATTGAATTCTTAATACATCGTCGTGGTCGGAAAACAAGCCGAGCTCAAGATTTAGAAAAAATTCTGAAACTAAAAGTACATAATGAGAAAGCGACGAAATGAAGATTCATTTAAAGATAAAGTATTTACATGCATGGGGTCCGATGCCAATTACATCAAAAAAATGAAAAAATAGACAAAATGCCCTAAGAAGCAAGGGGTTGGGTTGCACCAGGAGCTGGAGTGTGGATCGGGCCGTTGGAAGCCACTTTCTCCCCGTCATCGTTTGTTGGAGGAGCATTTTGTTCCGAGATGGCGCTGGGGTACTGAGGACGGAGCACTTCTAGTTCGGCATTTAAAGCATCAAACTCCCCCTCCAAGTCGGCCACGATCTTGACTTTCTTCAGACCGTCCAGAATATCCTCCATGTTGGTCATGTGCCCACAGGCCAGCATAAAGGCATACTCCCCAGACTATTTGGAGTCCTTCACTGCCTCCACCCGAGCCTCCTGTAGGGACTCTTCCAACTGTTTCTTAAAAGCCTCCTCCATCTCCCTTCGGACCTCGGCCTCTCGCCTCACCAACTCCTTTGGGTGCGAGGCCACCGCCTTTTTTAACTTGACAACCTCCCTGCGAACCTCCCGCTTAGCACTCTCCACCTTATCCCGAGCGGCTATGGCACCCTCAACTGACCTTCTCGTATTCATGGCCTTTCACAGTCTCCTTGGTCCGAGAATCCAAAGATGCTTGGATCCCATGCAAAGTATCGTGGGCCTCCTGCAAATTCGTTGGTGCCTCTCCATATCACGCCCCTGCCCGATCATATGCCATAGGGTGCCTATAATGCAGGTAGACAAACCCACGACATATTATTCCTTCTCCTCCCACTCGGTCTCGGTGCAAAACTGCTCGATCCCGGTGGTCTAGGCCTGAGTTGGGATGTCCCGGTGGCCCTTCCAGCTTTAGGTAAGGTAGCCACTTGCTCATCAGTCGGCGTCGAGTACTTCGCGAATTCAATAAACTATTGAGGCCGCAGACCGGCCATACCTTTGCAGGGTTCCTCCCGACCAAGATTCGGAGGAACAAAATGCCCTTCTTGCCCCAAATCATATGAAAATATCCGTTGGCGGGCCTCATTGGTTGTCAGCCCCGACAGAATGGTAATTGGGGGCACCTGTGGTGTCTGCCCGGTCCTTTCGGTCTGACCGAGCTCATTGATTTCAACCCCACTTCCCCTCATCTGCCTAGAAGGCTCAGGCTCCGCCTTTCCAATTCTGCCTCGGTGGCCTGCTCATCATTTATGTCGGATCCCCTTGTAGTTGTCCGTCTGATACGATTGAGACGAGCAAAAATATTCATCTCCTCCGGATCTGCAACAACATCAAAACTGTCAATGGAAAAGTAAAAATACCAGTATATGAAGGAATGCAAACTTGTAAAAATATTACTACCTCGGCCTTCCTCCCGGAACTCTTAACTCTGCAACAGTGAGCTCGACTTGCTCGACCCTCGAAGGCACTTGTCTTAGTGTCTCAGTCCTCAAAGGGGATGACCCAACTTGTTCAGTCCTTGGAGGTTGTGGTTCTGCCACTGGCAAGGAATGAATTGACATCCCGACCATGAGGAGTCTGACAATCACCCCGACCCATAATCACTTGTCCTTCCATCCTTTCAACGACTGGGGAAGGCCCAGAACCAAACTATCCAGATAACTGGGTTGGGTTTGGATGTAATACCACCCAGAAGGTGGACCTCTCACGCTACATGGGGGTCGCTTTCTACACGAACAACTCATTTAAGTCCTCGAAATGGGGGCGCGGATAGCCTTGGCGAGAAAAAAACACGAGCAGTCCGATCAACCTGACCCAAGTCATCGGGTGTACTTGCGACAAAGACATACCCCACCTCCTGAAACACTTTGTAATCAATTTTGGAAAGGAAACCTCAGCCCAAATATAATGATGTGTGCGTACATGGTGATGCATCCGGAGATAATTGTGTCTTATACACTTCGCCTCCAAGGATCACTGTAATAGGGGTAGCATTAAACACCACGTACCTTTCACTCAAAGGGACCTCTTGTTTGGGACTATTGCTGGAACTGGAAACGTTGACAACACTGGGACCTTCCAGAGTAACTTCTCTCCCCGATGGGGGATCTTCGATCTCAACTTTTTTTTTTTTAATAACACCCCGGGGGGTGGGGGATTGAGGCGTGATCCCCTACCTGTATATCAAATAATCAAAATGTCATACAATGTCATGCCCGTCAAGGCGGGAGAAAATCAAAAAACAAATAACCTATCACTACGATATCTAGAAAGACTATCATAATGCGATATCTAAAGTTAAAAGGAGAACCAAAGATCTATGAAAATCTGAAGCTCGGATAACCCACCGGTCCATCCGAATGAGCGCTAGGATGTGGTGAGAAGTCGTGCCCTCATCAACAATGTGATCGCCAAGGGGCGCAGCCCCCAACTCGCAAGGTGATCTGTGGTCGATTCCCTCTCTCGTGTATGTGGGAAATCGAATCGAAGGTCCCTCAACATGTTCCGAATGCGAATCAGGGTGTGCTGAACCTGCCAAGAGCCAAGGCAAAATCAAACATATTTTTTCTTAAAAGAATGAAAATGAAGAAAGAAAGCAAAATTTTTAAAGATTACCTAAGTATTCCCAAGTCTCCTCTCTCGAAGCCAACCTAAAAACTTATGCTTGTTAGTCCAAGTGGCTACGATAATCTAGAGGGGGTGAATAGATTATGCCGATTTTTTGCAAATCGCCCTCTTTTTTGAATGAACAAATAAATGACAAGAATGTAAGTGCGCAAAATAAACAACACTCGTCGATTTAAAGAGGTTCAACCCACCTAGGGCCTAATCCTCTACCACCCCAGTATCTCTGGGATGGATTTCGAAAAGAAAAAAAGATTTTATTAATTACCAGAATTAATACAATACCACTTTTGAAGATTACCACAATCTTCTTACAACACCTTCAAGGAGATTACCACAATCTTCCTTCAACACCTATGAAAAGTACCACACTCTTCAACACCTAAGATCACCCAAGTGTGTTCTTACCACAAGAACACTAACAAGGATATCTTGTTTTAGATGATAGAATAATTCAAGATTACAACTCAATAAATGAAGTATACAAACTTTGAGTGCAAGTGTAATCAAGAACAAAAAGCCTAGACCTCAAGATTGTGCAAGTGCAAGAACTTAGGCTATTACAACAAGAATGTAAAAAAAGAAAGCTTTGAGAATTTTGCATTTCTTGTTGTATTGTATGCTTGTGTGTTGTATCTTATGTCTTCAAATCATCCTCTATTTATAGGAGAGTCTTCATAGACATAGGCTCCTCATTCTTCACTTTTGTCTACAAAAAGAAGATCACAAGATGTAGAAATATTGTACAAAAATCAAAAGCAAATCTTGCTGATAAGGATTGCAACGATAGAAATTTTGTTGTCAAAACAATACACAGGGCGACCGGTCACCCTATAGACAATTTTGAACGTTAGACAAAATTAGTGCGATCCAGGTACCGTTCAGAGGGGGGATCGACCGGTCAAGGGGGGTGCGACCGGTCGCCCTAGGGTGCGAACGGTCGACCCTGCCCTGGACCGGTCCCCCTCCCTCATTTTTCAACTCCAGTACGTTCTGTTTCAAGTTTTTCATTCTCCAGGTACCGGTCGACCTTTTGCTCGACCGGTCGACCTCCAACTTGAAATGTTGTCCAATTTTTGTCAAAAATAAACTTCAAAAAATACTCCAAAAAATTAGTAAAAACATCTTAAATCAATTGGGAGTATTTGAACAACTTTTATAAATATTGTTTTGGTATAAAAACTTATTTAAACAAAATCATCAAAATATTGATAAAAAATTTATCTAACATTGTTCGGTCTCTGCAATAGCTGGTATTTTGGAATGAAAGCGAAAATGGAAAATGAAGGAGAAAATCCATATTTATAGGTTAAATACTCTCGAAAGTCACGCACCAGTTGAAAGAGGCGCATCTTTTCGAATTTCAAAAGTTGAGTAACTATCACGTTCCCCCGATTCCCGCGCCACGATGGTCCAATAAAAAGCTGCCACGTGTCTATCATCATGGGATCAAATTAATGCTTCGTTTCAGGCATTAATGGTCAGTTGACAACTGTCAGCAGTTTAAAAACCGTTTGACCTTTTTTTCTCTCTTTCCAATTAAAGTTCAAAACCGTTTGGAAGAATCTTCTCATCGGCATTGAACTTGGGGACCATTGATGACACCCGAGGCGAGCTGGAAGAAAATGCATCCATGTGGCCATTCAAGTGATGATGACGTAGGCCTTCCAAGAGACATGGGCCGACCAAATGACATGGACCGACCAGGCTGTTAGTCCAAGTGGCTACGATAATCTAAAGGGGGTGAATAGATTATCTCAGTTTTTCAGATTTTGCCCTCTTTTTTTGAATAATTAATCAAATATGAAAGCTAAATGCGGAAAATAAACAACACACGTTGATTTAAAGAGCTTCACCCCACCTAGGGACTATGTGCTCTACCACCCCAGTATATCCGGGATGGGTTTCGAAAAGGAAAAAGAAATTTTATTAATTACCAAAATTAATACAACACCTTGAGGATTACCACAATCCTCTTACGACACCTTCAAGGAGATTACCACAATCTTCCTTCACCACCTTTGAATAGTACCACACTCTCCAAACACCTATCACTTAGATCACCCAAGTGTATTCTTACCACAAGAATACTCACAAGGATGTCTTGTGTTGAATGATGACCAAAATCAAGATTACAACTCAATAATGAATAATACAATATGAGTACAAGTGTAATCAAGAATTAAAATCCTAGACCTCAAAGAAGTGCAAGTGCTTAGGCTAATACAAGAAGATTTATGAAAGTGTTTGCTTGTATGCTCTTTTGCTTGTGTAATGTGTTATATCTTGGTGCTTGAATGAAGCCTCTATTTATAGGAGAGGTATTGGCTTGATTACCAGACATAGGCTCATCCTTGGGGAGTGATTTTCTGCAAAAGAAACCATTTAAAATCAAGATTACAGCTGCTAGAAATCAATCCCACAAATTAGGGAAAAGTTGTCTGAAAATGCAACAGATAGTTTGCTGATAAAAAAGGGGTTCGACCGGTCGCGCAGAGATAAGTTTGAAATAAGTTTGCTGTAATTTTTACACAGGGGGACCGGTCGAAGGGGGTTCGACCGGTCGCCCTTAAGCTTGACCGGTTGGGGGTTGATAAAAATCGAAACAGAGAAGACAACATTTGAGGAGGGCTTCCCAGGTACCGGTCGCCCTAGGGTCGACTGGTCGAACCTACCGGTCGACCTCCCTATTTTTCAAATGTCCCGTTTTCTGTTTCAAAACTCAACTCAGGTACAGGTTGCCCTATAGGGCGACCGGTCGAGCCTGAAATAAAAGTGTTGTCCAATTTTATATCGAAAATAAACTCCAAGAAACACTCCGAAAAATAGTAAAAATATTTTAAATCGATCGGAAGTATTTGGACAACATTTAGGGACATTGTTTTGGTATAAAAACTCATTTGAACAAAATCATCAAAATCATGATAAAAACATTTATCTAACAAACTCCCCCTTTTTGATGATTACAAACCAAAACAATTTTCAAGAGGACGATTTTAAAAACACAACAGTTTTCCGGTTTTATGAGTAAACTATCCGTTTAAGAAATATTTTACAAAAACTCCCCCTATCAATAAGCACATCAATAAGAAATATTGCATAGGCTAGAAGTAGTAAAAATCAAGAGCTAAGAAGCTCCCCCTGTCACAAATACTCATTATTCAAGCAAACAAGTCCATAATACAACCATTGGACTAAGTAGTCAATACAACTTATGGCTTTAGAAAGCCATAACTTATAGTTTTTATTGTGAGCTTTTATTAGCTTCTTTGAGCTAACGAGCCAATTCCCTGTTTCTCCCCATTTGGAATCATAAAAAGAATGTTAGAATGATAAAAACATCATACAAAAATATCAAAGTGTGCCAAAGAGACGATTTATCAATAATTGAAAAATAGGCTTAGAATCCGAGAAAGTTGGAGAAATGTAGCATTTGAAAACCATAAGCTCGTTTTGTTTGTCAAGACATGATCGTAATAAGTATATAAGTCATTTGAAAGCATAAGAGTCATGTACAAATTAAAATTTTCTTTGAGACATTTCATCGAACACTTTGTGGGCGTGAAAAATAAAAAAACTTGTATAAAGCCCTTGGAAATGAAGCAAGCCAAAAATTTTCATCACCAAATCATACCAAACACAATACAATACATCATAGTAAATAAGCTCATCTCAACCATATGACATTTACAACAAGAAACTTACACATAAGCCAAAAACTCAAGGGTTCAACCCAATTGAGTAAAGGAAGTAGAATTCTTACCATTCAATCGGTAAAGATGAACAATGATGATGATAATCGAGCTATATTAAGTCCAAGATATGAAATGTATGCAAGAAAACACATTTAGAGTGAAGTTTGTGTGTATTTGGCGAAGGGGACGAAAAATGGCAAAAATGGGTTAAAATGACTAAGTATGAAGACATAAGCTGTTTTATCCACAAAAAGCTTTAGGCGACCGGTCGACTGTGTGGGCGACCGGTCGACGGTGTGGGTGACCGGTTGCCCTCAACCCAATTAGCCCATTGTCTTAACCAATTTTCCAAAATCCGAATTTTCAACCAAAAATCCGATTTTTCGCCCCTAAGTTTTAAAAACATGCAAAATGCAAACGTAAACCTCATACGATATGCATTATGCCTAACCGAGCTCGTATTGATGCAAAAGTCTCGAAAGATAGCGGTTTTGTAAAAATGTCCGCCAATTGATCTTGAGATGGTACGAAAGATATCTCAATTTTTGGTTTAGAAACACAATCCCTTAGAAAATGATGTCGGATCTCAATATATTTAGTACGATTATGATGAACCGGGTTTTGAGAAATATTTATAGCGGATATATTATCACAAAAGATAGGAACATTTTCAAAAGAGCGTTTGTAATCTGCTAAGGTTTGTTTCATCCAAAGAAGTTGAGTACAACAAAAAGCTGCTGAAATATATTCGGCTTCGGCCGTTGAAAGGGAAACATAATTTTGCTTATTTGAAAACTAAGAAACTAGGTAATCGCCTAAAAATTGATATGATCCGGAAGTACTTTTTCGATCATCAATATTTTCCGCATAATCCGAATCACTATAACCTTTAAGAGAAAAATTTTCATTCTTTGGATAGAATAAACCATATTAAATAGTGGCTTTCAAATATCGAAAAATTCTTTTAACGACACTCATATGAGATTCTTTGGGATTGCTTTGAAAATGAGCACATAGGCATACGACATGAAGAATGTCCGGTCTACTAGCGGTTAAATAAAGTAAACTACCAATCATACCTCGATACTTTGATTCATCCACGGACGTACCTTTTTCATCTTTGTCAATTTTGATATTAGTTGCCATAGGGGTGGACACGGTTCTTCCTTCTTCAATGCCGAACTTTTTCAAAAGTTCCTTTGTATATTTTGATTGTGAAATGTAGATACCTTCTTGGCATTGTTTAATTTGAAGTCCAAGGAAAAAATTGAGCTCCCCATCATACTCATCTCAAATTCACCTTGCATCAACTTAGAAAATTTCTTGCACAAAGATTCATTAGTAGCACCAAAGATAATATCATCAACATAAATTTGCACAAGTAAACAATCTTGCCCTTTTTCAAAAAACAAAGAGAGTAGTATCAACTTTACCTCTTGTAAAACCATTTTGCAAAAGAAAAGAGCTAAGTCTATCATACCATGCACGGGGTGCTTGTTTTAAACCATACAAGGCCTTTTTAAGTTTATAAATATCATTTGGCCTAGAAAAATTTTCAAACCCCGGAGGTTGTTTTACATAGACTTCTTCTTGAATGAAACCATTTAAGAAAGCGGATTTAATATCCATTTGGTAAAACTTGAAATTTTTGAAACAAAAATAGGCAAGCAAAATATGAATAGCTTCTAAACGTGCTACGGGTGCAAACGTTTCATCATAATCAATACCTTCTTCTTGACAATACCCTTGAGCTACTAACCTTGCTTTATTTCGGACAATTGCCTTGATCATCAAGTTTGTTCCGAAATACCCATTTAGTACCTATAATAGATTGAGAAGAAGGACAAGGTACCAATTCTCATACATCATTTCTTTCAAATTGATTCAACTCTTCTTGCATTTCCAAAAACCAATCTTCATCCTCAATAGCCTCCTTAGCATTTTTAGGCTCTTTTTGAGATATAAGAGCTTTCTCGGCAAATTTTCTTCCGGTCATCACTTTATCAAGGGGATCACCAATAATAAGATCTTTTGGGTGATCTCCCTTAAATTTCAATGCTATGGGAAGATCCGAAGTATCACCTCTATCTTCTTGAGGAACATTTGAAGTGGATGGTTGATCATTTGATGTAGAAGGTTGATCATTTTGAGCATCATTTTGAACAATGGATTCAATAATATCCTCTTCATCACTTTCATCATTGGGTATCTTTTCAACACCCAAGACTTCATTGAATTTTACATGAATAGATTCTTCAACAACCCAACTAGTTTTGTTGTAAACCCGATATGCTTTGCTTTTTATTGAATACCCCATAAATATTCCTTCATCAGCCTTCGGATCAAGTTTGTCTAATTGATCCTTAGTATTCAAAATAAAACACTTACATCCAAATATTTTGAAATAACTAATATTTGGAGTTCTTCCTTTCCAAAGCTCATATGGAGTTTTATTCATTTTAGGACGAATACAAACCCGATTAATGACATAGCAAGCGGTACTTACGGCTTCGGCCCAAAAATATTTTGGAAGAGAGAATTCATTGAGCATGGACCGACTCATTTCTTGTAATGTCGGATTCTTCCTTTTGGCTACTCTATTTTGTTGAGGTGTCCTTGGGGCCGGAAAATTATGTGCATATCCCTTGGTTTCACAAATAATTCTAAATTCACCATCAAATTCTCCACCTCGATCACTTCGAATAGACTTGATAGTATCTTTCTTTTCATTCTCAATAAGTCTACACAACTTAACAAACTCATTAACGGCATCGCTTTTATTGGTAAGAAAAAGAGCCCAAGTATATCTAAAAAAATCATCGACAATAACGAAAGTGTAATATTTTCCACTTAGACTAGCCGTACCAATATCCCCATACAAATCAAGGTGAAGCAATTGTAGGGGTTTGATTGTGGAAATTTCATTTTTGGGCTTGAAACTACTTTTAACTAATTTGTTCTTTTGACAAGTGTCACATAAGCCAAGATTTTCAAAACTCAATTTGGGTAGTCCTTTTACATGTTGGTTTTTGTAAATATTTTTCAAATTCTTGTATCCAACATGTCCAAGTCGCCTATGCCATAAACTAGTTAAATCATTATTGGCGACAAGACAAGAAACATTTTGACTAACCAAATCACTTGTACAAATTTTGTAAAGATTGCCTTTTCTATTTGCTTCACAAATGATTTTACCATTTTTAAGAATAAGGCGTTTTTCTTTATTGAAAGAAATATCATAATTTGAATCGCAAAGTTGGCTAACACTTATCAAATTAAACTTAAGCCCTTCTACTAAAAGAACATTACTAAGAGAGAAAGAAGAGTTACCAATTTCTCCATTTCCAAGAATTCTTCATTTTCCATTGCCGAACATGACCATACCCTCTTCTTGGAGCTTGATGTTGGTAAAAAGTTCTCTCCTCCCGGTCATATGGCGTGAACATCCGTTGTCCACGAGCCATTTTGAATCTTCCATGGTTGTTATAGCCTCTATTACCTACAAAAGAATTTCTTTTAGGTACCCTATAATTTTGGGGTCCATGGGGGTTAGTCTTGAGACCTTTGGGTCTCCAAATATGACTAGAGTTATTTCTCAATTTGCAATTGTTAGCATAATGTCCAACTTTGCCACAATAAAAACAAGTAGGAGTATAAGAGCTACTAGCATGTACGAAAGTCGGACCTTGGTTATTTATCTTAGAAACATTTTGAAATGGTTTATAACCAAGTCCTAATTTGGAATGCTCACCTCTTTGTGCATCTAACATTTTTGTAACTTTATTCGTGCTTATGTTAAAACGATGCACATCCTTTTTCAAACATTCAAGATCTTTGGTGAGCGATTCTTTTTCGGTTTCAGAACTCTAGTAAGAGTAAGAGCATGTGCTTTGTCAAGAGATTCATAAGAGGTAAATAATTTTTCCTTTTCAATTTTAAGCTCTTTATGCTCCTTTTTCAAAGACTTGTATTTAACAATCAAATTTTGAAATTCAATTTGCAATTCATCAAAATCACATTGCAATTCATCAACTAAGGAGAAGGTAGAAGAGTTAGAGCGTACCTCATTATTATCATCGTCTATGGCCATAAGACCATGCTCGGTTTCTCCTTCCTTGTCGGTTGTTTCGAGTAGTTCATCCCAAGTTTTGACCTCCGCATTTAGAGCCTTCTTTTTCGAAAAAGGCTTCTTTTTCTTTTTTTTCCTCCTCATCGAGTTTTGGGCAATCAGCAATGAAGAGCCCGGGTTTTCCGCATTTAAAGCAAGCATTATCTCTTGGTTTTCTTGCTTTATTTTTATTCACAAATTTTGCAAATGTTCGAACAAGTGCAGCCGCCTCCTCATCATCATCATTACCATAATATGCATTATTTGAAGGAGAGGCAAGACCTTTGGGGATAATTTGCATACCCGATTGATTTATGGATGGTTTGGAATTTTTTCTCTCCTTGAGATAGACTTCATAGATGAGGAGGTTCCCGATGAGCTCGTCGAACTTGAGTGTCTCAAAATTTTGTGCCTCCGTGATTGCCATCACTTTTTCGGACCATGAACCGGGAAGTGCATTCAATACCTTAGTCACATTGTCTTCCTCCGAGATGACTTTACCAAGGGCTACAAGCGGATTGACAATGTTGTCAAGCTTTTCCACCATTTTAGAGATCCTTTCATCATCATACATGTTAAAGTTTTCAAAGTCTTTAACAAGCATGGTCTTTCTTGCTTGCTTGACCTTCTTAGTTCCTTCATAAATTGTCTCCAATTTTTCCCAAACTGCATGTGCCGACCATATGCCTCTTATGCGATTGTACTCGGTGGCGGTAAGAGAACAATGCAAAATATTTAAGGTCTTACCTAGAGATGGCAGTGGGGCGGGGATTCCCCGTTCCCCGCGGGGAACCGCTCCGAACGGGGCGGGGAATCCCCGAAAATTTCCTCCGTGGGGACGGAACGGGGATTTTTTTCTCCCCGTTGGCGGGGCGGGGCGGGGCGGGGATCTCGCCTGTTCCCATGAGGAACCGAATATTAAGTATATAATATAATATTTTAAAAATATATAATATATTATAAATATATATCTACATTAAATATATAAAATAAAAAAATCTTTAATTTTTTTTTTTTTTTTTCTGTAAAATAAGTGTTTTTTTTAGTTTTTATATAATTTATATATATTTTAAATATTAAAAAATCTTTTTTTTTTAAAAAATATCATTTTTTTGCAAAAAAAAATAATAATAAAACGCGGGGCGGGGATCCCCGCGATGGGGGGAGTTTTTTCCCCATTTGTCTCGCGAGGGACGGGGACGGGGATTCCCCGCGACCGCGGGGACGGGGATGGGGATTGCTCCCCTGTCCCCGCCCCGTTGACATCCCTAGTCTTACCGTTAAGAGAGAAGGCCTTCTTGTCGTTTTCATCAAACTCCTTGAAAGGCTTTGGAGCCGAGGTACCATCCTCCAATTTCTTGGTTGGTTGATCAACTCCTTCAACAACCACATTTCAAATGTCGAACTCGCACCCTTGTAGGAAGCACTCCATACGGTCCTTCCAAAATGCGTAGTTGTTGGCGTCGAATGGTGGTGGCTTGTTGGTGGAGGTGCCGGTGGTGAGATAAACGTCATTCGTAGCCATGGATCTTTCCTCTTTACTCGGAACGAGCTAGCCAAAGAGTTTGGCTCTGATACCACTTGTTAGTCCAAGTGGCTATGATGATCTAGAGGGGGTGAATAGATTATCTCAATTTTTCAGATTTTGCCCTCTTTTTCGAATAATTAATCAAAGATAAAAGCTAAATGCGGAAAACAAACAACACACGTTGATTTAAAGAGCTTCACCCCACCTAGGGACTACGTGCTCTACCACCCCAGTATATCCGGGATGGGTTTCGAAAAGGAAAAAGAAATTTTATTAATTACCAAAATTAATACAACACCTTGAGGATTACCACAATCCTCTTACGACACCTTCAAGGAGATTACCACAATCTTCCTTCACCACCTTTGAAAAGTACCACACTCTCCAAACACCTATCACTTAGATCACCCAAGTGTATTCTTACTACAAGAATACTCACAAGGATGTCTTGTGTTGAATGATGACCAAAATAAAAATTACAACTCAATAATGAATAATACAATATGAGTACAAGTGTAATCAAGAATTGAAAGCCTAGACCTTTGTAGGTCCCAAGGGTGTAAGTGTAAGGTTTAGAAGGGGGGTTGAATAAACCTTACCAAATTTTCGATTTAGGTCTTTTAAATCTCTGAGTTCTACACAACCGTGTCCTTGATGGACAATCAAATTAGTCACTCAAGAGAGTTAATCTCTCAACAGACTTCAGTGAGTCATTAATAGAGTAACTCAGTTGTTGGCTATAAATTGACTCAACGTGGTTTTGTTTTCAGGAAGACTTAACACCCTTAAGTTTGATTAAGCAAGTTTTTACTGACTTGATTTAGTACTTATAAATTATCAAATGGATAGCAAATTTATCAAGAGATATGAGCAATTAAAAGTGCGAGAAGTTTAAATCTTTGAAATGTAAATGACACAATAAAAAATTTTTATAGAGGTTCGAAGATGGGGTAATTCTTCTACTCCTCTCTTCTCCAACTCCCCGGAGGAATCCACTAAGTAATGATCGGTTCTGAGTGGTAACAGTCCGGATACAAGTCTTGATCACAACAACCGACTTGATCCTTTGGGACTCGATCTGAGACGCCTTGATCACTCACGGTGGCTTCTCGACGACTCGAGCTTTTCTTCAGGGCAGCTGCCTTGCTACTACAGCTCACTTGCTTAAGCACTTTGGATTTGATCACGAAGCCCTCCAAGAACTTAAGACTTGGTTCAGCCTTGAACCTTTCTACAATCCTTCCTGGAATGTAGACCCCTTGTTTCAGTATTTTCCTCTTCAACTAATTGAAGTTCTCTTTCCTTCACAGGTAAGTGTTGGATTGATGTACTTCGAGATGTAGGCTTGAGGATTGAGAATATTTCAGTTTTTGATAAGCTTGTATATCTTCACGTGTGTGTCATTCATGCATCATCTTTTTCTCAAACAAACTCCTCAGCCTTTTATAGTGAACTTTCAAAAATTTGCCCGTTGAAGAGATAGGCTTATTTTTGAAAGTCACTTTGCAGTCGTTGGCTTGCAGTTCTTGGAATTCTTTGTTTCCTCGTATGAATTGTTGTTTCACCTTTTCGAGTTCGACACGGTGTAGTGCTTCCCATTGGTTCATTCCAATTGCACGCTTCGGGACTGAGCACTCCGAGAAAGGTGGTATGGAGATATTACTTGTTTAAGTAAGTCTCTTGATTTACGTACAACGGTTCTTTTCGATTATCTCGACTTGACTGCATTTCCTTGCTTTCCCCAGGTGACTTAGAGTCGACTTCCAATCATGGATGACTCTTCTGTCACACTTGACTTGAGACTTGGCTTCTCTTGAGTTGACTTGATGATGTTCCACTCACCGTATCTCACCGCTTCTTGATCGAGTTCTGTCTGCTTTTCTTCTTTGTACTCAATTTGTCTCTCAATGAGTTTTCCTTCAAGCCTTGATTGTCTTCTTGCATGTTAGGGCGTAGGCCCTTAACTCGGCTTGGCCACTCTAATTGTTACAATATATTTTACAAGAATTGGGGTGCCAACTTTCTATTCTAAGTTTTACATGGCATTCATCAAAATCTCAACAATAAAATTCCTAACAATTTCCCCCTTTTTGATGATGCCAAAACTTAAATCATACAAGGATGCAAATAGCAAAGATACATACAGATAGTGTATTGACATAGAATGTATGCGCATAATCAATCTTTTTATTGATCATATCATTCTTGTACTTAACACAATTGTTTACAAGGTGTATCGTAGTATGTAATTGTCTTAAAAAATTTATAGCTTTATTACGAAGACTTACATTGTATGTATTTACATATAAAATACAAGAAGGGTTGGACAAAGAACACTTCATCTCCTTCGCTTGTCTCCTTCTTTCATCTTGATCGGCATCTTCTTCTCTTCTTCTTCTTCTCTTCTCGTCATCACCGCCTTCTTTTTCTTCTCATATGCTTTTCTTGCAGCTTCATCTTTTCTTATTCTTTCCTGTCTCTCCCCTTACCGCCATAGCTGAGTTTGTCTCTTGTTTTCTTCTTCTATTCTTTTTGCATACTCGGCGTTGGTTTTAGCCACTTGCAAGTTCGCCACTTGGTCAAGCCCGGCCAGTAGATCCCTCCTTTCTTTCCTGGATCTACGTATTCAATATTCTTGGGCGAGGCCTGGGTCCAAGCTTCTTCCTCCACTCGCTTCTTCCTCTACCTCGGGCGTATCTTGTCTTTGGGGCCTTCTTCTTTCCAAATTGAGTGCCAGGAGTGACCAGACAGAGTGATTGCCGGTTGTCTGCTGTCTGTCGCCTTCTTCACATAATGTGAGACCCTTTTCCCATATAGGTCCCAAGCTTGAGCCATGGACATATTTGCAAAATATCCTTGATTCGAGCGTTTTGAATTCGTCAACCGATCTTGCTCTGTCCCAACATCGAAATGGCATGCGTGTCTCTGTCAACCGGAATGCCTCCGTGTTCTTTCAAGATGTTCATCACCCTGGCATCCATTCTTCCTTCCATCTCCTTCATCCCCGCTTCAATTGCTTTTCTCTTCTCGGTAGTAGATACAAAGCAGTGTTGGAGTGGCGAGTCACGGGGAGTTTGCCGCTTATAATGTCACCGTGTGAGGACCTTGTTGGGGGTTTGTGCAATCATCAAGGTCATATCTTTTGATCCTTCCCCCTCAACAGATTTTCCTTTCTTGATTTCAAAATTTCCTCAATCGATTTTCCTTCTCAAATTGTTCCTTGTCATTTGTTCCTTTCTTTTTCGACTTGATTTTCTTTGCTTTAAGGTATTCCTCTTCCCCTTTTGGCATCATCAAAGGATAGAGAACCCCAGGGAACATCTTTGGCAAGCATGAAGTCGAGTCTTCGATGGTTGAATTTTGCTTCAAGTCTGCTGCGTTGTATCTTTGCACGAAATTGATCGAGTAGCGTTGGATTCTGCTGAGATCGACTTCATCTCGGCCATGAGAAGGCTGAATTTTCTTGTCATGTGTTCTTCCAAACGTATATCATTTGCATTTCGCTCACGCAGCGACTTGATCTCGGCGGTGTGGGCTTCATGCATATGTTCAATGTGTTCCCTCGACTTTGTTTTCGCATCAACATTTTCACTCTCTCCACACAACTTTGTTGAATAAGGTTAAAGTATCTCACTGTTCCACACGCATTGATTCTTCTTTGTTGCCACCATTCCCTTATTCTCGACCGTGATGCCTCTCAAGTCAAGTAAAGATTGGCATCTCTTTGTCCAGCGCATGTCCAAAGAGGCCTGATGCCTTTCCATTCGTTCAACTTCAAAGAAAGAGTGCCTTGAACACTTCTCGTGACTTGATTCTTCATTGCGGTGATGGCCATACAAACATTGTCGAAATCAAAGTCGGCCGAACAATGGTGCCTGAGTGAAAAACAGAGCTGGTGCGTGATAACGTGCTTGCTCGTTTTTCGACTCTTCGTGGAGTTCTCGTATCTCCCGGTGAGAAAGGAAAGATTCTACAAAAGATTCATCACCGCCGACCGGATCTGTTCGATGATGAGCGGTGCGCGTGAAGTTCTTTTTTTGGGAATCGATCCAAATTTGTAGCTTGAGGAGCTGGAGCGGTGGTTTTAGTTCACCTGGGTTTGGTTGTGAAGTAGACCCGAAACTTGAGCCTCA
Source organism: Rehmannia glutinosa (assembly GCA_016081115.2). NCBI lineage: Eukaryota > Viridiplantae > Streptophyta > Magnoliopsida > Lamiales > Orobanchaceae > Rehmannia > Rehmannia glutinosa. The sequence goes on along the minus strand of JABTTQ020001830.1, from coordinate 272,113 downwards.
CTGTTTTTAACGGCTTCGTTGGTCTCGGTGATTTTTCCTTTTCAATTGACTTATCCTCGGCCTTATCAAGAATAGCGTCATCGGACGATGATGAGATTTCTAGAGGTGGCTCATCATCAAAGTTAAAAGTTTGACGAGTAGTCTTGGGGTCGACTTGCTCGTGCCTGGAACATCCGCAGTGAGTCTTTTGGATTTGTCATGGGGGTTGACTCGGCTTCTTCATCATCGCCTTCCGATCCCGGAAAAGTGACATCGGGGTTGTCCTGGGAGTCATGAAGTGCGCGATTTCCTTCTCGAGATGGGTCGATGATTGCGGGAGGGATGTTCTCTACTTGACCTTTTTTTACCCCGGGAAGTCTCAACCTCCCGTGGCCTTCATTTCTCCAAATAGTCTCTCTTCTGCGAGGCACTTGGTCCTCCCTTTCGACAATGTGTCACTTGTCTCGGGGTCTTCTACGATGGCATCCATTGGAGTCTCAACCCCATGGATTGCACTTTCATCGCCAGTGTTAACTCCCGGTACATTCCTTCCTCGTGCCTCGACGCATCGGCGTCATTAGCCTTCGAGCGGTTGGCACCTCACTGAGAGCAGTCTCACTGTCCGAGCTTCGTTGATGGCAACTTGCTTTTCTTCTAGTGATTGTAATTTCTCTTCTTCGCCTCCTTGCTTCTTTGTCGAGTCATCTGCAGCCTCCTCCGACCTGCTGCGGTGGAGGAGTTTCCCCCTCGGTGCGCACCACCGAGTGACTTGGAGTGGGGTCACTCGTCTCCGACTCTCATTGTTTCAATTGATGGTTCACCGTTGGGGCGGTGTGGTACACACCTTCAATAGGGGTTGGCTCGACCGGGGTCCCCACTAGCCCGGTTTCATCGCCCGATTCCTTATCGCCTTCTTCCGAGTGAGTGGGGAAGTGGTAGCGGAACATCGGTGGCTATTTGTTTGAACCACTCCCATTGGATCGATTTCAAAGTGTTTTGGAGGACTCTCCTGGTCCCTCCATCGATCTTTTGCTCGTGAAGGATTCTTGATTCATGCGATTAACTTGCTGCGATCCCGCAACTCTTCGTGGGCGTGACATTCTCTGCGTTCCTCATCACTTTCGGAGAAGACATCAAGAAGAGGATGGAAGTGTTACGTGGTGCCGAGATAGGGCGGATACTTGCCTTTTCACGTGCTTCGGCTTCTTGACTTGCTTTGCTCTCTCCTCCCCGTCCTTGTAGATTTGTAGGATGTCTAAGCGATTGTCCTCATCAAGTCTTTGGGAGCACGATGGTCGATCCCAGGAAATTTAGCGATTCTCTTCTTCTATGAATTCAAGCCGTTGGAACTGTTCCCTTGACTTGCTCAACTTCCATTTTCTCCACTCACGCAGACGATTTTGGATGTCCGGGTAAGGTGGAGATAGGATCATTACGTCACTATCCGCTTGGGTTTGGTTCTTTCTTGAGTTTCAATTTGTGTGAGCTACAAACGTCTTGAGTTGCCTCTGCGACGCCTTCGGCGAGACTTGGTCATTTCATCAATTACATCCGGAGACTCTACTTCTCCGGTAGTCTCCGTTTTGTGTTAGGCCGAGTAATCGACTCAAATTGGTTTCTCTGTTCGGACTACTTGACGAGTCTTCTTCGTCTCTGGTTTGTACCGGGGAATTTACGTCCCGGGGCGGCGTCCTCTCGAGTCTTGGGCGGCGGGGCCGTGCTTGTGTTTGTTTCGAGGAGCCGGCCGTCTAGGCTTGTCGATTCTCCTCCTTTTGACGATCGGAGAAGGTATTTGGGAGTCCTTCTCGATCGCCGCATTTCTGCGAGGGCAGGTGACACGGCTGGGGCGGGACATCTGCTGGGGCGGGAGCATGTTTGGTTTTCTTTCTTTGCGGGCAACAGCTTGATCTTCTTAGCGCAGGGCGACTTTCTTCTTGGGTGGAGAGGAAGCACAGTATCTTCTTGGTCGTCACCGATTCCCCTCACCGTGTCGCCTCTCTTGGCATAAGCTCGCTTCGAGCACCGGAGAGGTTAGCTCAACATCCTCTTGTTGACATGGAAAGCCTTCCCATGTCTAAGAGGTACTCCTTTCACCTCCATGGCCAGGCCAATCACTAGGCCATATCCTAGGATCCTCCAAATGTGCCATCTTCTTTGAAGGACTTGTTCCCAGCGTTTTGGCTTTGACAGAAATTTGTAAATAAACTCGGCCTTTTATCTTCTTTTCTTCCATGATTGCAGGCCATCACAACCAGCTTTGCCTTTGATAGTTGGTCAAAGCACAAATTTGATGTCGATACATTTGGCAACTATGTCCAACAATTTATGATAATCCTCCTTCGATCTCTTGTTTTTGTGTGTATATAATTTTATCGGCAAGGTCGGACTTGGCTATCTCTTTCCATCGTCGCCCAAGTTTACATCGCTTCCTTAATTTCGATTGCTCCTTCGGGTAGTGAGCAATATTGACCAAATCCTTGCGGTGATAGTCACCGCTTCCCGTGAATGCAGATGACTTGATTCCTTCATCGTGAATCTCGGCATTCACGTAGAATTGTGCGACCTCCTCCACATAGGTCATAGGATATTCCAAATAAGTTAGAAAGCGGTTTTGATCCAGGCGTTTCCAACTTCTCCGCGATTTTCTTCACCAGGGTGTCGTCGGACCCTGCTTCACCATTCCGTCGAAATCCACGGTCGAACCGGTGTGGATTTGTTTTCCCAACTTGGTAAAGTCATACGTTGGTGCCATTTCTCGAAATAATTTCAAGGAAAAGTTCGAAATTTGATTTGAAGGTTGATAGGGTTTCGAGAGTATTTGCCTTTGCCTTTTGAGAGAAAGAGATTGAACAGTTTTAGAAGTGTGAGAGAGAAACGGACGAAAATGGTTTAAATATGGTTTATGAAAGGGCGTGCGGCGGTTTTGAATTGTGATCGAAATCAACGGCTTGGATTTCGCGACGCTGTATTGAGCATTTCACGTCTCGTATTTAATGCGGCAAAGATTTATATCCAATCATAAGATTAGTGTGCGGCTTTTATGTCCAGTACACATCATCATTATCTTTGACGTGTTCCTTAAAACATTCCCGCTAAGTTAAAACGATTGCGTTTTTTTTTGTCACTTTGCTTATAAGTTATTCAAATTTATCTCTTAGCCGATTTAACTCTACTCCTCGTGATTCTCTTGTTGACTCACTATCACCGACTCGGTGTAGTTCTCTTTTTCCGATCTGGTGATTTCGAGTTGATTTTTGTTTTCACTCTTTTTCACTTCTCTTCTGTTCTAATTTTCTTCTTTGATTCGTCCTCGAGTGTCACTCACCAATTAACCCCAACTCATGCTTGAGTTCTTCAAATCTTGACTCACATAATGGTTTTGTGAAGATGTCGGCTAGTTGTTTATCGGTTGAGATATATTCCAAGATAATGTCCTTCTTTTCAACATGATCTCTTATGAAATGATATCTCGACATCTATATGTTTTGTTCTTGAGTGCAACACGAGGATTTTGAGTGATTGCAATGGCACTTGTGTTTATCACACATGATTGGAATTTCTTTTTCTTCAACTTCATAGTCTCTCACCGTTTGTCTCATCCATAGGATTTGGGCTGTAAATTGCCCGCAATATGTATTCTGCCTCACCAGTTGTAGAGGTGCCTATTGAGTTTTGCTTCTTGCTAAACCAGGAAATTAGTCTGTTTCTAGCATTTGACAGTGCCTGAAGTGCTTTTCTGTCCCACTCGCATCCAAAGATAGTCAGTCCGAATAGCCAATTAGTCTCGAAACCACCTTCCTTTGGATACCATAGGCCTACTTCTTGGCTTCCTTTTAAGTATCTCGAAGATTCTTTTAGCCGCTTGTCATATGTCTCTCTTTTGGAGCAGATTGAAATCTCGCACATACACCTACAAAGAAAAAGGTGATGTCCGGCCCGCTGTGAGATAGAGCGATGATCCAATAAGTGCTCAGATCTTGTTTGATCTACAGCTTGCCATCCGCATCCATGTCCATTTTGATCGATGTGTTCATTGGTATTTTTACGTAAGACTTCTCTTCCATACCAAACTTCTTCATTAAATCTCTGGTATATTTTGTTTGACTTATGAAGGTTCCATCCTTCACTTTTTCACTTGAAGTCCAAGGAAAAATGTCGGCTCTCCCATCATGCTCATTTCAAATTTGCTTTGCATGAGGTTTGAGAATTTTTCACACAACTCTTTGTTAGTGGATCCAAAAATGATGTCATCCACATATATTTGAACAAGCGGATACTCTTCTTGTCTTGAATTACGAAAAGTGTTCTATCTACTTTTCCTTTTGTGAATCCATTTTCGATCGGGAATTGTGACAGGTATCATACCATGCTCGGGTGCCTGTTTCAATCCGTCACAGGCTTTCTTGAGTTTGTATACCTTGTCTCCAAGAGTCTTCGCTCAAATTCGGAGGTTGTTCAACATACACTTCTTCTTCCAATAACCCATTCGGAATGCACTTTTTACATCCATTTGATATACAAAGAAATTCTTGTGAGCAAGATAGGCAAGAAACATCCTTATAGCTTCCAATCTTGCTACGAGGGCAAATGTTTCATCAAAATCTATCCCTTCTTCTTGACAATATCCTTTGGCTACTAGTCTTGCTTTGTTTCTTACCACGAACCTTCCTCGTTCATCTTATTTACGAATACCCATTTGGTTCCAATAACATTTTGATGTATGGGTCTTTGCACTAGTTCCCATACTTTATTTCTCTCAAACGATTCACTCTCTTGCATAGCTTGAATCCAATGTGTGTCATCCAATGCTTGTGACACATCTTTTGGCTCTATTTGCGAGATGAAGCATGTGAACATAGCTTCTTGTTGAGTTCTAGATCTTGTTTTGACACCTTCTCTTATATCTCCAATGACAAGTTACGGTGGATGGTCTCTCGGCCATCTTACATCGAGGTTGGAGTGAGTTAGCTGGATTGATCGACTTGCGGTTGTGTTCTTTGTGGTCGGCTCTCTCATAATCACTTAGTCAGAAATTTTCCAACTGCTTTTGAGATTCAACTATCTCATTTTCTTCCGAATTGATAATTCCCGCTTGGCTTGAAAGATATGGACTCTTCTCAGAAGGTTGGACGATTCGACTTATCACCACTCTTCAATGTCTTCCCCATTTACATTTGGCTCATCGAATACTACATGAATGGATTCTTCAACCATAGTTCTTTTGTTGAGTATTCTCAGAGGCTTTGCTTTCGGTGAGTATCCTAAGAAGATACCCTCATCGCCTTTAGCATCAAAAGCCTTTAGGTTGTCTTTGCCATTGTTGTGGATGAAGCATTTACATCCAAATATCCTGAAATATGCAACATTTGGTTTTCTTCCAGATCCGGATCTCATAGGGAGTGTTTGTCACCGTCTATTTATCATACATCCTTTTTTGGGTGTAGCAAGTCGTGTTGATTGCTTGACCAAAATCTTTTTGGTAACCCCGCTTGACTAACATGGTCCTTCTTTGCTTCTTTGAGGGTTCTGTTCCTTCTTTCTCGCAACTCCATTCTCACGCGGGAGTCCTTGAGCCGATAGTTCATGACCAATACCATTTTCAATACAAGATCTTGAGTTATTATTCCATTGACAAACTCGGTTCCTCTATCCGATCTTATTTTGATAATGGTTTGACTCTTCTCATTTTGTATCCTCTTCATCACCGTGTGGTAGCTTTTGTAGAGTTTCTTTCTTCTTGCACAAGAATATTGTCCATGTATATCTTGAGTAGTCATCTACTACCACCAGGGTGTATTTCTTTCCACTTATCTTTGGTTGGTTCCATCGGGCCAAATAGATCCATATGAAGTAGATGCAATATTCTTGTTGAGGATGGGCATGTCTTTTCTTTGAAAGACGACTTGATTTGTTTTCCTTCGACATGCATCACATATACTCTCCTTCAGATATCTTGAGTCCGGAAGTCCTTCTACCGGATGACTTCTTGCTAGCTTGTTAATTGTTTTGAAATTCAGGTGACTCAACTTTTTGTGCCACGCCCAATTTGATTCATTTTTGCTCTTTTTTTGCTAGTAGAGACAGTCTTTGGGTGTTGCGATTGACCAATCCACTACATACATATTCTTCTCGTCTATTTCCTTGCAAATACAACTTCATTTGATTCAATATCCTTGATTTGGCATATTCCCATGTTGAATCCAACATTGTAGCCCTTGTCACGAGTTGATCGATGCTTAGTAAATTGAAGTTTAGTCCTTCAACATATGCAACATTTGTGATTTCTAAACCATTCCTTTTGATGGATCCAATGCCTCTTATTTCACCAGGAGCTTCATTTCCTCCAAATATGACTTTTGCTCCTTTGACTTCCTTGAATTTTGACAGATTTCTCTTATTTCCTCGTCATATGTCCGGAATGACCACTATCCATGTACCAGGTTCCTTGCACTCCATTGTTCCTTGAACCCGCAAACAAGGAAATTAGGTTTTAGGTACCCATTCTTGTCTGCGGGTCCCGAGGGGTTAGAATTATAAGATGATCCAACCAACCTATAGCCACATGATTTGACTCTAAGAGGTTGCCATCTATCGATGCCATAATCATAATTAATCCTGGCAAATTGCTTGGGGATTCTAGGTTCATACAAATTGTCTCTTTTTGTCTGTATGCCTGCATATGTGTTTTAGCAATTGCCTTTCTTGGGTAATTGTGGTGTTTTTGAGTGTAGTGCCTAGGTGCATATGTGTCTTTGATGAAAGCTCTTATGCTTTTGGAATGGCCTTTGTTGAGTTCTAGGCCTTTGCCATTTGGGCTTATATTCCATAAGTCTAGGTGATAGTTCACATTATTCCATCGGCTTGGCTTGGATATTTTCTACCATTCCCATCATATGTATTTCTTTTATGAGTTTTAAGGGATTTTTGGTAGCTCGCTTCTTCTTTACAGAGTATTTTTTTGGAGTCTCGAGAGGACTCGGTGAATCTCTTCTCACCGTATCCTTTCAAAGACACTCAATCAATTTTTTCCTTTCCTTTGTAACCAAGGCCGCTTGCTTAGTATTGTGCTTTGGAGTGAAAGTGTGTGCAATATTTAGAGTTTTGGATTTTTCGGACTCTTCATGACTTGAAGATCCTTTTTCCAAAATTACTCTTGAGGTTTGACATGGCACAAAGGAATTAAATCCTAAGCTTTGTCTTGTCTCCACATTCTCTTTGACTCATAATAAGATCATCCAATGATTTAGATGCCTTAGTGAATGAGGCAATAACATTTTTGAGGTCATTCTCCTCTTTTCTATAGCGAAGAATTTCTGCTATTAATTTAGCATTTTCACCTTTAAACTTTTATTCTCATCGGCTATTTGACTTAGAGTACTCGGCTCCTTAGTCGGCTTTGAGTTTTGACTTTTGAGTAGGCTGTTTTCCTCATTCAATAGTGTGTGTGAGGTTTTAATGTGCTCAAAATCTTTCATCATTTTGCCTAATGAATCATAAAGATCAAATGGGTGATGAAGTGTGTGTGTCACGATCACTATCACTAGTGTCGAGCTTGTTGAGTTAGATTGTACCTCATCTTCTTGATCTTGTTCTTTGGCCATTAAGCGGATCAAGGCTTCTTCTTCGAGTCACTTGAGTAGTCGGCTTCATCGCTCTCGAGTCACTGTCTCTCTTGACTTGGGTCATTGTCTCAGCCGATCTCTGCGACCATCATTGCCTTTTTCTTCTCTTGTCTTCTTTCTCTCAAGACCTTTCTTTCTTCTTTTACGTTTCTTTGTTGACTACAGGATATGAGCAATCAATAGCATAGTGACCTGGTTGTCTACAATTCCAACATAGATATTCACCTTTTGATCGGCTCTTTCTATTCTTGAGTTGTCGACCCTTTGATACTCAACATGTTGATGATCTGTTCTCTTGGTTGGCCTATCATCCCTTGATTTGGAGGAGCCGAGTGTCTTCGGAGGATTCACCCTTTCCTCTCTTGTAGTTCTTGTTAAAGAACTTGTTAAATCTTTTAACCATCGTGGCTATTTCTTCTCGGGTCAATTGCCTCTTTGACCTCGGCTCTTTTCCATCTTTGACGATTAGAGCAAATTTTTTGGGTACAAATGCCTCTCTTCCTGGTCTTTCCTTCTCGGCTCAAACTCGTAGGCTTTGAGGTCCGAGAATAACTCATGATTGGATGTCTTTGATAGGTCCATGGAGTGTCTCAATGCCATGACCTTCATTTCCCATTCAACTGAAGACTTTTTAGGATCTTCATACACATTTCTTCTCGTGTATATTCCTTTCCAAGTGTAGATAGCTCATTTGTGATTTACGTAAACCGAGCATCCGGTTGATCCAGGTTTTCTCCTCGAGATCATTTTAAAGTTCTCAAATTTTTTGTACAACCACGATAGTTTGTTTTCTTTGATTTGCTCCGAGCCTTCACAAATCAATGTCGGTTTGTCCCCATTTCCTTAGCGATTTTGCAAGATTTCACTTTATTGAACATGGCTTTGTCCAAGGTTTTGTAAAGAATGTCCTTGGCTACATTGTCCAGGTTGTATCTTTTTCTGTCATCATTTGTCCACTCGATTCTTGGTTTTCAACCATGACCGGTCTTGTCTTGATCTTCTTCTCCTTCACCGCAACTCTTCGTGCAAATTGTGTTCACCTTTAATATTTGCGAGAGGCCCATCTTCTATCACTATCCACATCTCATCATGTAATCTTTGATAGATGAGCACTCGCATCGAATTTTCCAATCATCAAATTCTTCAATAGTGAACATAGGAATGCGTGTTAGATTTGCTTCCATGATAATAACTTTTAATGATAGAAAAGAGTTTTGAAAGTTTAAGTACTAAAGCGGACTTTTGAAAAGTTTGGAGATCTAGTTCAAGAACCGGTGCGGAGGGTTCAATGAACCAACCGCTCCGATACCACTTGTAGGTCCCAAGGGGTGTAAGTGTAAGGTTTAGAAGGGGGTTGAATAAACCTTACCAAATTTTCGATTTAGGTCTTTTAAATCTCTGAGTTCTACACAATGTCCTTGATGGACAATCAAATTAGTCACTCAAGAGTTAATCTCTCAAACTTGATTTCAACCGAGTACATTAATAGAGTAACTCACCGTGTTGGCTATAAATTGACTCAACTCGTGGTTTTGTTTTTCATTGGAAGACTTAACACCCTTAAGTTTGATTAAGCAAGTTTTTACTGACTTGATTTAGTACTTATAAATTATCAAATGGATAGCAAATTTATCGTGAGATATGAGCAATTAAAAGTGCGAGAAGTTTAAATCTTTGAAATGTAAATGACACGAGAAAATTTTTATAGAGGTTCGAAGATGGGGTAATTCTTCTACTCCTCTCTTCTCCAACTCCCGGAGGAATCCACTAAGTAATGATCGGTTCTGAGTGGTAACAGTCCGGATACAAGTCTTGATCACAACAAATTGACTTGATCCTTTGGGACTCGATGCCGAGACGCCTTGATCACTCGGTGGCTTCTGCGACGACTCGAACTTTCTTCACAGGCGTTTGCGCTTTGCTACTCAAACTCACTTGCTTAAGCACTTTAGATTTGATCACGAAGCCCTCCAAGAACTTAAGACTTGGTTCACGCCTTGAACCTTTCTACAATCCTTCCTGGAATGTAGACCCCTTGTTTTTGTATTTTCCTCTTCAACTAATTGAAGTTCTCTTTCCTTCACGGGTAAGTGTTGGATTGATGTACTTGAGATGTAGGCTTGAGGATTGAGAATATTTCAGTTTTTGATAAGCTTGTATATCTTCACGTGTGTGTCATTCATGCATCATCTTTTTCTCAAACAAACTCCTCGGCCTTTTATAGTGAACTTTCAAAAATTTGCCCGTTGAAGAGATAGGCTTATTTTTGAAAGTCACTTTGCGTCGTTGGCTTGCGCTTCTTGGAATTCTTTGTTTCCTCGTATGAATTGTTGTTTCACCTTTTCGAGTTCGACACGGTGTAGTGCTTCCCATTGGTTCATTCCAATTGCACGCTTCGGGACCGAGCACTCCGAGAAAGGTGGTATGGAGATATTACTTGTTTAAGTAAGTCTCTTGATTTACGGCAACGCTTCTTTTCTGATTATCTCGACTTGATTGCATTTCCTTGCTTTCCCAGGTGACTTAGAGTCGACTTCCAATCATGGATGACTCTTCTCATCACTTGACTTGAGACTTGGCTTCTCTTGAGTTGACTTGACTGATGTTCCACTCACCAGTATCTCACCGCTTCTTCATCGAGTTCTGTCTGCTTTTCTTCTTTGTCACTTCAAATTGTGTCTCTCACAGAAGTTTTCCTTCAAGCCTTGATTGTCTTCTTGCATGTTAGGGCGTAGGCGACTTAACTCGGCTGCGGCTCTAATTGTTACAATATATTTTACAGCAAGAATTGGGGTGCCAACTTTCTATTCTAAGTTTTACATGGCATTCATCAAAATCTCAACAATAAAATTCCTAACAACCTTAAAGAAGTGCAAGTGCAAGTGCTTAGGCTAATACAACAAGATTTATGAAAGTATTTGCTTGTATGCTCTTTTGCTTGTGTAATGTGTTATATCTTGTTGCTTGAATGAAGCCTCTATTTATAGGAGAGGTCTTGACTTGATTTCCAGACATAGGCTCCTCCTTGGGGAGTGATTTTCTGCAAAAGAAACCATTTAAAATCAATATTATAGCTGTTAGAAATCAATCCCACAAATTAGGGAAAAGTTGTCTGAAAATGCAACGGATAGTTTGCTGATAAAAGAGGGGTTCGACCAGTCGCGCAGAGATAAGTTTGAAATGAGTTTGCTGCAATTTTTACACAGGGGGACCGATCGAAGGGGGTTCGACCGGTCTCCCTTAAGCTTGACCGGTTGGGGATTGATAAAAATCGAAACAGAGAAGACATCATTTGAGAAGGGCTTCCTAGGTACCGATAGCCCTAGGGTCGACCTGGTCGAACCTACCGTCGCCCTCCCCTATTTTTCAAACGTCCCACTTTCTGTTTCAAAACTCAACTCAGGTATAGGTTGCTCTATAGGGCGACCGGTCGAGCTTGAAACAAAAGTGTTGTCCAATTTTATATCGAAAATAAACTCCGAAAAATAGTAAAAATATTTTAAATCGATCGGAAGTATTTGGACAATATTTAGGGACATTGTTTTGGTATAAAAACTCATTTGAACAAAATCATCAAAATCATGATAAAAACATTTATCTAACAAAACCGTTTGACCTTTTTTTCTCTCTCTCCAATTAAAGTTCAAAACCGTTTGGAAGAATCTTCTCCTCGGCATTGAACTTGGGGACCATTGATGACACCCGAGGCGAGCTGGAAGAAATGCATCCATATGGCCATTTAAGTGATGATGACGTAGGCCTTCCAAGAGACATGGGCCGACCAGATGACGTGGACCGACCAGGCCACCCCCGCCCGAGCCGAGATGACTGAGCCGAGCTCAACCCACTACAACAAAAATAATTCAAGTGAGTGTTCCACTCAACATTCTTCCACTAAGTTGGTCCAATTCACCAGTGGCGGACCAATGTGCCACCTGTCAATACGTCAACGGGACAAGTGATCAACAAATATTTCTCAACACATGGCCACCATGTGCCTCATGCACATCAAGAAGAGGACAAGTGTCCCATTATTATCTTAGATGTAATAATAATTACTTAGCCACTAATTGTATTAGTAAAAATAAATCTCATTTATTATGAAAAATAAAAAAGAAGAGAAAACCACTATATAACTTGTAGAATTCAAATTTACGGTAGAGAACCGACCAGAAAAAGTCAGCTCGGCATTATTAATAAAAAGGCAGAATCAACTATTTTATATAATTTTCAGGTGTTCGATTCCAATATCTTAAATTTGTGTTTGAGAATTATTTCCTTGTTGATCAAAAAAGAGCATCAACACCACTTTTAAAAGTTCTGAATATATCATTACTCCCCACATTTTTTTACTTATAATAATAATTTGACATTTCAAAACTTCGTATGCATGTAATCTTACTAACCATGTACTTTTGTTGTCTAATTGGATCAAATTCTCTCCATTTTATTTGAGTTTTAGCATTTATTATTTAGTATAACTTGAAATTTATATCAATGATGCAATTAATGGTTTCATTAAGAAAAGAGACAGCTTACGGTTTTGAAGTAATGTGGCTGCCCAAACGCCAGGTGTTGAGTGGACATTAGCTCAAAAATATAAAGAACAAAAGAAAAATGAAAACTCTTGGATAATTATGACCAATTCCTCCAAGGAAGTAGTCCAGTCCAGCATCCATATAATGATGATACCCCAAGCAGTAGGAGTTGTACCTCATACAAACCCTTTAGTGGGCAGCACATCATGAGATGAGATCCTGCTGTGTTGTAAATTAGACTTGAAATAAATAGAACCAATGACTTCAAAGCATGAAAATCGTTATATTTTAAGAGATGTTCTTTTCTTTCCAGATCAACTGCAATCTCACACGTACAAGAATTCTATAAACAATAGAGTTAGTTGTTTGATTCAAAGTGTGAGTTTTTGATCAGTCCAAAATTACAATCTTTTTATTCGATTGATGATGTTTGAACACGTACACAAAAAAAAAAAAATTAATAATGTGGTTGTGTATGTCAAATGTTTTATCAGAACTCTATATATAACCAACTCATAACTCATCGGAGAAATACGTTAGGCTGCGATTAAATGTGGAAAAGATTATATTTTCGTTCCGTTGGAGATTTTTTCTTTACCAAACATTCGTTTGTTTATAAATATTTTCAAAAATATACTATTATCTCATTTTACTTTTTCTCATTTTTTCTTTTATCACTCATATCTACACATTTTTCATAAAAAAATTAATCATTATTACACATTCTCCAACAAATTTCACTATTCACTCACTCACACATTTATAACTATCAATCATATCCAATCATTATTTTACTATTTTTAAATCAAATCAACTTTCATCATTACATTTTCATCTCACATTCAATCACACGCTCAAAAAACATCTTTTTTCTTCCAAATTTATTTTTTTTACCACTATTCTCTAGTAAAATGGAAATTTCAAAATAAAAGCATATCTAATTTCGCCCTTTAACTCTTCGACAAAAGGTCAAAATATTAGCAAAAATCAAACTTCCTTTTGTGGGCATTGCTAGATGGATACATTTTGAGGTCGGTAAAACATATTTTGATGTTGATCCCTTTTTTAAAGAAGCAAACATATTTTTATGTCGATAAAATATTTCTCCCACAACCTTTAGTAAAACAAAATCATAAAAATATATAACATGATGTTAGTTGACGGACAACTAAGTTGATAGAGCCATAAAGATAGGCGGACGACATGAATCTACGCGTCAACGAATACGGGTAACGGCCAACGGGGATATCTCCATTTGTCCGTTTCAACTTTTAAGATCGTCCTGTCCCATGTCTTTCTGTCCGGTTTTAAATTTCACATTCCATTTATTTATTTTATTTATATTCTACTTTTTAAAGTTCACTGTCCTAAAATGAATTATATATATTTTAATTTCACAGACGAGGTTAATTTCAAAGTCCTTCTAAGTTCTATCCCCTCATCGTCCAACCAACCACCCCCTATGAATTTCAGTGTGGTGCTTTTAAAATAATTCCAATGAAATCAACATAAAATCCTCGAAGTGGGAACCATGGATGTATCATGCGTGATTTGTATCAATATACAGTTGTTTCTTGGGGAAGAAAACAGCATATAAAATTGTTGGATATGAATGACCTTTTTCTTTCTTTTTTTCATTAATCAAGAAAATGAATGTGCATTTGGATACATGGGACACATGAAATGCAAGAATATACAGGCATGCACGTTTGAATAGAATTCAAGAACAAACAGTCACCAATAACATCTATCTATTCTGGTAATAGTTGAGAATTATTGGAAAATGAATGGCCCAGTGGGCCCCATGGGCCTGACTAGGGCCGACATGCCCTTAGAGGTCCACTATGAGATAGATATAGCCATACATGCATATAGTATAGGCAGCTAGATTCAAGAATGTTGCAAGTTTATGTTTGTTTGTGGAAGTTTACAATAGAAAAGAGCTCATTTTCAGTTTTCAAATTTTTATAGAAACACAATCAAATATTTTTCACTACAATCACATAAATTTATACGAAAACGCACTTCAACTTAATTTTCTCGTAATTTGTTCAACTGCTGAAATTACACTCATTCATTGGAGAGAAAAAATTACTTATTTTTGGACATTAATGCTTTTCTGACAATTTGTGGCAATACGCTAGCTCGACAAGTCATCAATATGTCACTATAAGAAAATTTCAGTTTACCGACAGAAATAATTTGTTACTAAATTTTACAGTTATCTAAAAAATACCTATAGAATAAAAAAAAATGGGTCTCCCCCAAATTACACCGACAGATCACTAGCAATTTTTAAATTTACCGACGAAAATATTATAGGCATTTATCAATAGTGTTAGATTTTGTAGTTAAAAATTTACCTACAATAATTTTACCTACACTTTACAATTATCTTAATATTTACCTATATAATTTTTTTATAGGCAAACATTTTTTTTTTGTCGAGATATTTGACACTCCAAACCCTAGAAACTATTTAAATAAAAGATAAAATTATTTTTTAGTCCTCTAAGTGGAGTCACTCGGAAATTTTGTTCTTTTTTCTTCGACTTTGAATTTAAACCTTTAAATTAAAAAAAAATGGACTTTTACTCCTATGACCTGCTACAATAGGTAAATGTTACCTGCTGGCTTATGTGGGCTTTTGTTTTTCAAAAAAACATATTTTTCATTCCAAATTAATGATATGGCATCCAACGTGGCAATACACTTAGCAAGTGAGTTTAAAAAAATATTGAAAATAAATTTATTGAATGTAATATTGTAATTATTTTTATACCATAATTATTTTAGACTAAATACCCATTTTATGTTTCTTTCTTATTTAACATCCATGATTTGTGAATAATTCCTTTTTTTTCAAAATACTTTGTTTAATCCATAATTATAATTATGTTTTTCATTAATGTTAAATACTCATTATTTATGCCTTTAATAAAATATAGTTATATAAAGTTAGAAATTTAAAATATGGTAAACTACAAAACATAATGTAATGGTTATGTGTCTATATAAAAGTATATAGTAAAGGTAGAATTATATATAATAAAATAGTTAGACAAACACTTTGGTCGACTACCTCAGAGCCGTCCTAGGGGTGACCAAGGCGGTGCCGCCGCACAGGGCTTCCCTCCGGCAAGGGCCCCCGAGCCTCGATTTTTTTAATTGATTTAATAGTTTGATATATATATGTATATGTAAGACAAAGAATACAAGTTTATATAAAAGTACTCCTTGGCATACCTGGTTGTTGTCCTCTTTTTCATGCTCAAGGTCTTGTGTTCGAACCTTTAAAGATACAAACTCTATTTTATTATTTTTCACCTAGGCAGGACGGATTAAAAGGTAAAGTAAATAAATAATACAAGGTTTCACATAAGAATTCTTAGGCATGGTGGTTTGTGCTCTCTTTTGTGCATCCGAGCTCGTGTGTTCAATCCTCCACAGATACAAAGTTTGTTTTCTTTCTTTTTCCTAAGCAGGGACAAATTCAGTTTCAAAATCAAGGAGATATGTATGTATTGATAATTTTTTCCCTTTAAATTTATGATGTAATGATATTAAAGTATCTATTTTATAGTAAAAAGTCGAAATGGAAATATAATTCTCACTATTTTATTTTTATTAATTTTTTTTTAATTTTTTATATGAATATAAAGGGTCCCCTTTTCGTTTAGCATCGGGCTCCTTAAATTATAGGAACGGCCCTGGACTACCTAACGGGTCTTTTCCGTTAGATGGATCCAACCCCACCTGGGGTATTTTTGTAATTTCATGCATAAGTGATTTTTTTGTAATATTTTGGGGTGGTATCACAGGATCTTCGAAATGGTCACATTTTTGTAATATTAGGGACAATTAAAAGTATTAGCTTATTCCCTGAAAAGTACTAGTAGTACATTTGAAAAGTATTAGTAATCCCCCTTGAACAATATTTTAGTAGCCCTCATGAAAAATATTGATTTTTTTCGTCAAAAGTATTATTAATTCGCCTAAAATATATTAATTGTCATCTTGAAAAGTATTACGTAGTGACATAATATTAGGCAACTCTCAAAAGTATTAGTTTTTCCCGTGAAAAGTATTACAATACCTCAGAAAAGTATTAGTAAATCCCCTTGAACAATATTTTTAGTAATCTTCATGAAAAATATTGACCCCCTTAAAACGTATTAATAGTTTTATTGAAAAGTATTAGGTTTTCCAAATAAATATTTTTTAGTATTTTTTCTGAAAAGTATTAGTAGTTCTCGCAAAAAGCATTACTAGCCCTCCTAAAAAGTATTAGCAGCGATGTGGTTGTTGTGGTGTTAGTGGTTGTGCGGGTTAATGGGTGGATTGACCACAGTCAGGTGTTTGGATCCGTCTAACAGTTTAGATTCGTTAGACGGTCTGACAGGAGACTTACCCAAAGAGTTATGTTATTATAATGAGAAATACAAAAGAAAAATAGAAAAAAGGAAATGCAAAAAGTATTTTTTTTCAAAATATTTTATATAAAAAATTTTGTATTTATATTTTTGCATTTTCTTACAATAGAATTGTTTTTTTTTACTTTAGTTGGAAATGAACTTTAAATCTTTTTAGTTTTGAAACAATTCAAAATATTAAAAATTCAACTAACTAATTAAAAATATAAAATTAAAGTGCTAATTTGGCCTTTTCTTTTTCCCCCTTCATTTTTCTTTTTTCATTCCACGTCACAATTTGGAATGAAATATTACTTTTTTCTTAACAAAAAAAGATTCCACACAAACAGGTAACACGTACCTGCTGTAGCAAGTCATAGGACTAACAGTCCGAAATTTTTCTATTTAAAGGACTAAATCCAAAGTTGGAGGAAAAATAAAGAATCAAATCTCCGAGTGGCTCCACTTAGATAAGTGGACTATAAAAACAATTTTGCCTAAATAAAATATACAACCTGTTTTATATGTTTTTGTGTGTGAATTTTGTGTGATTTCTATTTTTTTGTATGAGTGATTGTGCGTATTTTTGTGTCTTTTCACCCCATTTTATATTGTCATATGTTACTTATTGTATTTTTGGTTGTTTCGTAGGTTTTTCGTAAAAGAGAACTTAAAAATGGGCTAAAACAGTCAAAAACGGACATTAATGGCAAAAGACGGTCAAGGCATACAACGTTGTGCGCGCGCGCAACAGAGCATGGCGCGCAACGTCAAGATTGACGTAATTGAGCGCGCCGCTGTTAGAGATTTTTCTAACCGCAAGTCTACGGTGTCAAGTTTTAATATAGTGAAAGTAAGGTTGTCGTATCCACAGGGAATAATTATCAAATTATTGCTAAGTACTATAATATAGTAGTCTAACTTTATTTAGAAATTCAATATTTGAGGGATTTTATTATAGTAAAATGACCAAAATAAATTAAGAATATGAAAATACAAATGAGTTTATCCAAATGATTAAATGAATTCTAGAGGTGTGATGAATCTAGTTATCCCTTATGTTATCAATATGGTTTATCAATCATCAATTACCAATTTATAAGTCAATATTTCTACAATAATCATTTCCTCTGTCGAGTGCCAAATGATTTTAGATCTCAATTGGGAAATCAATATCTCTATAAAAATCACCAATTGAAATCTCAATAAAAACTATGAATCTTGATAAATGACTTCAAAGGATTCACAAATCTCTCAATTCTATGAAATCCTAGGTTATGCTATTCCAAGGTCATGTATTCAATTACCTCTCTCAAGTGTCAAATCAAATACACCAAACACTCTAAATTATTGATCAAGTAATTTAGAAGCAATAGATCCAAATAGCACAAATAAATTGATAGATCTAGATTGACAAACCACAATCTCAAAACATAAGTTCAAACATAGATTACATCATCCCTCTAGAATTATAGAGTTTAGCTCATGATTAAAGAAAATGAATCCATAAGAATACAACAATACATCTTACAAGATATGAAGAAAGCAACAAAATAAGAACAAGAGTTGAGGGATCTTCTCTATTTCTATATGATAGAGCCTCCAATCTTCTTCTCCAAGCTCTTCCCAAGATGTACCAAGCCTTCTTCCTTGTCTTGTAGTTGTTTTCTTGTCTTCCCAAGGATCCAAGATCCCTAATTTCAAGCCCCAAGGCTTCTATTTATAGTCCCACAAAAGTCCAAGAAAGAGGGTAGGTGAACATGGGAATTTCCGCCCCGGGCGCTGCGGTGCCCAGCAATTACGTAGCAACATAGTCGCCCGGGCGCTGTAGCGCCCCATCCGTCCATCCCAATTCGTCCGCCCTGTTTCGGGCGCTGCAGCGCCCACCCAGTTGTTTCGCCCACCAAATGTCCGAATTTGGTTTCCATCCTTCATCAAAGTTGTAGCCCTATCTCTTAGCTTTCCATAGCCACTTGAATCAACTCAATATCAATTTTGTAGAGAGAGTTATGGCCAAAATACGAAACCACTGCCATCTTTAGAAATTCCGTGACGCATTTGGACTTTTCTTCAAATCAATCTCTCGTTGTTTGCTCGTTTGTACTTCTTTTGATACACGATTCATTAATATGACTATAAACTCAATATAATTGGCTCTCAACATGGCTTGACCACTCAAATGACTCGAAACAATGGAAATTAATGCCTATCCTATGAGATATAACAAAAACGACTCAAAATACTCAAAAACAACACAAAACTCTAGTATCGGATGCCCAAATCAATGGTATAAAACCAAGTGAACAAATACCCCCAAACTTAGAATATTTGCTTGTCCTCAAGCAATTACAACTCTAAAATGAAAAATACAAGACAGAACAATACAAACAAACTGCAAAACTTCACAACCAAACTCATTCGTCAAATTTCGTTTCACTATCAATCAAGCGCGTATTTTCACAATGTGATCATGACGGTGGAATGTTCATGCCAACCCCATTTTCATTATCCAGATAGATTCACGCAATCAAGTGTTTTCAACATGATCTACTTTTTGAATATAGAGATGAGATGCTTACCAGACTCCATAGGCTTGTCTTTCACACTAATCTCCACTAATGTAGGCTAATGTAACACAAGGATCAATAGGACTTTTAAAGCTTGTAATGTGGGCTTAGGGTAAGGTAGGAAAATATAGGAATAAGTGGCTCAAATCACCCAAACACCCAATTAACACTTCAAATTATCAATAGGCACAACCCTTCACTTTTTTTTTGGCATCCCCAATGTTTATGAACTTTCAATCCCGTTGATTTTTTTTTTCTTTTTTTTTTTCACATTGTTTTTCGGAACCCCCAAACTTATTCTTTTGCGTACATGGGGTTTCATATTTTCTTTTCTCGGGCAACTTCATTCAATTAAACACATACCCTTCTCATCATCCCTTCCTCAACCTTCAACATTTTTCTATATTATGTATGTACGTATGAGTGATGGGTAATTAGGATTTTCACATTTAGGCTCTGGGTATTTGATTGGTTGCCAAAGAAATGGGTTTATAAGGCTCAAAGAGGGACACTAGGGAAAATATAATACAAAGGTAGGCATTTTAGGCTCTAGCTTGTTCAAAGATGGCCTAAATCACTTCCTCATGGTTACTTCGCCTAGGATTTCGCCTCGACTAGTGATCAGACAAGTTCTAGCATCCGGTGGGATCATAAAGGAACCACTCAATTACATAAATCACCCCAAATACATCAGCAAAGTTAAGCACATAGATGGAATTAATGGAAAGAAGATTAAATCACAGTTCAAGCACATGCTCTTATGACCGTTCAACTCATATTCAACAAATCACTTAGTCATGCAGTTTCACAGTTTAACAAACGCCCCGACTCAACTCTGGACTCTTTTTTTCATTTTGTTTTACTCAAGACCCAACGGACTCAAGACCCGACTCGATGAATAAAAACAGACTGCACCCCTCCAAACTTAAAATGACATTGTCCCCAATGGAGATGTGGGAAAAAGGACTTTCCTGGTAGCCGAGGAGCGAAGACTCCTTAAGTCATGTGATACTATTACTTGTATGAGGTGTCTCGTATAAGCTCAAAATGCATCCTAGCGCACAATCCCGTGGGTGTTGTATGCTCCGAAGTGTGGTCTTATTCTTCCGCTTCGCCTTGGCCCGAGGCCTTTTTAGCTTCGCATCTTTGCAACCTAGCAAGGTAGACAAGAAAACAAAACTCGTGGAACTAAGGAACTCGGTTATGGGTGAGAAATCGAAAATCACAGCACATACATAATGCACCCAAGTAGAAAATATAGTGCCTTGTCAAAAAGATAAGCATGGAGATGCAAAATATCACTAAATAATGTGAAACTGTCATTGAGGTATTTCATCAAACACCTCATATGCATGAATTTGGGCAAAGATAGTAAATGCAATGGATAACTCAATTCAATCCCAAAATTCAAAACCAAACATAAGTCTAGCATGATCATCCAATCCACAATCCATACATCAATACAATTATCCTAGCACTTCTATAATCCAATCACACCAAAAATCACAAGATGGGGAAAACCATGGGGTGGGTTTTGGAAGTTGCAAACTTACCAAATAATGAGTGAATGAGATGAAGATGGTGTGCGTGGTATTAAAGTGCTCCTTTGTGACGATGGAGTGGGATATGTGGGATTTGCACAAATAAGAGGGGTGGAATGTGATGCAACTTACTACTAATAATGCAAAAACTCAGGAAAAACAAAAACAACTACTAAACTAAATTAAAACTAAGAAAGCAATAAAAGGGGCTTGGATTGCCTCCCAAGAAGCGCTAAGTTTACAGTCTTCAGCCAGACTTTGTTAGATTCTCCTCAAGTTGGAGCTCCAATAGACATGTTATCCACATTGTCCTTAGAAACTCCCCAACCTCCAATGTCTTCAGCTATATTCCCAACCATCTGCTTACCATCATTTTATTCAAATTTTAGCATGTTGGTTGGATGAATGGTGAATACAACTTTCTCCTGATTTACTCGCAGAGTTAGCTCCCCCGTTTCTACATCTATCAAAGCCCGTGCTGTAGCTAAAAACGGTCGCCCAAAGATGATAGGTATTTTCTTGTCCTCATTCGCATCCAACACTACAAAATCCACAGGAAAAACAAATTTATTAATTCTTACCAATACATCTTCAATGATTCCCCATGGATAGGCGATGGATCGATCAAAGAAAGCGCAAAGTGATATTGGGCGACTTCACCTCCCCCGAGCCCAAACTTCATCACATCGAAAAGAGATATAAGATTCACACTGGACCCAAGATCACAAAGTGGTTTCTCAAAGAAAACTCCTCCAATAGTACAAGGAATAGTGAAACTCCCGGATCCTTCATTTTCTCGAGGTAGTTTACTCGACTATTGCACTACATTCCTCTCACAAATAGACAGTCTCAAACTCCTCCAACTTCATTTTCTTGGATTCCACTTTGGTTTCGCATAAATGGGCGATTGTTCGGTGCAAGTTTGAATTTACGCCTCCGTTCTTACATAAATTGCATTGCAATGCTCCCTCGGATTAACCTCTCAGTATCACTCGGAAATTTCCTCTCTCTCCTGCAATGAATTTACTGTTGTTGCTAACTTCCCTACTTGTGTCACCAAGGAGTTGATATGACCTTCTATTGTTGTAACTCTCGAGCTGAGCTTGTCTATGTTAGAATCGGTCTTGTTCATTCTTGCTCGTGTTTCGACAAGGAATGAACTAAGTAATTCTTCCAAAGACGGCTTTTGTTCTCCCACGTGTGTACTCGTACTTGCTTGGTTTTGAAATCCTGGAGGTGGTTGCAATACATTTCTCGTATTGCTATACGAGAAATTTTCATGATTTCGAAGTCCCGGATGATAATGTGTGGGCAATTGATTTCCTCTATCATTGAAACCCCGATTGTTCACATAATTGGCTTGCTCCATGTCGGGCTTCATCATCTCTTGACTTAATTCCATGACAGCCTCTGTTTGTTGTTTTCCACCCGAATTTAGAGTGGCAATTTGCTTTGACAAGGCAGAAATTTGAGAGGCCAATGCGATAGTATCAAGTTCAAGAACACCGGCGACTTTACTTGGCGTAGATCTCTCAGAAGGCCATTGATAACTGTTGGCAACCATTTCTTCTAGTAAACGCATGGCTTCACTTGGAGTTTTAGCCATCAATGTACCTCCCGCTGCAGCATCTATAATAGTTCTCAAATGCCCATTCATACCATTGTAGAAATACTGAACTTTTTGCCAATCTGCATACCCGTGTTGTGGACACCTCCTCAATAATTCTTTGAATCGCTCCCAAGCTTCGTAGAGTGGCTCAAAGTCGAGTTGATGAATTTGAGCAATCTCACTTTTCAGTTGAAGTGTCTTGCTAGGTGGAAAAAAGTTTGCCATGAATTTTTCAGTGAGATCATCCCAACTAGTGATACTTCCGGGTGGGAAGGTTTGAAGCCATTGTCTAGCTTTCTCACGAAGTGAAAACGGAAATAACCTCAATCGAATAGCTTCATCGGGAACTCCATTCATTTTTATTGTGTCACATATCTCGAGAAAAATGGCCAAATGAGCATTAGGGTCGTCTACGGCACTTCCCCCGAATTGATTCTATTGTACCATGTTTATCAGGGCCGACTTCAATTCAAAATTATTCGCATTGATAGGTTGGCGAACAATGCCCGAATAATTTTGATTGGTTGTTGGTCTAAAATAGTCACGAATGGCCCTCTCCGGTGGTGCAATAACGGGTATGCGGTTTTCATCATCACCGTTTCCTGCCATTTTTGTAAATTCGATTCTTCGTGCGGCTCTAATTTTTCGAAGTGTTCTTTCAATTTCTGGATCAAATAAGATTAAATTAGCACTTTTATTTCTTCGTATCAACAAGAAAACGCAAAAACGGCAATAACCCTATTGTAACAAGAACCAATCTAAATTAAAGTAAATAAGATGAATTATTCCCTGACAACGGCGCCAAAACGGCAATAACTACTAAGTAATAACTACTAAATAATAATATTAGCGCAAATAAGATGAATTATTCCCTAGCAACGGCGCCAAAAACTTGTTAGAGATTTTTCTAACCGCAAGTCTACGGTGTCAAGTTTTAATATAGTGAAAGTAAGGTTGTTGTATCCACAGGGAATAATTATCGAATTATTGCTAAGTACTATAATATAGTAGTCTAACTTTATTTAGAAATTCAATATTTGAGGGAGTTTATTATACTAAAATGACCAAAATAAATTAAGAATATGAAAATACAAATGAGTTTATCCAAATGATTAAATGAATTCTAGAGGTGTGATGAATCTAGTTATCCCTTATGTTATCAATATGGTTTATCAATCATCAATTACCAATTTATAAGTCAAGATTTCTACAATAATCATTTCCTCTCTCGAGTGCCAAATGATTTTAGATCTCAATTGGGAAATCAATATCTCTATAAAAATCACTTATTGAAATCTCAATAAAAACTATGAATCTTGATAAATGACTTCAAAGGATTCACAAATCTCTCAATTCTATGAAATCCTAGGTTATGATATTCCAAGGTCATGTATTCAATTATCTCTCTCAAGTGTCAAATCAAATACACCAAACACTCTAAATTATTGATCAAGTAATTTAGAAGCAATAGATCCAAATAGCACAAATAAATTGATAGATCTAGATTGACAAACCACAATCTCAAAACATAAGTTCAAACATAGATTACATCATCCCTCTAGAATTATAGAGTTTAGCTCATGATTAAAGAAAATGAATCCATAAGAATACAACAATACATCTTAAAAGATATGAAGAAAGCAACAGAATAAGAACAAGAGTTG
Organism: Rehmannia glutinosa; assembly: GCA_016081115.2. Classification (NCBI taxonomy): domain Eukaryota; kingdom Viridiplantae; phylum Streptophyta; class Magnoliopsida; order Lamiales; family Orobanchaceae; genus Rehmannia; species Rehmannia glutinosa. Next base: position 248,181 of record JABTTQ020001830.1, on the reverse strand, counting down.
AGGGATCTTCTTTATTTCTAGATGATAGAGCCTCCAATCTTCTTCTCCAAGCTCTTCCCAAGATGTACCAAGCCTTATTCCTTGTCTTGTAGTTGTTTTCTTGTCTTCCCAAGGGCCCAAGATCCCTAATTTCAAGCCCCAAGGCTTCTATTTATAGTCTCACAAAAGTCCAAGAAAGAGGGTAGGTGAACATGGGAATTTCCGCCCCGGGCGCTGCGGTGCCCAGCAATTACGTAGCAACATAGTCGCCTGGGTGCTGTAGCGCCGGGCGTTAGCGCTGCGCGCCCATCCGTCCATCGCAATTCGTCCGCTGTTTGGCGCTGGCGCCCAGAAGGGCCAAGGACGAGCCAGCCGCCCGGTTTGTTCGCCCACCAAATGTCCGAATTTAGTTTTCCATCCTTCATCAAAGTTGTAGCCCTATCTCGTAGATTTTCATAGCCACTTGAATCAGCTCAATATCAATTTTGTAGAGAGAGTTATGGCCAAAATACTAAACCACCTCGATCTTTAGAAATTCCAGGACGCATTTGGACTTTTCTTCAAATCAATCTCTCGTTGTTTGCTCGTTCGTACTTCTTTTGATACACGATTCATTAATATGACTATAAACTCAATATAATTGGCTCTCAACATGGCTTGACCCCTCAAATGACTCGAAACAAATGAAATTAATGCCTAACCTATGAGATATAACAAAAATGACTCAAAATACTCAAAAACAACACAAAACTCTAGTATCGGATGCCCAAATCAATGGTATAAAACCAAGTGAACAGCCGCGCACACAACATAACTGAAGGCGGGCGCGCACTAGCGCGCAAGCGTGCACAAGGAAGGTCGCGGCGCGCAAGGAAGGCCGCGCACAAGGCACGCACTGCGCGGATGCGCACCGTCCAGCACTGCCCGGACGCGCACTTGGTCGCGGACGCACACCGGCAGAAATTTCCAGATTTTTTTATTCGTTTTTCCTTGTTCTTTTTGGATTCTTCCACCTTGTATAGGATTTTAGTCTTATAAATAGCACTTGGGGATCCATAATTTCGTACACTCTCATTCATAGTACTTCTATACTTTAGTTTTTTGGTATTTTTCTCTTGTTTTCAACATTGGGATTGCTTGGGTTCTTCCTTTTGAAGTTATGTTTTCTTCTTAATCAAAGAGTAAGATTTCTTCATCTCTTTTGTCTGATTTTAATTGTTGGGAGATTATTATTATTGCATGATCAAGTTTATGATTGTTTTCTTTACTTCAATTGAGATTGTGATTCCATCCCCAAGCATGAACTAATTTTCTTATTCTAGGATTATGATGATTTGATTCAAACAAACAAGAATGAATATTGATTGATTGATCTGCTTTCCTGGATAAATTGCTTTATTTGATAATTGATTGTCTGATCAACTTTTGATTGTTTTGAGGGAATAATTGAGATCGAGAGAAGATATTATTTATGGACTAAATTTATTCAGGGGGTTAGATATGAATCATAGATGTATTATCTAATCCTAGGTTTAATGAAAATAGCAAATTATTGGGAAGCCCTAATCTGTGAATACGAAAGTTATCAGATCTAGACCTAGTCTTTACATGTTTGCTATATTTGTTAACCGCGTGATAAATTAATTGGTATTCAGCTTGCAAGTTTGATGAGATGAATCCATGATCCTAGACTTTCTTCCATATCCTTCTCTCCAAGTTTAATCCTGTTTAGTTTTAATTTGTCCTTTTAATTGATTTCTTTTAGTTTAAATAAAACCAACAAATCTGGTTAGAGTGTTTAGGATTTATTTTCTGTTTATTGTGATACATAATAATTATTTACCGGCTAAGTCTTCATTGAGAGACGACTTATGACCAACTTGCTACCATACGATTGATCTCGTTCCCTTACAAGGATTATTAGACTTTTTTTAGGTGTTTAGCGGTCGAACACAACCCACTAAAGACCACTAGTTTGGGCCCAATCCCAATTGTAAGTGGGCTTCATATGAAAATAAAAAATAGTTTGCATGATTTGAGCCGAATAAATACAACTCGACTCCAAGACACTGCTCCTATAAAATTGTGACTATTGCAAATTTGCTTGACATTACAAGTAGCAACAACTGATCCTATCCTAAGAAAACCAACCTTTAAGTTGGCACTTTATAGTACTTAGTAGTAGTCTTTAATTAGAAATCAAAGAGTTTTTATTAAGAATTACAGATATTCAAATGAGTTTGGATAAGGATGGAAGATTAAATAGGACTTAATTGGTATCCTATCCTTCCATATAATTGAGTTTTGGAGCTGTAAAACTATAAATACTTGAAGACATGGCTGGAAAAAGCTTTACATTTTGTTAACCCCTGCTTTTGTGATCTCTCGTCAACCACTTGAGCTTTCAGTTCCTCCTAAAATAAGCCCACTAGCTTGTATCTTCACCTTGTTACTCAACAACACAAACAGATAAAATTGCACCCTCAGTCTCATAGGATCAGACCTATTGCACCCTTAGTCCCGTACTTTGCATCTGCCATCCCATTGTTTTCAGATCTTGCACACTAAGTCCTATAGTTTTAGAAATATGCATAAATAGTCCCACATTATATAAAATTTGCCATTCAAGTCCCAAATTACCCTGTTTTTCAATGTATTACATGTTATGAAAGCTTTCATTTTCTGACACCTATTTTGTTCATGACATTGTTACACCTACTTAGATCTAGTCTCTATTCAAAGATTTTAAATGGATCATGTCAGGTTTCCAGCCTATAAACTTAACAGGGCATAATTCTGTAAATGTTTTACTAATATGTCTACATACTTCAATTTTCCAAAGTTTATTCACATAAATGGATATAGTCCATTATGACCATATCAGGCCCAACATGCTTCCGTAAAATTAAAATATTCCTTAAAATTCATACCTTCTTTGACCGAAACAGCACCAGGTGAGATGGCTTGCAACACCACCAGTCGGAAAATTACTGCCCCTAGATCGTTTGACAAACAGTTCACACTGTTCAACTTCAACCAGCAGGGAAGATGATCTACAAGGTATCCGACTCCTTCAGCAACTGCTCAGCACAACCTTCGTTCGTTTCCTACTCCAGGCATTTAAGATAGTTCTCAAAAGGGATAAATTAATAGAACACTATGAACACATGTTGAAGCAAATAACCTCTTTTTATTAAGAACTAAAGAAAATTTATTACATCAGTAATCTCCTTTTGGGAGGAGAATACTTGTTTAGCCTCTCATTATTGAGGCTTGCACTCGAAAACACATAAAACTTAAAACTAAAACACTCAAAATATTACAAATTTCTCTCAGAATTTATTATAAGAAAACTAAGGAAAATGTTCGATGTCCCCAGCTTCCTTCAACTCCTGCCATTTATAGAGGTAAGTCCGGACTTCAAATGCAGACTTCAAAGACATCATTTCTTACGTCATACTCCTGAATTATTGCCTCGCCAACTGTCTTCCTTTTCATTCCGCGCGACTCAGCCCATGTGATAGTTGTCGAGGAATCTTTTAAAAAGTTGGTTTATGTGGTCCCCGAGGAAAAGACATCTTGTGAGCTGGGCCCTTGTCCTTTCCAGCTGCATGGTCTTGTCGGTCGGGTTTGGGTTGGAATCCCAAACTCGGGCTCTTTTTATTCAGGGTATGCTTGACAGTTCCGGTCGATCCAACGGCCAACATGCGCCATGTTACAGAATTTCCGGTAAGTTTCTTTGCTAGCCGGAATCTTATTTTCCCAAAGAATTCTTCTCTTTGTCTCGAAAAGTTCATCTGCAAATCCTGTCATTGAATTCAGAAGGAAAGATCAATTTGCTGAATTCTGAAAGAACTTGAATGGATATTTGACTTTGTCCATTTCTGTTAGACAAACCCAGAGTCCCCATGCTCGTCTTGTAGAAGCTTCGTCTTCGGAAATTACTCCTACTAACAATGGTACTTCTTCCGGTGAAGCTGTCTTGATATATTTTATGGCATTTCCATCCGGTCTTCTTAGCTTGATGAAATGAAAAGCTTCATTAAAGCCTTTCTTCGCTGGTTCAAGAGTTGCACTTATAAAATACAGTTCCAAAATATCTCCTCGGCGCCAAATGTGGATTATCGCCCAAGTCTAAATAAACGCTTCCCTAATCCATTTCGGTAATTTTGAAATTTCTGGGAATCCTGGTGATACAGTATATATTGAAGCTAAAGGTCCAAAAGTATACCATTCTTGTACTTCATTCGGATGACTTCCTGGTTTCATCCAAACTCTTGGGTATTTGCCTGAGATATCAACCATTGCTTTTTCTGGGTTAATACCTCTTCTTGTAACTAATTTCTCCCATTGTCGTTGATAAACCTGCATTGGAGAAATCTTAATCTCGTCAGTTTGAACCTTAGATTTGCCTGTCTATGGCCTAAGATTCAACTCTCCCTCTTTTACCCTAGAGGTGCTGGGTTGACTTGAAGACTCGGGTTGTGACACTGGAGCTTCAACATTCGTTACAGCTTGTACACCCTCAGGAAATGCATCATCTGTAACCCTTGTGATTATGGTATTTGAATCCATAACCTCCGGGTTACAGCCCCGTTCTCTAACCGCCCCTTTTTGCATCGTAGGAGATGCGGCCTAGGGAGAGGCCCTTGCAGTGCTAAGAACAGTTGTCTTTGAGCGAATCGGCATGCTCGTATTTGACTAGAAACGGTTTACAGTCACTGTTGAAGTCGTCTAGCAACTTCTGCATTGAGACATAACGTCCCAAAATCTCGTTCTAGACTCTCCAGGTTTTCCTTGAGATGTCTTACTCGTTTAAGGACCTCGTCATCAACGCATTCTTCTGTCTTGTGTCAAAAAATCTGCAAGAACATAATCATGAGATTTTACAATGACAATATCATAATCATAATATTGACATTCAGCTTGCCATCTAAGTAATCAAGTCTTTTTTGGTTTTGATTCAATTTTGTTATTCAGAAAAGCCTTGACACTTGAATTTTCAATTTTCAAAGTAAACTTTTTAGCCAATAAGAATAGAGGCCATTTTTTGAAAGTCTTTCTGACTGCAAAGAATTCTTTCTCGTTGATATGCCACCGACCTGCTTCACTAGGTGTGAATAACCCACTGCAGTATCTGCATGGCACTTCTTCATTTGGTGTGGCCTTAGTAAGAATTGCTGCCCACCAATCATCATTGGCATCTGTGTATAATGCCAGTTCGTCCTCATCTTGGGGAATTGCAAGTTTTGGAAGCTTTTTGCAGATTTTCTTGAGTTGCTTTATCCCTTTTTGATGTTCATTTTCCCATTTGAATATAACATCTTTTTTGAGTAATGGGTTAAACACCTTCCTGTAATATGCCAGATTGTTTATGAACATTCCAGCAAAATTAACAACTCCAAGAAAACTCCGAAGCTGCTTCTTGTCTTTAAGTGTATTTGGAAATCCCTGTATCTTTTCTACAATATGGCTTTGTAGGATGATTCCAGATTCGTCGATTTCAATTCTGAGGAATTCAATCTGTCTTGTAGCAACCACTGCCTTCTTTTCCGAAAGCACCAATCCTTTCTTGTGGCAGACATCTGAAAATATTTTCAAATGCTTGAGATGCTCCTTCATGTTCTTTGATGCGATAAGAATGGCATCGATATATACGAACATGAAACTGAAATAATCTTTGAAGAGATTATCCATCTTTTTTTGATATATCTGGGGTGCGTTAGCCAATCTCATAGACATCACGTTCCAAATATAGTGTCCTTGTGGTGTAGAGAAGGTTGTGAACTTCTTACTTTCTTCCTCCATCTTAATTTGGTAAAATCCAGACTTGCAATCAAACTTTGATAATATCCTGGCCCCTTTGATACAGTTAACCAGATGTTCTGTGCTTGGGATATAGTATCCGTCGAACTCCAAAATGTTATTAATCCCTTTGTAATGAATAACAAGTCTTGGCTTTCCTCTTTTGATTTCTCCATGGTTTCTAACTAAGAATCTTGGACTGCTGTATGGAGAAACTCCTGGTGAAATTAACTTAAGGTCAAGATGTTCCTTAAGTATTTTCTGCATATCCTCACGATTCTCCTGGTTATAAGGATTGGTTTGAATCTCACGAACTCGTACTCTTTTCCTAGTTTGACTTTCAAGGATGCTTTGAGCTCGTTCTTATCCCACCATGCCAAAGGATCTTCATTATAATTCCTTTGAATCTTCTTCTTGATATCTTCGAGTGATATTTGATTTTCTATGGTAACATCACTCTGTGGATTCTCCATTAAGCTCATCATCAATTCTGTAATAACTTCTGGAGTTACTCGTTCGTCTCCTTGTATTCTGAATGAATACAAGTTATTAATTGGGGGCATGATAACCCCCATCGCGCATCATTTTGGGGTCGATATTAACCGAATGGAGCCGCTAGAGGGCAGTCGCAGCGTCAACATGCAAGCCCTCCGCACAATGAAGATCATAACAGATAAGGAGAATTTCCTTTGTTTTCAACAAAAAGTCGGGTCTGCTTTCCCCCTCCCTAACCCACAACTCACTGTTGTGGTGGACAATCAAAATAATTGGCTCCTAAACTCTGAAGCCCATATCAGAGCCATGGATGGTTTGACAGCACGAAAAATGAGGAGGGTAGCCGGGTTACCCGATGAAGAGGACTTGGTGATAGAGGCGCAGGAGTATGATAGACATGAGAGGGGATTCGAGCAGGGCTTCCAGCAGGGAGGCTTCGAGCAGGGCGGCCCACAGAGGCGGCCCGATATTCTAGAGAGCTCCCACCAAGGTAAGGAGCGTGGGGGACAGTACGATCATGATAGATTTTGTGCCTTCGAGGAAAGCTTGCGACAGCATAGGGACGGCTTCAGTGCTTTCTGAGAAGTCCAAGAACAAAGGTACCAGGCCCAAGAGCAGCGGGAGTTGGAGATATTGCAGACATTGCATCGGGAGTTGGACAATAATCTTATGATCACATAATGTTGTGAAAGTAAGTCTTCTTGTCTCATTTTCCTGTGTAAATCGCTTGAATGTTTGTAGGAAATTGTTTCCTAGCAACACATCTGCTCCTGTATCATGGAAATAGATTGGTGGCGTCTTCACTTTGTACCATGGGGTACCACCTGCGCCTCCGATCATGATTTCTGCTTGTTTAATTCAACTGTTGAGAGAAATCTCTTCCTGCAATAGCTAGTAAATCTTCTCCAATTTATTTAGGAAAAACATCCGGCTTTGCAGTACATATTCCGGCACCTGAATCAATATAGGCGACGAAATATTCGGCCTTGTATTCAGCATATAACATTTTGATAGAAATGTATATGGAGAATGGACTAGTGGTCATCTGATTCTGTATCTTTTATCAGCCACTGTGAATTCCATTCCTTCTTGTTATCTTTCCCAAGGTTTATGATCCTCAAGAAATTCAATTCCCAGTATTAATTGCTCTGGGATTTTCCATGCTACTCCTGAGATGGTTAGCTCAATTTCACATATCTTCAGGCTCCCTTGATATCTTCCAACTATTGGTTATTGGAGATAATATAGAACATCACAAGGAAAAATATTATCCTTTTGAGTGATGTCGAATATTATTTCAACTTCTCGCCATCCTTCCGGACATTTCAGCTCTCCTGCTGTTTTGAAAACATTTGGGATACACTGAACTGTACTTGGTCTCCTTTCTTCCCAACGGCTGCTACTCATCATTCTGTCTTGTTTGAAAGACATCCTTCTTGGCTCAACTCTGAGACTTCGACTTTTGTTGAAGACAGGTTGATCTTATATTTTCATATCGATCTCCTTGATGGTTGGAGACTCAATAATTTCTGGTAGGACCACCCTGGCAAAGTCCTCGAAGATTCTTGGGACTTCAATAAATTCTTTTCTCAAGAATACTTCTGAATGATGTGTATTTGAGAGAGCATATGATATCATGTATGTGATCGAGTAGGGTATGTTCCCTTCTTTCATCAAATCCTCTCTTTTGAAATCTTGATGAAGGGTTAGGACTCTACTGAATTCTAGATCTCCCAGATTGTATGCAATTTTAGGATAGACATTAAATGTCAATTTCCCCGCATACAAATTTTTTGTAACCGCTCCAAGGCATGAATCCTTGAGGTTTGAGATTCGCTTGTTAAAGATAGTCAGATTGAGTGGCGAATCTATTCCTTCTTTGAATGTTGCCTTAATAATGACTCTTATGGCTCCGATATGAATCCATGAGACTGTATTTGCAACTTCTCTTTTAACTCAGCTTTTGATCTCCTAGATTTCTCTAATAGGAACCAGCTGCATCTCGATCAGGTTACCGGTAAATTCCATCGGAATGACAAATTCTCCGGTTGTTACCCTGTGGATAATTTGGTGTTTTCTATTACAAAACCCAATCTTATCCAATGCATTTTCCATTGCTCCAATTGTAAAACAATCATAAATTTGAAGCTTTGGATCTTCCTTCATAATTCTCATAAGAGTTTATGAGAAACTGTAGTGTGAGAGAGGAATCCTGACCGTCTGCTGAAGAATTTCTTCTTCACTCTGATTCTGAGCTAGAGTCACTTCCATCGTCAGAATAGATCTCTTCTTCATAGATGCTTTCATCAGAGGGTATATCCTCAAATTGATACGCCTGTATAAGATCTTGATAGTAGACAGCTTCCTCAATTTTTGGTGTAGCTTCGAACTGTCTGACTCCTCGTTTCTGGTTATCTGGACAATCAGTTGAGACATGTCCTCTTGCTCCGCATGTCCATCAATTACAATCTTTGAAACTTTCATTAGCTCTGGTATGAGCTCGCCTGGAAGTTTTTCTCCCTGGGGTTCTGCTAGTACTTGCTTGATTAGAACCTGATGATGAGGCTCTACTCACTCGCTTGGTCAGGCCGGTCTTTGCCCGATTTGTAACCGGGCTTTTTGTTTTGACCAGAACCTTCTAGGTCTCCATGAAGACCTACTTCTTTTGTTGTTGCTTCCCCGGCGGTATGGAAGGCTTCTCTCCTTCTTCTTCTTATGCCACCTTGGTTGACCTCCCACAACTGTTGGGATATCATCGTCTACGCAACATAGAGGAACTGATTTATTAATTCCTCGTAATCTCTTGTAATTCCGGTATAGTGCTGCTTGGTAGCACCATTCAGATAACTTGCCCTTTAAGAAACACATTCTTCTAGCCACGTTATCTAAATTCGTTGCATCCTTATATTCCCTGATAAGCATTTCTCTCCAGGGACTTGGGATTTTTGCAAAGAATAGTTGTGAAGCTTCTTTGTCTCCAATCTTTGACTTCCACTTGTACTCGGTGAACAACTTGATATATTCGTCAATATGACAAATATCATGTAACTCGAGGCTGTAGAGACCTTGTTTATATCTTTTTCTTTTTTCTTCTTCTAATCTCTCAAAGTAACCTATGCCGATAAAATAGATTTTGAATAATTTTGCCATATTATCGACAATTCCTTTTAGTGATTCTCCTGCCGTGACTGCGCTTTTCATACTTGCTTCGTCATATCCCATGCAATCCTTACGGATCCTTCAAGACTCATTTCAAGGAGTAAAATTAAGGAATCTTTCATAAGATCAAGGGTACCTGCTGCAATCCTCATAGCTGATGCCCATTCATCAATGAGAACTTCTCGATTTTTAAAATTTGGGATATGCAGATTTAGCATCAACCCATATGGATGTATTGGGTCGAGATGCGATCTTCCATAAGGCGTTTGATAAATATTTGGCCTTCTAGAAGGTTGTCAAGTTCCCGCAAGAGGTGGTCGAGCTCCTATTCCTGAAAGTGGCTCATTCCCTGTGGTGAAATCTCCAACGTGATGCATTCTCTCGTCCTGGGTTCCATGATTTGAACCCGCACTTTCTGCGATGTTAGGATTTACTGGTGGCGGTGGTGGAATTGGTCTACCTTGTGGGTCATAGGTAACCAAAGCTGATCCATCTCCTGCGTTCATCTTTAAATCTACAATCTCTAATCCTGCGAAGGATTCTGCAAGGTCATGTAGATCTTTAAGATTTATCTTTTTCATATCCATCATTTTAATTTGTGATGGATTTTCCTTTGATGATAGCAATGAGCTTTTCATCGTCCGTCATTTTTTGTACCACTTCGGTTGGTTTCCCCTTTTGGTGTAAATAGGATACTGTCCCGAAATCGATACGCTTCTTTCTTCCAGAAGAACTCGGTTTGTCCTCTAAGCTCTTTACTCATTTCTGAATATCATAAAGGATTTCAAGAGTTTCCTTCTGATATTTCACCATCGTCTCCATCTGGTTTTGGATCTGATGAACTTGTGTAGGTAAATGAATATGGCGGTTACCATAATTACTCGCACCGTCTTACAACTTTCCTAATATCTTTTGAGATCTTAGATGTGTCCTAAGTATCTCGTTCCGTTTCACGGTACTCCATCGGGAATCATTATTCGATGGACATTTTCATGGACTGCTTCTTGATGATTCATCGAGACCGACATATAATATTTGGTTTACTGTGAAGAAACTCATATAATATGCCGCTTGTCTTTCGCAGTGTCTCAAGGTTTCCCTATCGGCTCCTGCGCGTTCCTTTTCAACATATTGGTCGTTCCAATATGCTATCTTGTCTTGGTGATCTTGTGCGTACATCGTCAAAATTTGACGATATATCCTGTAAGGTGTACATCTTGGACAATTGTCCAGATCCATATTCTCGGAGTAATTTCTCCTCACCAATTGGTAATTACATAAATATAATAAATTTAACTAAAAGTTCTTAATAAATCTAGGCTCTGATACCATTTTGAGTCAACAATCTAAGGCAAATTGAGTATAATGTAAAATGAACTATTTTGGGACCGAATGTGCAATCTTTAAAAATTATGGGACCAAATATGCTGAATTTAGGATCTCGGGACTTCTTTTGCAATAATCTTAAACCTATGGGACTATTGCGCAAACGTGGGACTAAAATTGCAATGAAGAAAATCCTGTGGTACCAGAGATGCAATTAACTCAACACAAACATAATAATAATAATAAGGGATAATTACAAAAACACCCTGAAGTTTGGAACCCCTAGAGATGTTTCAAAATAAAAATAAAAAATCTTCATGTTTGATTCTGTTTTAAATTTAAGGATGTAATTGTAATATGTTTATAAACGTGAAGAGGATTTTGAAATATTTTTTTCTTGCGAAGGGAGAAAATTCAAGACATACTAAAACTAAGGGAGTTTTTGTAATTTTTATAAAACTTATGATTTTTTTTGTCCAATTACCCAAATAATAATAGTAATAGCCTCAAAAAAATGAAATCATAACAATAATAATATTAGTTTATGTGGGCTATCAAATCTATTTACTAGACATGTCACATATGAAGTTTCATTAGGACAGCTTACGTATTAAGCTGATATATATATATTATCCGTATTATAATTTACACATATTCCATGTTTCCAAGAGGTAGCAGAAAAGGGTTCATTTAGAGTTCATTTGAAGGTAAGCATATTAAAGCACAAACAATCAATAGTTATAATATCAGTATCAGTGTCGTTTCTTTTTCTGTATTTAATTGTTTGCATAATCTCTGATGTTAATTAATGCTCCATAATCCCCATTTTTTTTTTTCTTTCTGAAAGCTCTTTTGTTTGTTTTGATATTTTTGTCTTTTTGGGTTATTTTCATTGTTTTGCATTTGCATAAATTATTGAGATTTGGAAATAACAAACCTTCTCCAACACGAACCATTTTCTTTATCCTATGCAACCGTTAGTAGTAGCTTTCACTACCTATCCAACTACCAAAAGTTTCTATATATTCTACTACAATCTCATTTCAAATAATTACATGTTAGCTGGCCTTTACATTTTAGACATAAAAACAGAACCCCCACCCCCCAAAAAAAAAAACGCAAGGCAAATTAGTCAATGAATTGATTGTACGTATCATCTTCTTATTGTTTGTATTGAATTCTAGGCAAGGATGAACAGTTCTCCAATACATCCAACACATGAATATGAAGATACCTACAGTAATGAGTTTCATTATCAAGAAGATTTCATTCAGGTTTGTTTTTTAAGCATATAAAAGTTTTGTTCTCTAAAATCCTGCTTCTAATTTTACATTCGAGTTTCTTTATAGGAGCGTTGTGATTCTCGGTAGTTTTTAGTGTTCACAAATGCCAGATTTAGATTTCTGATTATGATTGTGGTTTGACTTTTACAAACAAAGAATCTTACAACTTATTTACCAAACACTTACAATTAATTAATTCAACTTTTATATTCTATTGCAAATATTGTTAACTTCTGATTCTCAACTACTTTAGCTTCTGTTATAATAAAACACTTCTTCTAAAATCAGAGGTTTTTGCAAACATTCCCTTTCAGTTCTTGGAAGAAGCCAAAAAGAAGTCATGCAAGTGGATTTCAAATACTGCACATCTCCAAGCAGCAGGAAAAGAACAATTAGATTTTGAAGAAAAGAACAAGAAATCATGGAAAAGAATTCATTTTTTTCTTGGTTGAAAACTCACAGGAAAAGAAAATCCACGATAAGTGGCGACGCCATTGCTAAGCCGAGGGCAGCATCTGGTCCCATCATCGGTCTTTTCAGTTCAACAAAGACTGTAGAGGAATTTGAGGTTCCTTATATGTGTCTTGGCAAGCTTACTAATACTCAGAAGAATCATTCTTATGGTCCTGTTTACTTAGTGACATAGCTAAAGAAAATTGTGATTATTAATGTCTTGTTTTATGTATTTTAGGATACTGGAATTCTGGGAATATAGCATGATTAATGACTGTAAGTTAGGTAAAGATGTGTATTCTTGTTTTGATGACTATAAGGAAGATAGTATCTGTACAATATAGGTACACCAACTAATGCACCTTCATGGTGAAGTACAAGGAAAAACAGAATGTTTCAGCCCTAATTGTTTCGAAACTTGACATAACGCTTGAATAAGTTACTTCTCCTTATTGAACTCAGTATCAACATACTCGCCCCCTCAATTAGATTGAAAACACTTCAAAGATTTACCTATCTGTTTTCCAACTTCCGCGTGAAATTCCTTGAACTTTCTAAAAGTTTCGAGTTTTCAATGCATGAGATAAACATATTTATACCTTGAGTAATCATCCAGTTAGTTACCTCTCCTTGTCCTATTTCCACGAGTGAAATGAATACTTGAAGAGTTGATATATTGGGAAATTTTGTTGTGAAAGAATAATTTGAAATTGAATGTAATGATTGAGAAACTATGAAATTAAAGAATAAATAGAAAATTCAAAGCTTATTCCAACATATTTAACAGCTGCAGATATGTTCAGAACTGCTTAATATGTTATTTACATTTTACACCATTTTTAGTCTCAATTGTATTTTCTTCCCTTTCTCATATTTAAAAGGTTATCCCAGTAACTGACAAGTGACAACAAATCTCACCAAGGGACACTATTTTTTACTTAGCAATCAAAAGCAAAAAGATAGTAAAAGAGTAGCATGGGGAGTAGAAAGAATTCTGATGAAAAAATGTCTTCTCATTCATTGTCACATCTAGACAATACATAATAACTATATATGTGAACATACATTTTAATTCTAACACTCTTCTGTAAGAGAAGATGTAAATTCTTCTTCAAACAGAGAAGCAAACCTATATGTAACAAGAAACAAGCTCCTTCTTGTCTGAAACATGTAACAAATTAACCTTACATCTTCATCGCAAATTTAACGAACGTGTAACACATAACTCAACAAGCAATCAACTTTGTCCTCTACCACCTTGTTCCGTATCCAAATTTCTTGGACTAGAAGGACTAACCTTTCTATTACCACTCAAAAGCCTCTTTAACGACCTTAATCTCGTGGGCATCGGAGATTTTTGTTCTTCGTCTTCATCGATCTCTCTCGGAATATCAATCACCAATATCCCATCAGGCCTACTACTATTTGACACCATCATCGACGATGATGATGATGTGGATGGTTCTGCAATAGAACTACCCCGATGATCGTCCTCCGAACAAGGACCAAAAGTACTAACTCGATTTTCATCACCCCAAAACAACACATTGGTCGGAAAACTCGGAGCCTCTATTGAATAAGCATTAACACTTGAATTTTCCCCCATTGGAGCTAATTCATCAACAGAATTTGATGTTTTCTGATTTGAAACAGGGTTTCTACAAAGAGGGCAAGTGGAATGAGATTGTAACCACATATCAATGCATTCTAAATGAAACCCATGATTGCATTTGGGCAAAAGTCTTGCCTTTTCACCTTCAGAAACCTCACACAAGCACACTGCACATTCTAATCCATCTTTGAACTCTTTGGGATCAAATGTTACAACAGGTAGGGTTTTGAGGAGACAGGGGTCAAGGCCATGGCCGCCCACAACTGTAATTTCTTGGTGGCCAGCGGCGAAATCAAAGCGTCGGCGGCGCCGCCTAGGGGTGGTGGTTGTGGTGGGTTCTTGACGGCGGTACCAGAACCATTTGGCGTAGAGGTGAAGACAAAAGACAAAGACTACGACGAAGAAGAGGAGGATAATTGCTACCACCATTATTTTACCTGTGAGCTCGATAACCCCTGTATTTCCCAAATTTCCACTTCTATCTGATGAGTCCTCCATTTTTTCAGATTAAACAATCTATTGCCTGGTTTAAGAGGAATATGAATTCTGAAAACAGAATCACGGTGGGATTTCTTGAATACAGAGGAAAAATTGTCAAGCAAAAGGTAACTTAAAAGAAAAATTGCAATATTGAACAAGCTGATCTAATGTTATTGGGAACCCCAAAAAAAAACTTGATATTCAAAGCAAAACAAGATAATATTTTGTAGTGAAATTTCAGAATTTCACTTCAATGTGGGATGGTCAATATGGATTGCATCCCAAGACTGAGAGAAAAACAAAATTCTAAGAAAACGTGGACAATTGCAGCAAATCCCAAGAAAAGATTAATACTTGTTTATCCAACATAGAACATTCAGTAGAAACTCATCGGGAAAAATGGAGGAAGCAAGAGTAAATAAGATAGTTGAAGTTTGAAATATTCAACAAAAGATAGGATCTTTAGGGGGAAATTCTTGTAATATATATATACAGAGAAGAAAAAGAAGAAGAAGATGAGATTGTGGTCTAGTTGGAACTGAGAAAGTGACCTTAAAATGGAGAAATGCAATGTCGAGAAAAAATAGCAGTCAGCGCCGGGGTGGAGGCTTCACGGGAAAATGAAGCTGACACGGCGGCGGTTTGAATGGGGAAGACAGATGAGAGATCAAATCAAGTTGGATTATAATTCATGTTGAGGCTTTTTCTATTGACTTGTGTTATGGCTTTGAGTTTAGGTTGGTTTTTGGCAGAGGAGGCAACTACCTTAGACTTTTCTTTTGGTTTTTTATTTGACCATTATTAGGATTGTGGTTTATTCAAGTTTTTCTTCCTTCTTTCTCCCAAATTTTTTTGTAGTTTTTTGTAGGTGTTACATTAGGGAAGGGAGAATTGGGTCAATTGTCCTGAAAATACGAGTTTCTACTACTAAAACACAAAATTAATTCCTTGTTTCTCCTAATTTTTTCTAGGTCTTACATTAGGGAAGGGAAAATCGGGTCAATTGCCTTGAAAACACGAATTTCTACCACTAAACATAAAATTGATTCATTGTTTCTCCTATTTTTTTAGGTGGAACATTGTAATAATGATTTAGTTTGTTGAGGCAATAGTTGAAGTCGAGTCACACATGTTATCTTATATTCCTCCACTATACAGATGATTACCATCTTTTTTTTTGCCTAACCCATAATTATAATTAAAAATTAATATGGTGATTTTTATACACGTGACAATTGTCTGTATAATAAAAATAGTACTATACATTTTTATACACATATGATTGTCACGTGTATAATTACCATATTAATTTTAAAATATAAATTTTGGGATTTTTATAAGGCAGGTGATGAAAAAAACATGTGACAATTATCTTTACGGTTGAATAAGAGATGAAACTTCTATTTTGAGTGAATCATAGTTATAAATCCGATCCATCATTTAAATACTAAATATTAATTATTTTAAGTAATAAAGATATGAGATAGAGCTTGAAAAAAGTTTCATTAATTTATGATACCTCTAATATACACAAATAAAGGATAAAGGTAAAATACATTAAAAATGCCTCTTAATTGGATATATTGATCTAATAAGTACATAACCAAATGACCTTCAAACTGTAGAGGATCATGTGAGGTTGAAGCAATCACAGTCTTTTCCATGAAACTGAAAGACATCATTGACTCTTGACCTAAACGTTGAATTTTGATTCCCACAACTTGAATTTGTCCCCCAAGATTTTCTTTTTGTTTTTTACCTTTATTTAATGGAGGTAATTAGCAATTTTTTTTAGAAATTAAAATGCAAAAAGTTTTAAGGACACAACATTATTTATTGCTTTGGTCTACAAATGTCGTGCAAGCTCACAATAATAATACACTTGACATAAAATCATAATTCTTCTTTTGAAAACTCGCCCCTTTATTGATTTCTTACTATTAACATTGATCATTAAATGACAAATAGTTATTCAAAGATTCAATCAAGTTTACAAAATCATTTCAAGATCCATATGCAACCTTCACGAATTTCGTAATTATTGTGTGTAAAAAGGGATTTGGAGGAATAAAAGCTCCAAAATTAAATATATAAATATGAATACAAATATTAGGTGCAATATATTTGAAAATTACAATGGTTGCAGTTTTTTCTTTGGTATTATAAACGAGATACAATTATCAAAACTTTGATTAGTAGCAATACATTTTTTCCCAAAAAAAAAAATCATTAACTCAAATTAGTAATACATTGATAGAAGACAAACAAATATCGGCTTAAAGCCTAAAATTTTGAAAAATCTATATTGCCTAAAATACTCATGATTCCAGATCTGCAACATGTTGAAAACCACATTCTAATTTGTTATTTCGTTAGCACTTATCACTTATCAGAAAAACAAAAACAAATAAAAACAAAATAAATGTTTTTTTTTCTAAGGGGAATACTAATTTAAATAGTCGTTGATTTAAAATAAAACCATTATGTTATTTGTCTTCAAATCTCAACTATTTACCCTTATTTTCGGTTTTTTTTTTTCTACCAAAGTCTCCATTTTATTTGGCCATTTCTTCCCTAGACCGGGGTTCAGTCCTGAAATTAAGGGGTCAAAAAGTGGAGAAGATCCATGAAAATTAGTTAAAGAAAAAAGACAAAATGATGAATTTGAAATGATCCTCCCATCCTAGCTAATCATCAATGATAGCCCTATATCCTATTTGCTTTTATTGGGCCTAAATTCGAAAATAAATCTATCAACTAATAAATTATGAGCACGCGACAACATCTATATACTTTAATTTTGATTGTAAGCAGAAAATAATAATAAAAAAAAAGTTTAAACTTTTAAATTTTGTTGGAGAGCAAACGTTGTCGACAAAATGATATCAGATCACACAATGAAATCATTAGTATTAAGCCATGAGATCATTCATTGGCATTTTAATGTAGCCTATGTAGGCATAAATGGAGTCATAATTTAATTTTGAGCAACGATGATATTTTTTTCAGAAGAACAAATGTATTTTGCAATTATAATAACACATTCTTTTTTATTTATTGGAAAAATAGGGCTAAAATTTCAAAAATGATGTATTTCCGTACTCATGTCGTATCGTACTAGTGTCATGTACCCATATTAGTGCTTCGCAGGCTAAAAACAAACAAACATTACTTAGTCTCGACTCAAAGTCGATTCCCAAAAGCTCGATTTCGTTATGTTAACTTAACATATCAAATCTGGCAATATCTTTTCATGTGATAAGATATGAATCTCGGTTCGAAGTCGATCGGATTGGTAAAATAATAATAAAA
Source organism: Rehmannia glutinosa (assembly GCA_016081115.2). NCBI lineage: Eukaryota > Viridiplantae > Streptophyta > Magnoliopsida > Lamiales > Orobanchaceae > Rehmannia > Rehmannia glutinosa. The sequence goes on along the minus strand of JABTTQ020001830.1, from coordinate 230,277 downwards.
TATGTATAAAAAGACTAAATTATTAACGTTGTTCAACTATATTAAAAATCATTCAAGCTTGATTTGGTTACCCATCAAATCTAGTTCAAATACAAATTTTAATACATACTTAAAAACAAACTTAATAATAGTGTGTTCAATTTGGCTTAATTCATTTATATCCCATTAACAAGTGTCCCCTTCTGTTTGCCGTCAAAATAATGAGAGAAAAAAAGAGGATGAATTTCTCAATGCTGTTTAAGGAACCAAAATTTCTTTGTTTCTGTGCCCGCTATCAAAACACACTTTGACCTTTGTATTTGAGCTCTTTTTTTATACTTCCTACTATTTACAATAAGTGTGTTTCTAAGAAAAAACGCACATATTAAGAAATGTATTAAAATACCCAATATAACCTTAATTAATCATAAATATTGTTTTAAAAGAAAAAAAATTATACATTATTATTAATAAATATAAGGGTAATTTGGGAATTTTTTTTCATTAGTCTTGAAAATATCAAAAGGACATTCTTTTTGAATAAATTTTTATGTGCCAAAAAGACATTTATTATGAATAGGAAGGAGTATTATCTTGCATGGAAAGTAGGGAGAAATGTGTGAATTAGTAAAATATTTTGTAAAAGTGTTGGGAGTATTAGGGTCGGAAAAAAATTCATGTGTGATTTGTAATTTTTTTTCTTCATATATTCTATATAAACTCTTATGCGTTAAATTGTTGCTATTTTTTATTTTATTCTTAACTAGATGTTAGGGTGAGCAAAATCGAATCGAAACCAAAAAAATGAACTGAACCGATGAATTCGGTGCAGTTTGGTTCGATTTTAACTGTGATAGACCGAATTAATTTTCGGTTCGCTTAGGTTTTGGTCTAGAAAATATCATGCTACATTGAACCGAACCGAATATATGAATCTCTATTTTTTATATTTATTTTTATCTTATTATTTCAAATTTTAATTTATTTCAATGTTAAATTGACAAATAAATATAAAAATATATATTTTTAGCAAATAAAATGAAGGTTGAAAGTAAAGCCCAAACCAAGGTTCCTAACCGAACCAAACCGAAATTGTTGGGTTTGGTTTGGTTTGGTTTTTCTAGCGATGCGGTTCGGTTTCGGTTATAAAAAAATACAATTTTTGTTTTTTGTTTTTTGCGGTTTGCTCACCCATACTAGATGTGGCACCATGCAATTTACAGATTGTATATCTATGAGATCTCTATTTTGTACTGTTACATGTATATTTTTCCAATATAGAGTTCTATGAATTATATCTCCATGTATTGTATTAATTTTAAAATAGCATTCGACATTAGGCAAAAAAAAAATACTATTTGATGTTTTTAATCGATGAGTCAAAAAAAAATCCATCTGAATAATGAAAAGTATATTCAAGACTATGTATTTGTATTTGATCTTTAAAAGCTGGTTTTTCATAAAACCGCAGTAGACGCAACTACATCGCATATTGTGTTTTAGTCTGGTTTAGATCCTTAATAATCCATAATTTTTTCAAGGCTGTAGTAGTAGTAAATTCGAATGCAATCTTATTTTCAAAAATTGTTCGTTCACATTTAAATTAAGGGCAAAGATTTTTGCCAAAACTGATAGTATAATAAATGAAAATTAACGAAGTGCGATAATATATAAAAAAAACTCACATAAAACAGAATAACCATAAAGGTTTAAGGGGTAAATTTGGAAACTATAGGCTAAGTGTAATAATTTACAAAATTAAGGGAGTAAAATCAAACAATATAAAGTTAAGTTTACAATGTAGAAAAACTAAATAGATGCAAATTAAAATTGGAGAATTTTTTTATACACCTGATAAGTGTCTTTTTATGCATGTTTTATTGTGTATTAAGTAGAATTTGAGTTATTTTGTTGTTAGTTTCATTAGTTTTTTATTGTACATAGTTCATATTACTGTGAGGTGCTTTTATTGATGTAGATTGATGATTCAGAGCTATTTTTGGTGAATTTCGGGCCATGGTTTCATGTCAAAACATATCCCGGGGTTTATGGATGCAAAAACACTCGAAATCCCAAGTTAAACGCGTCATTTCGGGGCCTTTCAAGACAAACACGGACCGGTGTGCTTTTTTACACGGTCATGCTTTTAATCAGCCAAAAAAGAGCAAAAACATGGCCATGACGTATCGAGCATGGCAGTGTTCGGGCAACCTCCAGAAGACGTATCAAACACGGCCAGGCCATGTTTTTAAGCATGGTCGTGCTGTTGGACTGTTTCTACACGATTTTTGAAGGGTGGTTTGGAAAAGCACTTCAACCAAGCCTTTTGACAACTCTTTTTTGCACATTTACACCTCATTGTGTTGCACTAATTCCTTACTTTCCCACATGATCACATGAAAATAATGATTCTAACAACTCAACTCATAAAGTTGAGCATTAAACTATCAAAATATGACATTATTAAGGAATACTTTCTCCAAAATAATATCTATAAAAGCCAAGAGTGTGGGTTGAAGATAAGATTCATTCACATACATAAAAAATCAGATTTTTTAGATGAGATATCATATTTTGGAGAGGAGAAACACATATTATGGTGAGGAAGAGAGTTAGAAGGCTTGAATCACCATGGAGAGGCGCTAAGGCACAAGGATATAAGATCGCTCGGAGAGGAAGGTGAACACCACCACTTCATCATCATAGATCTAACAGAGGAGTCTTATGTTGGTTTTGGAAGTTTTAACTTCAAGTATTCATGTTGATTTCGAGAGAAACTTCTTGTTTAATTGTTGTTTTCATTTTCAAATCCATCATGAGTTAAATCGCTAGTGTTTGAATGTGATGAACCCTAGAACTTATTCGTAATTATAGGTTTGAATGTTTTAATATATTTTCTTATACTTTTATGCGATTCACTTATGTTATGCTTATTTGTTCAAATTGGTATATACGCAATATTGATTTGAAGTTTATTTTTCACCAGGAATTTGGGAAATTGAGAGATTTATGGTGAAATAGAACCAACATAAGTGAAAGGACTTGCATGCAATCCTAGATATAGGATGACATAAATCTTCCAGATTAGGGTCAAACCTAATATGGGAATTCATAAATCGTTAATGCAATCTTGGAGGTTTTAACTAGAAAGAGATTTCATTTAATCAACTTGAGGTTAGGAGTTATTCACCTCGACATAGGGTTTAACTTAATTTAGGAATGCCTACGGTCCATAAAACATGAAAATATGTTTAGGGATGGTTAAAACTCAAGGGTTATGGTTGTATTTATTTTGGTCAAATCACAAAGACGTTATAGAGGGATTCATATTCAAGCACATTTATATCCATCATCTTCCAATCCGAGTGTATCTGATGTCTTTCGTGTTCTTAGTTGTCTCTTCCACTTTTATTTGCTTTTATTTTATTTTTATTTTGCAACAAACTATTTGGGGAATTTGTATAATAAAAAGACGATAATTACTAGTAATCATAGTCCTCGTGGGAATAACACTCGATACTCGCTTAGCTTTGCTATAAACGATAGGTGCACTTGCCTAGGCTGTTTTAAGGAGTAGCTTATGAGCCATCAACACTTTTTGAACAATTAAAACTCTCTTATCCACACACTTATAAAAAAACTCTTTTCTGTAAGTCCAAGTGGCTACGATAATCCAGAGGGGGGTGAATAGATTATGCCTATTTTCTCAATTTGGCCCTCTTTTTTGAAAGAATAAGCAAAGACAAGAATGAAGGTGCGGGAAAGTAAACAACACACGTCGATATATAGAGGTTCAACCCACCTAGGGCCTAATCCTCTACCACCCTAGTATCTCCGGGATGGATTTCAAAAAGAAAAAGAATTTTATTAATAATTACCAAAACTATTATACCTTCACCTTGAAGAGTACCATACTCTTCTTACAACAGCACCAGTGAAGATTGCCACAATCTTTCGACTTGAAGAGCACCAAACTCTCCAACACCTCGAAGAGCACCAAACTCTTCCACAAGAAGATTACCACAACCTTCTTACATCTATGAAGAGTACCACACTCTTCAACACCTAAGATCACCCAAGTGTATTCTTACCACAAAAACATTCACAAGGATTTCTTGTGTTTGAATGATGAACACAAATTCAAGATTACAACTCAATAATGAAGTTATACAACTTTGAAGTGCACGTGTAATCAAGAATTAAGCCTAGACCTCAAGATGTGAAAGTGAAAGACTTAGGCTATTACAACAAGAATATTGAAAATGAAGAACAAAGTATTTGCTTGATATATCTCTTATTGTGTTGTAGTGTATTGTCTTATTCTTTGTTGCTCCAAATCTTCCCCTATTTATAGGAGAGGTATTGAACATTGATAGGCTCCTCTTGGAGAGTGAAATCTGAAAAGAAATACAAGTTAAAACAAGAATATAGCTGTTACAAATCAACCCCATAAAATCAGGAAAATTTATCTCCCATAAGCTCAAAAATCGTCTGATTTTGAGCTGGTCAACCTGAGGGTCGACCGGTCGATCAATACAAAGATTTGAAAATAAGTCCGTTGCTACTGAGTCCCACATAGGTCGACTAGGGGGGTCAATCGGTCGACAGGTTGACCTATTGGTCACATGTACCTGGGAAATTTATTTGACGGAGAACAGAGAGGACAGAAGCCAAAACACCTTGGGTCGACCGGTTGGTCGACCCATCCCTGAATTTTTGCGTGAAATAAAAACTTGTTACGCGTTCTCAGCCTCCGGTTGGCCTATTTCAGGGATGTTTTCATCCGTAAAAAATCCCGACTTCATTTTTCGAGCGCCGATTTACCTTGATGGTATTCGGTAATTGTTAAAACACTTTAAAACATGGAAATTACTTTTAATATCGCTCGATACGAAAGTTTTGAATAGTCGAGAATAAACTACAAGAAATACTCCAAAGAATACTTTAAAACGATTTAGGAGTATTTGGACAATCAATAGGAGACATTGTTTTGGTATAAAAACTTAGTAAAACATAATCATCAAAATCATGATAAAAATATTTTTCTAACAAACTCTCCCTTTTTGATGATTACAAACAAAAACAATTTTAGGAGATTGATTTTTAAAAACAAAATGACAAACTGTTTTAAAACACAAGTATAGTAGCAAAGAATTTTCAAAAATATTTTATAAAAGCTCCCCCTATCAACATGCACAACAAGAGTAAGTAGAAGCAAACAACTAAGAAGCTAAAAGCTTTAGCTTCTACTATATGAGCTCAAATAAGATGAGCTTAGAAGCTCCCCCTGTTAAAAAACATCAGTAGACATATATAAAAGTCCATAATACATCCAATGGACTAAGTTCTATTCACAGCTTTTGGCTTTTAATAGCCACAACTTATAGCTTTTTTTGTGAGCTTTTTCTGGCTTCTTTGAGCTAATGAGCTTGTTTCGTGTTTCTCCCCCTTTGGAATCATCAAAAAGAATGTTAGCACGATAAAAACATCATAAACATATATCAAAGTGCGCAATTTTCATCGAATTAATCGAGCTTTTGAACCTAGAGCTTAAAATTCCAAATGATAAGGGAAAACTTGAAAAGACAATTTGTAAAAGCTCATTTGAGTGATAAAACATTATCTCAATAAACTTATAAGACTTTTGAAATCGAGAGAATCATGTAAACAAAGAAATTTTCATTGAAACATTTTATCGAGCACTTGATGTGCGTAGAATAAAACCGAAGATATATATAACACTTGTAAGTGCAATCATGCCCAAAAAATATCACCAATCATAAATATACAAGCATAATCCATCATCATACATAATTCCCATCACAAATATACAATAATGCATCAAAAACCCAAAGTATAAGTACTTTCTCAAGGATTCAACCCAATTGAGATTAAAAGGAATTAAACTTACCAATATGAGCAACAATGATGATATACGAGCAATATGATATCCAAAATAGAGAATTTATAAAAGCATTTTTCAAAATCACTTATGCCAACATGCAAAAAAAATTCAAGAAGTACTTTTACCATCAAGTACTTTACACCATCAATTCAAGCAAATAAACATTCAACCATTTTCAAGCACTTTGCTTATGTGTTTTTTCATTGCTTAGCACTTTGCTATTTCTCTCCCTTTGGAAACAATAAAAAGAGATTTATTAGTGCAATAAGATTATCCAAAGTGCAATAAGAAACATAAGAAACATCAAACATTAGAAGACAATAATATTCATTACATCAAGTTAAGACAAAAATAAGCATGCGAAAAATCTGAAAGCAAGGGGTAGGGATGTCAATCCTCATCCGAGAAAAAGCAAGCCGTAGGGAGAAGCTCCTTGATGAATTTCTTAAGTTTTCCCATTTTGCTCTTCATTCTTTCATTTTTGCATTTTCCTCTTTCACCTCTCCTACCGAGACTCCGAGAATATCATCATTTCAATGACCACAATCCACATTAACAATACGTGTGTCCCAATGAATGTTCGATTTTGTAATCCCGACTCTTAATTCTGTAATCTCCTCATCCGTGAGCCGATTTTGATTATCTCCTTATGGAATTTCATCTTCTTGGGGATGGGATGAAGATTCTCCCCTTTGCCTCCTTTTCCTCCTTTGAGGATTTGGTCCGGTAAATTGACGAGGACCCATGAAAAATAAGATGACAGAGATGATATAAACCCGAAAATAGAAACAATTTGAGAGATTTTGAGAAATTTTTGAGATTTTGGGAGGTAGGGTTTGGAGATGGGCGAGAGCAATTTCTCTTAGAAAAGAAGAACAAAGACGAAAAGAAAAGAGTTCTGTTCTTTTAAAATACATGATCGACCGGTACCTGTTTTATCCGAAAAACTTTTCGAAAATTGCAATACGAACCGTAAATATTTATCAAAGTTTATACGACACCAAAAATAGTTAAAATGCATCAAACATGTAAATATAAACTTTTTATTCAATACGCGTTATGCCTAAATGAGCTCGAATTTGCAAGAAGTCTCGTAGGATAGCGATTTAAAAAAAAATCGCTAATTGATCTTGAGACGAATAAAACATATCTCAATCTTTTTGTTTTGAGACACAATCCAAAAAAAATTGTGAAACCTCAATATGTATAGTACGGTTATGAAGAACTGGGTTTTGAGCAAAAGATATATACCGAATATTTTAAAAAAATATGAACGTTTTCATAGGATAAAACATGCCTCATTGGATAGTGTCTTTCAAATATCGAAAAATTATTTTATTAGCATTCATATGAGATTCAATGGGATTGCATTGAAAACGAGCGCGTAGGCATACGGCAAGAGGAATATCGAGTCTATGAAAGTAAAGATAACCAAAAATGAACATACCTCGATAGCTTATGTCAATCTTGACAAATTATGATGTAGATAACCATTGATCAATTGTATCAAGATATTTCCTACAAAATCTTGACAAATATTTTGCACAAGAGCATAATAATAATGGTAATGGACAAAAATGGCTAAGGCAATTTAAGAAATAACACAAGTATACAATGCTTTCGCCTAAATCCACAAGAGATGATAAAACATGTAAGTTTAGAAAATCTATGCAAAGCCTCCTTTAAAAGAGTTTAGAAAATCCGAGAGTACTAAATTGAGACCTCATTTTAAACAGATATTTTTGAAAAATAATTTTAACAATCAAGACAAGAATAAAGGCAAAAAATTTAAACAATATGCATATTTCAATGGGAAGATAAGGTTTATCAATTACGCTATTTCCAATGGTTGTGTCTTTCCCATTGTTGATAATATCTTCTTCTTGGAAAATCATTTGTTGATGATGTCTTCTCCTTTGATCAAATGGTGCGAGCATTTGATGTCTATTTGACGGAATGAATTTCCTTTGATTGTTATTGCACCGAGTACCTATCATGAAATTGTCTTGTGGTACCCTCAAGTGTTTGGGTCTTTTGGGATTAGTATTGAGACTTTTAGGTCTCCAATAATAATTAGAGCTATTTCTAGCCCGACAAGTATTTGCCGTGTGACCCTTTTTACCACAATAAAAACATGTAATAATTCTAGAAGCATAATGACCAACATGCATAGAGACTTGGTTCTTTTTCATATAATTAATAGCTTTTGGTTTAGAACCAAGTCCTAGTTTCAAATGATCACAATGATGAACATCAAGAATTTTGGTCATTTTATCGGTGCTCAAATCAAACTTCGTAAAATTATTTTTCATGCAATTAATATCCTTAGTGAGAATTTCATTTTCTTTTCAAGGTTTCTAACCTCATCAAGTGTAGTAGTGTGAGCACAAGAAAGTGATTCATATGAAACAAGTAAACTATCCTTATCATTTTTCATATTGTTGAAATATTCCTTTTTCAAATCTTTATATTTAAAGAGCAAGCTTTTGAATTCATTTTCAAACTCATCAAAATCATTTTGCAATTCACCATAATCATCTTGCAATTCATTACTAAAAGAAGTAGAAGAGTTAGAGCGTACCTCATTGTCTTCTTCGATTCCCATTAGACATTGCTCGGCTTCTTCATCATCGGAGGTTGTAGAAAGCTCATCCAAAGTTTTTGGATTTCAGATAATATCCGGTTGAGAAGTGGATGCTTTTGAATTGCTCCTTTCATTTGCATATATTTCATAGATAGTTTCTAACTTTTCCCATACTTCATGTGCCGATCGTATTCCTCGAATATGATTGTATTCCGTAGAGGTAAGCGAACAATGAAGAATATTTAGAGCTTTACCGTTTATGGAGAATATTTTCTTATCTTCATCATCGAGCTCCTTGAGGACCTTGGAAGTTTGAGTTCCGTCTTTCATCGGCATGGATACTCCATTTATAATCGTGTTCCAAATATCGAACCTGCAACTTTGTAGGAAGCATTCCATTCTTTCTTTCCAAAACATATAATTATTGGATTCGAAGAGATGTGGCTTGTTGGTGGAGGCGCCGGTGGTAAGGTAGACTTTATTCGTAGCCATGGAACTTTTATCTTTACTCTCAATGTGGAACAAGCTTGCCAAAGAGTTTGGCTCTGATACCACTTGTAAGTCCAAGTGGCTACGATAATCTAGAGGGAGGGTGAATAGATTATGCCTATTTTCTCAATTTGGCCCTCTTTTTCGAAAGAATAAGCAAAGACAAGAATGAAGATGCGGGAAAGTAAACAACATACGTCGATATATAGAGGTTCAACCCACCTAGGGCCTAATCCTCTACCACCCCAGTATTTCCGGGATGGATTTCAAAAAGAAAAAGAATTTTATTAATAGTTACCAAAACTATTACACCTTCACCTTGAAGAGTACCACACTCTTCTTACAACGGCACTAATGAAGATTACCACAATCTTCCGACTTGAAGAGCACCAAACTCTCCAACACCTCGAAAAGCACCAAACTCTTCCACAAGAAGATTACCACAACCTTCTTACACCTATGAAGAGTACCACACTCTTCAACACCTAAGATCACCCAAGTGTGCTCTTACCACAAGAACACTTACAAGGATTTCTTGTGTTTGAATGATGAAGACAAATTCAAGATTACAACTCAATAATGAAGTTATACAACTTTGAAGTGCAAATGTAATAAAAAATTAAGCCTAGACCTCAAGATGTGAAAGTGAAAGACTTAGACTATAACAATAAGAATATTGAAAGTGAAGAATAAAGTATTTGTTTGATATATCTCTTGTTGCGTTGTAGTGTATTCTCTTATTCTTTGTTGCTCCAAATCTTCCTCTATTTTTAGGAGAGGTATTGAACATTGATAGGCTCCTCTTGTAGAGTGAAATCTGAAAAGAAATACAAGTTAAAACAAGAATATAGTTGTTACAAATCAACCCCACAAAATCAGGAAAAATTGTCTCCCATAAGCTCAAAAATTGTCTGATTTTAAGCTGGTCTACTGTGGGTCGACCGACCGATCAATACAAAGATTTAAAAATAAGTCCGTTGCTACTGAGTCCCACACAGGTCGACCGAGGGGGTCAACCGATCAACCACCCTGGTCGAGCGGTCGATCTGTTGTTCGACCTGTACAGGAAATTTATTTGACGGAGAACAGAGAGGACAGAAGTGGAAACACCTTGGGTCGACCGATTGAGTCAACCGGTATACAACCCTGGTCGACCGACCCATCCCTGAAGTTTTGCGTGAAATAAAAAATTGTTACGCGTTCTCAGCCACCGTCGACCGGTTGACCCTTTGGGTCGACTGGTTGGCCTATTTCAGGGATATTTTCATCCATCAAAAAATTCCGACTTCGTTTTTCGAGCGCCAATTTACCTTGATGGTATTCGGTAATTGTAAAAACACTTTAAAACATGGAAATCACTTTTAATATCACTCGATACAAAAGTTTTGAATAGTCGAGAATAAACTATAAGAAATACTCCAAAGAATACTTTAGAACGATTTAGGAGTATTTGGACAACCAATATGAGACATTGTTTGGTATAAAAACTTAGTAAAACATAATTATTAAAATTATGATAAAAATATTTTTCTAACATTTTCTACATTTTTATTAACTCAACCACACTTTAGTTACCATTTTTTAACTTATTTGATTTTCTCCCCCTTTTAAAAAACAAAATCCTTTTCAAAAATAAAAAAAAGAAACAAAGCCAACCCAACCCAACCCAACCCCCTACGGCTTACCCACCCAAAATCAAGTAATCAATCCAAGTACCCAATTTTTCATTTCCACCAACATACAAACCACTGCTAGCAAACGCCCACCTCCACAACGCCCCACCTCTACAACTCTCCACCACCACAAAATCGATCGGGAAATGAAGTTGGTGTCGGAGTCGATGGAGGTTCACACAAACAACAATGTCCCACCACCACGACCAGAAAATGCAGTGTTAATGTCGGAATCAACGGAGGTAGCCGGAAATCGTGACTCTTTGCCTCAAGAACGAGTGAGTCAAACTAAGTTATTTTTTTTCGGATTTTTTGTTGTTTTGAGTTTTTATTGATGGATTTATTTGTTGAAATTGAGGTTTATGTGTTGGAATCTAGGGATTTAGTTTCGATTTTGTTGTTAATGGTATGTAGGAGTTGGAGAGTAATTACAGATTTAGGGAGTATGGACTTCGTGGTATGGACATTGTATTATATTGTTGAAGTTCAATTTACGGTATAGGTTCACAGTTTAGTTAACTGTATATTTTCACAGTTTAATCCATTATACCGTGAAGTATTATAATACAGTGTAGTCATATAATATCGTGTAGTCATAATACCGTGAAATGATATAATGTCGTGGACACATATTATACTGTGTAGTCATAATACGTAAAACGATATAATGCCGTGAACTATTATATCGTGATATCGAACCAGACATATACATAGAAGTGTTAATTCCGGGAAGTGTTAATTCTTAGTATCCCGAGTAGTTGTTTAGATTAATATATGTGAAGTCGTACTAGCTGGTGTACCGTGAACTTATCTTAATTTGAGTTGTTTCCAATATTTTAATTTTAAAACAATTAGTGTTATTTTTTGGAATTAATGTAAAAACTATGATTTCATTATTATTCATATAATATTGGTTATTAATTATATAAATTATAATGTGTGGCTTGCGATTGATTGGTTATGGAAAAGGGAAAGTTTTCAAGGGAAGAAAGATGTACTAAATTTGTATGTTCGACTAAAGGTGTTAGATGAAATAAAAGTACAATTGACCGACCCCCCAGTGCCCTGAAATGTATAATCAGTTTGCCACTTCCTGTTTTGGGCATTACTTGAATTTCTCTACTACAAGGCTTCTTGCAGTGCCGCTTTGCATGCACTATTCTGACGAGAAGTTAATAGGGTTGGGTCAGAGCTCGACGAGTTTTGGTTTTGAGTTGGATGGTGATAAATTCATTCGATTTTCAAAATACGAGTATGCACTGGTGACTGGGTTGAGATTTGGTGATTCCGATCTTGATCTGTATGTGTGGCATGAGATACCAGATGATAGCGTATACACGCGTCGCATTGCTCATCCGCGATGTATAGTTATTGATTCTATTTTAGACCTTTTTTGTGGAGAGGAGTTTGCAGATTCAGTTTTCGATCAAGTTAAGATTGCCAAGATTTTGTTCGTATATAAGATTTTATTCGCTATTGATGGACACTCGTATTTGGTTGATGAGTGGGCATGGGCATTGATCGAGGATACTGACCGGTGGGAGAGTTTCCCCTAGGTAAGTTCTCATTTCAGATCCTTGCACATCGTTTGCGTTATCTTCCTTAATCTCAACCAGCCCATACATCTTTCAAGTACCATTTGTTCGGACATTCCCTCGTTGTTCTGGTATGACTATAGTTTTTTTTTGTATTTTTGATGTTGTAGTTCATTAAATATTTAGTGAACCTAATAAAATTGGTTATAATTACTTCACTGCAAATGTGGGTGTACGAGGCGATACCTCATTTAGGGGTTAGTCAAGCAGATAAAGAGCGTGACGTGTTATTACAGAGACCGCGCTTGCTACGATGGCGATTCACGTGGAGAAACTTTAAATTTATCAATTATTTTGATAATCGGGTGTGTGGAATTCTTTTTTATACTAATAAATTGCATACATGTTTTTTCTGCATTTGTTATTAGTAATTGTATTTGTTTTATGTCTAATAAAGAAATTTTATTTTTTGTAGCATCGATGCTTTGAGACTCTTATGCCTACTCGAGAGGAGTCAACACATTTTACATGGCAGTGTATCTTAGATGATTCCATGCTGGCATACAGTATGTCCACCGAGACTCGATATTTATACCACCACACCGGGATGGTACCTCCAGTGGAGACATTGTCAAGGGTCGTGCAAATAGGTGTGGTGGTTCGCAGGGTCATCAGGGTGGGCGTGGTGGGTCCCGGGGTCGTGGAAATAGTTGTGGTGGGTCACATAGACTTGTTGATTCACCTACCAGTAGCCGATTAGGTAGCCAAGAACAAATTAGCGATCTGCCTGATGGTTCAGTTCATCTGGATGGGAATGGTTCGGGGAATAGGGTAGATGCACATACACGTCTAGATGGGCATAATTTGGCAAGGGCCACACGACATACGAAGAGAGCACGTGTTGCTAGTATATCAGAGCCTAGTTGTACACTTCCTTCAGATGCTCGACATACATCTACGCAACCTTCTATTTTGGTCGACATGTTATCATTGATTACGGGTATTATTCAGCGGGAGGTGGGACGGGTCATGGATAGTGTGTCAGCTTTAGAAGGTCGTTTAGGGGATAAACTTGATTCGTTGGAGTGACGTGTTGATTCCATCGTGCGTTCAGTTGCACATGATCAGACACATTTAGGAGGTGAGTGGGATACGATGGATATATCACCCGACAATCCAGTTTATGGCACGCCCGTGACTACTACCACGACCAATACTATTGTGACATCGTTACCCATTCCTATATTTACTGAATCTACTACCACTACTAGTACTTTGTCTACCGGTCATTATGCTATCACCAGTGAGAAAACTAGGACTGCGGCTTCACCATTACATGTGCTTAGTATACCTGATTATGTTCCGAGCACACCGTGCGTGGTAGCTTGCACGACTAATTGCATGAGTTCTATTATAGAGGTTTCTACCGCATCGACCATTTCGGTCCAGACCCATCTTACGTCAGTTGAGACTCCTATTTCATCCCATTTTCATTATTCGAGACTCATGGATAGTGGTACCGTTCACCCCCTCGGTCGTGCTCAACGACCATCTCATCAAAGAGTTTGGCCTTATGCGAGTAGGTCTGCTGAGAAGCGTGAAGATGCGATTACTCGATTTAGAGTATACCTTACTACAAATGAGAGGTAAATGGTGTATTAAGCTTCTTTATATTTTGTAGATTGTCATGGTAAATTTAATTAAAATTGAATTTTTTCAGGCGCAATGTAGGGTGGCCTCTCCCAATTGGAAAAGAGTTTTTTCAAGATATCATGGATGTTGGTAGGTGTCTCATGTCAGATGTAAGTTTTATTATCTGATAAGCATGTTTAATGTTGAATTTGTATAATACATTGTTATAATTATTGTTTTTACTATAAAAACCAAATTGCAGCATAGCGATGCATATTTGCGTATTCTCCACATGGATCCCGCCTTTGTTGATGTGACTGTTCATCCTAGTCTTTCAAAGCGATCATTAGTATTAGGCGTACAGTTTGGCGTAAGTGCATCAACTTATGTACCAAAAACATCGATGTCTAATTATTCATTCACATAATTAAATGAAATTAAATCTTATATAGGATTTGGTTCGAGAATATGGAGAGAACGTCATAGATTTGATCCAGATGACATGCAATATCCGACTGAACATGGTGAAGATCTTGACCAATCACATATTGATCTATTACTCCACGTGCGTGGCGAGACGCGCTTTGGATGGGGATGCATGGTACCATGGTCACATTTAGATCCAGTTGGTTATATTATACTAAGCACGTAAAATGAAATTCATTACCACATTTACTTATATATCCAGATCCCTGTGTTGTAATATTAAATTCAAATCACTCTAATTATATTCTACAGATATACACCATATGGTATAGTGCTGCTCATTGGTATGCGTTGAAGATTGATTTGACACAACATAAAGTTACAGTGCACGACCCGTTGGCACATAGATTTGATAGCACTATCATTGAGGCGAGGCGTGCTACGTTACCCCTTAGACGCATACTACCGACACTGCTACGACAAAGGGGTTCTATTATGCACGACCTGAGCTTGAGAAATTTGGGGGAGAGTGGCGTATGACCCTTGGGCAACGTGATTTCTGTTTCACACAACATACTAATATATCATGTGGTCTACTGGAGTTTGAACGGCGACAATAATGATCATTTGAGTGATAATGGCAACACTACTGGCAGTGGCGTTAAAGATTTTAAGACATTGTTGAAGAAAATGGTACTAACATTGAAAGTGATGATGAAGATTATGAGGAGACCGAACAATATGATTTTTTCCAACAATTTTACAAATGGCTTAGTTAGCGGGGCGAATTGATTGGTATGAATTCAAATGATAGCCGAGAAAAGCACAATCAACATAGACCGCCCTTTGATTTAAAATAAAGAGATTGCCAATACAAACAATACCACAAATTATGCTCAACGTGGTTGGACAATTCCTGGTGCTCCGTTGGTATCATCGGATTCAGTTCATGAATCTATCTCAACAGATCCAAGTGGTGGCATTTTATCTACTGGATCAACTTATACGACCAAAGAACAAATGGTTTTCGATATCTTATGAATTTTTTCAGTTTTATCATAAATAGAGTTTATTTGAATTATTGTTTCTTATGTTTGGCCATTAACCATGCATTTCATTATTATGTTTAGCGAGACCAGTTTGCCCTTGTGTATCAGGAATTTGGTGAGCCTAGGTGGATTGGTTTAATTGTTCTTTTTGATGGATTGTTTACGTATAATACCAATGAGCAATCGAAAGTCATTGAGGTATGTTCGACCGCTAAACACCTATCAAAGTCTAACAATCCTCGCAAGAGAACGAGATCAATTGTAGGGTAGCAAGTTAACCACAAGTCGTCTCTCAAGGAAGACTTAGCCAGCAAATAATTATTATGTATCACAGTTGACAGAAAAACTCTAACCAGATTTATTGAATTTATTTAAACTAAAAGAAAACAATTAAAAAAAGACAAATTAAGACTAAACAGGATTAAACTTTGGAGAAAAAGATATGGAAGAAAGTCTAGGATTATGGATTCATCTCATCAAACTTGCAAACATAATATCAATTAATTGATCATGCGGTTAACAAATATAGCAAACATGTAAAGACTAGGTCTAGATCTGGTAACTTTCGTATTCACAGATTACGGCTATCCTAATAATTTGATATTTTCATTAAACCTAGGGTTAGATAATACATCTTTGATTCATATCTAACCCCCTGAATAAATTTAGTCCAGGAATAATATCTTCTCTCGATCTCAATTATTCCCTCAAACAATCAAGAGTTGGCTAAACAATCAATCAACAAGTAAAATAATTTATTCAGGAAAGCAGATCAATTAATCAATACTCATGCTTGTTTGTTTGAATCAAATCATCATAATCCTAGAACAAGGAAATTAGTTCATGCTTGGGGATGGGATCATAATCTCAATTGAAGGAAAGAAAACAATCATAAACATGATCATGCAATAATAATAATCACCCCAACAATTGAAATTAGACAAAATAGATGAAGAAATCTTACTCTTTGATTAAGAAATCACACAAAATTCACACACAAAAATCGATTTTTGGAAATCGATTTTTTCATGACATCAAGTTCCATCCACCTTGGATTGTTCTTCATTGATCCTCAACCTTCGCAATAAACTCACTTAGCTAAAGTTAAACATTTACTCAAAGTGTTTGGCTTTCTTTACAGAATTTCAAATTTGTATCAAAAGTCGCAACCCTTATATTCATGTATAAATTACGTAAGTACTAGCCCTTTTTTTTTTGCTTGGACTTCCCGAGATATTATTCCACTAGATAACTTTGGATGTTTTCCAAAGGCTCCTAAGGTGGTTTCACATACTCATGTTAAACCATCGTTTTACGTAAAATTCAAACATGGGGCACATGAATGCTCCTAGTTACTAAACAGCTTAACCAGCGGAGTATAATCTCGATTGTTCCTTTTTTTAGCGCTCTTTACTGTTCCTTTTTTTTACCCCTTAGACGCATACTACCAACACTGCTACGACAAAGGGGTTCTATTATGCACGACCTGAGCTTGAGAAATTTGGGGGAGAGTGGCGTATGACCCTTGGGCAACGTGATTTTTGTTTCACACAACATACTAATATATCATGTGGTCTACTGGAGTTTGAACGGCGACAATAATGATCATTTGAGTGATAATGGCAACACTACTGGCAGTGGCGTTAAAGATTTTAAGACATTGTTGAAGAAAATGGTACTAACATTGAAAGTGATGATGAAGATTATGAGGAGACCGAACAATATGATTTTTTCCAACAATTTTACAAATGGCTTAGTTAGCGGGGCGAATTGATTGGTATGAATTCAAATGATAGCCGAGAAAAGCACAATCAACATAGACCGCCCTTTGATTTAAAATAAAGAGATTGCCAATACAAACAATACCACAAATTATGCTCAACGTGGTTGGACAATTCCTGGTGCTCCGTTGGTATCATCGGATTCAGTTCATGAATCTATCTCAACAGATCCAAGTGGTGGCATTTTATCTACTGGATCAACTTATACGACCAAAGAACAAATGGTTTTCGATATCTTATGAATTTTTTCAGTTTTATCATAAATAGAGTTTATTTGAATTATTGTTTCTTATGTTTGGCCACTAACCGTGCATTTCATTATTATGTTTAGCGAGACCAGTTTGCCCTTGTGTATCAGGAATTTGGCGAGCCTAGGTGGATTGGTTTAATTGTTCTTTTTGATGGATTGTTTACGTATAATACCAATGAGCAATCGAAAGTCATTGAGGTATGTTCGACCGCTAAACACCTATCAAAGTCTAACAATCCTCGCAAGAGAACGAGATCAATTGTAGGGTAGCAAGTTAACCACAAGTCGTCTCTCAAGGAAGACTTAGCCAGCAAATAATTATTATGTATCACGATTGTGAGAAAAACTCTAAACTTGATTTATTGAATTTATTTAAACTAAAAAAAACAATTAAAAAAGACAAATTAAGACTAAGCGGATTAAACTTTGGAGAAAAAGATATGGAAGAAAGTCTAGGATTATGGATTCATCTCATCAAACTTGCAAACAGAATATCAATTAATTGATCATGCGGTTAACAAATATAGCAAACATGTAAAGACTAGGTCTAGATCTGGTAACTTTCGTATTCACAGATTACGGCTATCCTAATAATTTGATATTTTCATTAAACCTAGGGTTAGATAATACATCTTTGATTCATATCTAACCCCCTGAATAAATTTAGTCCAGGATTAATATCTTCTCTCGATCTCAATTATTCCCTCAAACAATCAAGAGTTGGCTAAACAATCAATCAACAAGTAAAATAATTTATTCAGGAAAGCAGATCAATTAATCAATACTCATGCTTGTTTGTTTGAATCAAATCATCATAATCCTAGAACAAGGAAATTAGTTCATGCTTGGGGATGGGATCATAATCTCAATTGAAGGAAAGAAAACAATCATAAACATGATCATGCAATAATAATAATCACCCCAACAATTGAAATTAGACAAAATAGATGAAGAAATCTTACTCTTTGATTAAGAAATCACACAAAATTCACACACAAAAATCGATTTTTGGAAATCGATTTTTTCATGACATCAAGTTCCATCCACCTTGGATTGTTCTTCATTGATCCTCAACCTTCGCAATAAACTCACTTAGCTAAAGTTAAACATTTACTCAAAGTGTTTGGCTTTCTTTACTGAATTTCAAATTTGTATCAAAAGTCGCAACCCTTATATTCATGTATAAATTATGTAAGTACTAGCCCTTTTTTTTTTTTTTTTTTTTTGCTTGGACTTCCCGATATTATTCCACTAGATAACTTTGGATGTTTTCCAAAGGCTCCTAAGGTGGTTTCACATACTCATGTTAAACCATCGTTTTACGTAAAATTCAAACATGGGGCACATGAATGCTCCTAGTTACTAAACAGCTTAACCAGCGGAGTATAATCTCGATTGTTCCTTTTTTTAGCGCTCTTTACTGTTCCTTTTTTTTACCCCTTAGACGCATACTACCAACACTGCTACGACAAAGGGGTTCTATTATGCACGACCTGAGCTTGAGAAATTTGGGGGAGAGTGGCGTATGACCCTTGGGCAACGTGATTTTTGTTTCACACAACATACTAATATATCATGTGGTCTACTGGAGTTTGAACGGCGACAATAATGATCATTTGAGTGATAATGGCAACACTACTGGCAGTGGCGTTAAAGATTTTAAGACATTGTTGAAGAAAATGGTACTAACATTGAAAGTGATGATGAAGATTATGAGGAGACCGAACAATATGATTTTTTCCAACAATTTTACAAATGGCTTAGTTAGCGGGGCGAATTGATTGGTATGAATTCAAATGATAGCCGAGAAAAGCACAATCAACATAGACCGCCCTTTGATTTAAAATAAAGAGATTGCCAATACAAACAATACCACAAATTATGCTCAACGTGGTTGGACAATTCCTGGTGCTCCGTTGGTATCATCGGATTGATTCATGAATCTATCTCAACAGATCAAGTGGTGGCATTTTATCTACTTTTGGATCAACTTATACGACCAAAAAGAACAAATGGTTTTCGATATCTTATGAATTTTTTCAGTTTATCATAAATAGAGTTTATTTGAATTATTGTTTCTTATGTTTGTCCACTAACCGCATTTCATTATTATGTTTAGCGAGACCAGTTTGCCCTTGTGTATCAGGAATTTGGCGAGCCTAGGTGGATTGGTTTAATTGTTCTTTTTGATGGATTGTTTACGTATAATACCAATGAGCAATCGAAAGTCATTGAGGTATGTTCGACCGCTAAACACCTATCAGAGTCTAACAATCCTCGCAAGAGAACGAGATCAATTGTAGGGTAGCAAGTTAACCACAAGTCGTCTCTCAAGGAAGACTTAGCCAGCAAATAATTATTATGTATCACAGTTGACAAAAAAACTCTAACCAGATTTATTGAATTTATTTAAACTAAAAGAAAACAATTAAAAAAAGACAAATTAAGACTAAGCATGATTAAACTTTGGAGAAAAGATATGGAAGAAAGTCTAGGATTATGGATTCATCTCATCAAACTTGCAAACAGAATATCAATTAATTGATCATGCGGTTAACAAATATAGCAAACATGTAAAGACTAGGTCTAGATCTGGTAACTTTCGTATTCACAGATTACGGCTATCCTAATAATTTGATATTTTCATTAAACCTAGGGTTAGATAATACATCTTTGATTCATATCTAACCCCCTGAATAAATTTAGTCCAGGAATAATATCTTCTCTCGATCTCAATTATTCCCTCAAACAATCAAGAGTTGGCTAAACAATCAATCAACAAGTAAAATAATTTATTCAGGAAAGCAGATCAATTAGTCAATACTCATGCTTGTTTGTTTGAATCAAATCATCATAATCCTAGAACAAGGAAATTAGTTCATGCTTGGGGATGGGATCATAATCTCAATTGAAGGAAATAAAACAATCATAAACATGATCATGCAATAATAATAATCACCCCAACAATTGAAATTAGACAAAATAGATGAAGAAATCTTACTCTTTGATTAAGAAATCACACAAAATTCACACACAAAAATCGATTTTTGAAGATCGATTTTTTCATGACATCAAGTTCCATCCACCTTGGATTGTTCTTCATTGATCCTCAACCTTCGCAATAAACTCACTTAGCTAAAGTTAAACATTTACTCAAAGTGTTTGGCTTTCTTTACAGAATTTCAAATTTGTATCAAAAGTCGCAACCCTTATATTCATGTATAAATTACGTAAGTACTAGCCCTTTTTTTCTTGCTTGGAATTCCCGAGATATTATTCCACTAGATGTAAACTTTGGATGTTTTCCAAAGGCTCCTAAGGAGGTTTCACATACTCATGTTAAACCATCGTTTCACGTAAAAGTCAAACATGGGGCACATGAATGCTCCTAGTTACTAAGCAGCTTAACCAGCGGAGTATAATCTCGATTGTTCCTTTTTTTAGCGCTCTTTATTGCATTTTTTTTTCAGCGCTTATACTGCATTTTTTTTTCTTTTTTTTTCACAATGCTAGCAATTTTGTAATCCATAGAATAAAAATAAGAGTTTTAACTCAATTTACATCAGTAAAATCCCGTAATTCATACCCCACAACCTCGAGTATTGTTTAACCATCGCCTAACTCGTTTATCATAAGTGTTAATTCACAACTTAGTCAAATCCTATGCATCAAGTCCGTAATGTCATTTCCTAATTGAGTCTCGAAGTAATGCATCGATTTTGAGTTAACTAAATAGCATTATTATTAAACTAGGGACAATTAATAGGCAAAGCAAATTTTTTTATTACAAGCAATCAATTTATATTATTAATGATGAATTAGCCCCCCCTCACTTAAAACATGCAATGACCTCAATGCGTAAAACAAATTAAGGAGAGATGAAATATGTCCCTAAAAATTTCGGAGATTGTTAAGTAATGTCAAAAGTACATCCACCTATGATTCTGCAAAAGCCAAATGTAGAAGAAAACACAAAAACAAAAAACGAGAGTAATGAAAAATGACATGCAAAAAATAGAAAACATCTGCATGCAGAGGGAGAAAAAACACACAAGAGGAAAGAAAAGAGAAACAGAAAAACATCACTGATCATCCCCGGGAGGTGGTGGGGGGTGGAGCGGCAAAAAGATAGCATCCAGTTCTGTTCGATATTCTGCACCCGACTGTCAAGTGAGTTTAGCTAGACGCTCATATCTCTCATGAGGGTGTTGAGGCCCGTCATCTGCTGATGCATGTCAGCCATCTGATGCTGAAAATGGATGAAGTTGCCTTGCATAGAATCAAGGCATGATAGGATGGCGTTTAAACCAGTGGTGTCGCCCTAGCTCGGGACTGCAGATGGGCCCGAGGTGAAGGGACTGGCAAAACGAGTATCCTGTGGCTCATCTATATCAGTATCATCGGTGCCTCGACTATCGTCCCCAAAAGTAGTAGGCTGACGTCGGTAGGCGCCATCCGGGTTCCATTTATGGTTGTTAAAACATTTGCGAGTAGTAGGATCCCGGAATTCTCCTACCTTAGTTAAAAATTCTGAACCAAGCATACTTTCCTTAGTAATAAAAGTTCTTTCTACCTCATGATAATTAAGACTAGTGACATCAGTAATCCCAAAATGCAGGGCAATAAGTGACACAAAATGGCCCATTCCCAATTTGTATGTACTCTTCTTCTGAATCCGATAAAATGTATCAAACACAAAAGTTGTAGTGCATATTTGGGTACAAGACTTAGCGCAATACATAAAAAATAATTCCGGGCATGTCACTTTTTTACTTTCATCTTTCCCAAATAACTGATGTGCAAGAAATTTATGAAACAAATAAGTAGCCCGATCTTGGATGAACCCGCTGGGCGTCCCTTTACTCGAAAAATTATCGAAATTAGTCAATTCCAACCAAAATTGTTTAGCATTAAACGAGTTCAGGACAGATCGCACTCCTCTAGTAGAAAATCCAAAAATTGATTTCATTACTCTATAATCCACTTTATATTCAACTCTATAATCCACTTTATATTCAACTCCAAGCAAATGACAAGTGAAGTCCGTTAAATGTGTGTCAAAAAAACGAAGTGTAGTATAAAATTCACAAACCAATTCCGAGTATGCAACACCCGTCAATTTAATAAATTTCTTCCAACCCAAAGCCTCAACAAGAGCCATAAAATCACCTTTCAACCCCAAATCATCCAAAATTCGTAAATTTAGAAGGTGAGAATCGGGTACCTCGCGTTGACTAATCCGTGTATATCGTTGCCCCTCTTCCTTGGAGTAGATTGGGAAGGGGGTGTTGAATTGTTACTCTATAATCCACTTTATAATCCACTTTATATTCAACTCCAAGCAAATGACAAGTGAAGTCCGTTAAATGTGTGTCAGAAAAACGAAGTGTAGTATAAAATTCACAAACCAATTCCGAGTATGCAACACCCGTCAATTTAATAAATTTCTTCCAACCCAAAGCCTCAACAAGAGCCATAAAATCACCTTTCAACCCCAAATCATCCAAAATTCGTAAATTTAGAAGGTGAGAATCGGGTACCTCGCGTTGACTAATCCGTGTATATCGTTGCCCCTCTTCCTTGGAGTAGATTGGGAAGGGGGTGTTGAATTGTTCGGCCAAATCAACCGGGACCATTGGAGTGTCCTCTTGAGCCCTAGGAGTTCCCTCTTGTGCCCTTTTGCTTCTATGTGATGCCATTGATGGAAGCTACACACTTAATTAGAGTGCTTTGATGTTATTGGGGTCGAATTTGTGTATAAGGTGAATTTGGAGAGGGTTTAGAGAGGATTTGAAGGTGAAATTTTGGGGAAAAACTCGCCTCTGTTTTCTGATATCGAGTCTGTCTGTCCCAGGTGCGCGTCCGCGCAGTCTTGCGTGGCTCGGTGCGAGCCGCGCACCCCCCTGCGTGCGTGTCCAGTGCGGCTCCCGTCCTGTTGCGCGTTCGCGCATATGTGCACGTCCTTTTTTTATATAACTATTGTATTTATAAGAGGAGAAAAAGAACTCAAACAAAACCATTAGATATGGTTAGTCGAGAAAATAAAAAAATAATAATAATAAAAAAGAAAGAAAACAGAAATTGGGTTGCCTCCCAATAAGAGCTTATTTACCGTCTTTAGCTTGACGATACCTGAGTATGGTTCTTATATGACGTCTTTGAGGCCTATGCTATCAATTCGTTCAGCTCGAGATACCCCTTCAAAATATGGCTTAACCCGATGACCATTTACCTTGAAAGATTCATGCGTCCTTGGATTAAGTAGTTTTACCGCTCCATAGGGGTATACCTCTTCGACCTCAAATGGCCCGCTCCATCTTGATTTAATTAACTGGGAATAAATGCAATCGTGAATTGAATAAAAGAACTTTCATACCTGGTTCGAGATTTTTATGAATAATTTTCTTGTCGTGCAACTGTTTCACTTTGTCTTTATATATCCGAGCATTTTCATAAGCGTCATTGTGAAGTTCGTCTAGTTCGGAAAGTTGCAACTTCCTTTCGGCTCCTGCTTTATCCAATTCAAAATTTGTCGCTTTGATGGCCTAATATGCCTTGTGCTCTACTTCAACTGGTAAATGACACGCTTTCCCGAAAACTAGTCTATAGGGGCTCATTCCTAAAACCGTTTTATAAGCTGTTCTATATGCCCAAAAAGCACCATTTAACTTGGTCGCCCAGTCTTTCCTTGTAGGATTTACAGTCTTCTCTAAAATTCCTTTTATTTGCTTGTTGGTAGTATCCACTTGTCCGGAAGTTTGAGGATGATAAGGTGTAGCTACCTTATGTGTGATGCCATTTTTCTTCATCGCTTTTGAATAACTTGTTGCAAAAATATTTTCCCCCATCGCTAATGATAGCTCTCAGGAATCCAAACCTACTTAAGATATTTTCCTGCACAAACTTGATGACAGTGTTAGCATCACAAGTCCTTGTGGGGATTGCCTCAACCCACCGGGACACGTAATCGATAGCAACAAGTATATATTCATAACCAAAAGACTTGGGGAAGGGGCCTATAAAATCAATACCCCATATATCAAATATTTCAACAATCAAGGTACTATTCAGAGGCATCTCATTCCTCCTACTAATATTTCCAGTCATTTGGCATCTATCGCATGTCAGCCCAAAATTATGCACATCTTTGAACAGTGATGGCCAATAGAATCCTAATTGGAGAACCTTAAAGGCTGTTTTACGACCTCCAAAGTGCCCACCACAATGCATTCATGACAAAAGGACAATACATCATTCTGTTTGTTTTCAGGAATACATCTTTGGAGAATTTCATCTTTGCAGATTTTAAACAAGTATGGGTCATCCCAATAGTAGAACCTACAAGTAGACAAAAAAATTTTCTTTTCCTGAAATGAAAGGTTAGTTCTCACAATTCCACATGCAAGATAATTCACAATGTCGGCATACCAAGGAATTGAAGTAACCTCAAATAATTGCTCATGGAGGAAAGAATCAATTATATGCTCATTTTTATGAGAAGCAAGAGTATCATCAGTAAGATTGAGACGAGACAAGTGATCTGCTACTACATTCTCGCACCCTTTTCTATCTTTTATTTCAACATTAAATTCTTGCAACATCAAAATCCACCGAATTAACCTAGGTTTAGCTTGTGGCTTACTCAACAAGTAACGCAGGGCTGCATGATCTTTATGAATAATCACCTTAGACCCAACAATGTAAGATCTGAATTTATCCAAGGAGAAAACAACAACTAATAGTTCTTTTTCAGTGGTAGTGTAACTTACTTGTGCATCATTAAGAGTCAAACTAGCATAGTAAATCACATGGAGCAATTTATTAATTTTTTGTCCTAAGACGGCCCCTACATCATGATTTGATGCATCACACATAATTTCAAAAGACAATGACCAATCAGGAGCAACAACAACAGGAGCAGTCATCAATTTCTCTTTTAATGTGTTAAAGACATTCAAACATTTTTCATCAAAATCAAAAGGGGCCTCTTGAGCAAGCAATTTACAAGGAGGTTGGCTAATTTTTGAAAAATCCTTAATAAACCTTCTATAAAATCCAGCATGCCCAAGAAAAGTCCTAATGCCCTTAACATTAATGGGAGGATGTAATTTTTCAATAACATCAATTTTAGCTTTATCAACCTCGATCCCTCTTTTTGAAACCACATGGCCTAAAACAATTCCGCTT
Organism: Rehmannia glutinosa; assembly: GCA_016081115.2. Classification (NCBI taxonomy): domain Eukaryota; kingdom Viridiplantae; phylum Streptophyta; class Magnoliopsida; order Lamiales; family Orobanchaceae; genus Rehmannia; species Rehmannia glutinosa. The sequence goes on along the minus strand of JABTTQ020001830.1, from coordinate 204,787 downwards.
GTCACCATAAAATGGTTTTTTCCCCAACTTAAAGTTAAATTGCATTCAATGCATCGTTCAAGAACCTTAGCCAATTTATTAAGACAATCAGAATAAGAGGATCCAAATACATAAAAATCATCCATAAATACCTCAATGAAATCCTCAACCATGTCAGAGAAAATCGAAAACATGTATCTTTGGAAAGTTGCTGGCGCATTGCAAAGTCCAAACGACATTCGTCGAAATGCAAAAGTCCCAACCAGGCATGTGAAAGTAGTTTTTGCTTGATCCTCCGGTGTGATGGTCACTTGATAATAATCTGACAAACCATCCAAAAAACAATAGAAACTATGTCCTGCAAGTTTGTCAAGCATTTGATCAATAAAGGGAAGGGGGAAATGTTCTTTTTTAGTAGCAACATTTAACTTCCTATAATCTATGCACATCCTCCATCCAGTCGTGGTCCTAGTGGGAATAATCTCACCCTTTTCGTTCTCTACAACTGTTATCCCACTTTTCTTTGGTACAACATGCACCGGACTCACTCATTCACTATCCGTAATTGGGTATATCACCCCTTCAGCTAGGAGTTTTAATACCTCTTTTTTCACTACTTCCATCATAACGGGGTTCAATCTTCTTTGAGCTTCTCTACTAGGTTTAGCCCCTTCTTCTAGAATAATTCTATGCATGCACGTAGCAGGGCTAATCCCTTTGATATCACTCAACCCCCATCCAATTGCATTTTTAAATTTTCTAAGCACCACCAACAATTCTCCCTCTTCTTCTTTAGAAAGTATAGCAGAAATAATCACCGGCTTCTGCTCACCTACTTCTAAAAACACATATTTTAAAGGTTTAGGGAGTTATTTTAATTCCAGTTTTTGTTGGGGTTTATTATTCACATCTTCTAACGTGAATATTTCAATCACCCCTCTCGTTTTAGGCTTGCACATACGTCTTCCATGACGTCAAAAATATCATCATGCTCAAGAAATAAAGTATCAAGACTATTATCATGCAAGAAGGTGTTTTCGACTGCCCCATCAATCAAATCAACGAAAGAGCAATTTTCAAGTGATGCATACGAGGGGATTGGTTTAGTATCAGAAATAGAGAAAGTCACAGTTTCCCCGAGAACAGTCATACTCATGCGCCCATTTTTAACATCAATAAGTGTGTGCGTGGTGGCTATAAATGGGTGGCCTACCAGAAGTGTGTGCTCATTATCTTGATTTTGCATTTCCCCTACTTCTAATACAACAAAATCAACAGGGACAATGAGACCACCCACTTTTACCAAAATATCTTCAATAACACCTTTAGGGTACCGAATGAACCTATCAGCAAGTTGAAGACACATTCTAGTGGGCTTCAGTTCCCCTAGATCAAGTTGTTTAAAAATAGAATAAGGCATTAGATTAATCCCGGACCCCAAATCAAGCATCCCGGAAGTTTCCTTACTATTTCCCATTGCAATTTTAATAACAAAACTACCTGGATCTCGTTGTTTAGGAGGCAATTGGTGTTGAAGAATCGCACTTGCCACTTCGGAAACTATTACCTTCTCATTGTCGCCAAACTTTCTTTTGTTGGATGCGAGTTCTTTGAAAATTTTGACATAAGCTGGCACATTTCTTATAACATCTAGCAGAGGTAAATTAACATTAACCTTAGATAACATGTTATAGAAATCCAAGAACTGCTTATCCTGCTTTTCGTTCCGAAGGCGACTTGGAAAAGGAATTGGAAGTTTGTAAGGATTGTTGGTTTTGTGCAAGACAGATTCCTTACTCCCCTCTTCTTTCTTGTGCAAGGTTTTTAAATTTGACGCATTCTCGATCTCCTTGTCACCTACTGGGTTAGTCAAAGTAGTAGAAAATGGAATTTCAACTTTGTTATCAATAGCCTTACCACTTCGTAACAGGGTGACGGCTTGGGCTTGTTCTGGTTGGCTAGGTAGCTTTCCTTTAATTACCACATGTTGAGCAATTTCACCCATTTGGGTGGCTAATTGACCAACTTGGGTTTCAAGACGTTTGAATGAAGCTTCCACAGACTCAAACCGCTGAATGTTGGCCTCTTGAGTTTTCTTACTAACCTGAATGAATGAACTCAAACTTTCCTCAATCGATGGAGGCCGAGGTTGATTTGATGACTGGCCTTGGGAAGGTGGCCTCGGATGGATTTGAGATGGATTTTGCGAATTTCCCCAACTGAAGTTTGGATGATTCATCAACCTGGGTTGTAAGTCTGAGCGTAGGGATCATTACGAGGCCTTTGCTGAAAACCCTAATAGCGTTAATGTCCTCAACCTGTTGATCAACCACCATATTACAAACATTAGCCCCAAGACCAAATTCACCACAAATTCCGCATGACTCGGCAAAGGAAGGGGCGTTAGATGGATGCCCCCGTGTAGCCAACAATTGAACTTGTTTAGTCAACTCAACCAATTATTTTGTCACATCGTAACTTGGTGTTATTTCATTCACGGTAGCCCGTTTGCCTCGGGCACTTTTTTGTTGGGAATTATCACCATCATCTCTAGAATATCATAAATTTCCTGGGCTGTGTGCACACCCATATCACCCCCAGCAGCATTGTCAACCATATATTGAAAGTTATGTGATAATCCATCATAGAAAAATTGGTTTAACAATTCTAATGGGTAGTGATGATGTGGGCAGTTAGTCTGTAAATCTTTGAAGCGATCCCATGCCTCATGGAAAGGTTCACCTTCCATTTGACAAAAAGTAGCTATCTTACCTCGTAGATCCGAAGTTTTCTGATGAGAGTAGTACCTACCATGAACTTATTGTACACCGTCTCCCAAGTAGTAAGAGAGTTGGGAGGTAGAGACATAAGCCATGTTTTTGCCCGATCTTTAGAGTATATGGAAAGCAGCGCATCCTTAGCTGATCCTCATTCAAATCTGCCCGAGAGAAAAGTCGAATGATGAGAATAGAATTCCCGAATGAAGTTGAGAGGATCTTCATTGGACATTCCATAAAAAGACGGTAGCTGATTGAAGTGAATATTTTTTAGCTCATAGTTCCGTGTTGCTTGTCCCAGAGTGATGCAAGAGGTCGCGGTTCCGATGACTGGGTGCGCGAACTCACGCATCAAAGGCTGACGTGTCTCCGCATTATTTTCGTCTTGATTATCACCCATTGCTGGCTCGTCTGTTTGTTCTTCTTTTAGAATATGGTCCTGAGAATCCTCGCTACTAACCGAAGAGTTGTCCCCCTCGTTCCTTATACGTCTCGGAATGCGATGAATGTCGTCTACGAAAGGTGCTAGCTCCAGATTGAGATTCCTACGACCTTGCATAAACAAACTTAGGAAAATGAATCAAACGTACCGGTGGAATAATGGTAAAAATCAAAAAGCAAACAAGAAGAAATCCTAAACTAAAAACACGGAAAATAGACACAATAATTATACGCCTAAAGCCTCACCCGGCAATGGCGCCAAAATTTTGTTCGACCGCTAAACACCTATCAAAGTCTAACAATCCTCGCAAGAGAACGAGATCAATTGTAGGGTAGCAAGTTAACCACAAGTCGTCTCTCAAGGAAGACTTAGCCGGCAAATAATTATTATGTATCACAATTGACAGAAAATAAAACCTAAACACTCTAACCAGATTTGTTGGATTTATTTAAACTAAAAGAAAACAATTAAAAAAAGACAAATTAAGACTAAGCAGGATTAAACTTTGGAGAAAAAGATATGGAAGAAAGTCTTGGATTATGGATTCATCTCATCAAACTTGCAAACAGAATATCAATTAATTGATCATGCGGTTAACAAATATATCAAACATGTAAAGACTAGGTCTAGATCTGATAACTTTCGTATTCACAGATTACGGCTATCCCAATAATTTGCTATTTTCATTAAACCTAGGGTTAGATAATACATCTTTGATTCATATCTAACCCCCTGAATAAATTTAGTCCAGGAATAATATCTTCTCTCGATCTCAATTATTCCCTCAAACAATCAAGAGTTGGCCAAACAATCAATCAACAAGTAAAATAATTTATTCAGGAAAACAGATCAATTAATCAATACTCATGCTTGTTTGTTTGAATCAAATCATCATAATCCTAGAACAAGGAAATTAGTTCATGCTTGGGGATGGGATCATAATCTCAATTGAAGGAAAGAAAATAATCATAAACATAATCATGCAATAATAATAATCACCCCAATAATTGAAATCAGACAAAATAGATGAAGAAATCTTACTGTTTGATTAAGAAGCAAAAACAACTTCAAGGGGAAGAACCCAAGCAATCCCAATGTTGAAAGCAAGAGAAAAATACCAAAAAACTAAAGTATAGAAGTGCTATGAATGAGAGTGTACAATATTATAGATCCCCCAAGGGCTACTTATAAGCCTAAACCTATACAAGGTGGAAGAATCCAAAAAGGAAAGGGAAAATCGGAATAAATTTCTAGAAAATTCTCGCGGTGCGCGTCCACGCAGTATCCCCGTGCGCAATCTTGCGCACCGTGCAACTTCCTTCCGTGCGGTCCTGCGCGCCCGTCTTGCGCGTGGCTTACCCGCCAGCCTCACGCGCACGGGTTTGCGTCGTCCGTCTGCTCGCTGTGCCAACTAACTGCGCGTTCGCGCACCATTGCGCGCACGCGCATTTACGTCAATCTTGACGTTGCGCGCCGCGCGCAGGTGCGCGCGCGCACAATCTTCAGCTTCCCCAACCGTCACTCACCCATAATGTCCGTTTCGACCGTTTTAGTCCGTTTTTAAGTTCTCTTTTTACGAAAACCTAACAAACAACCAAAAATACCACACGTAACACATGACAACATAAAATAGGGTGAAAAGACACAAAAATACGCACACTCACTCATATGAAAAATAGAAATCACACAAAATTCACACACAAAAACATGCAAAACAAGGTATCTTCAGACATTGAAACAAATGATATCAGGAATCTTGAAGGTTTGCCAACACCCCCAATTAAGAGCAACATCATTAATGTTTCTGACTCGGAATCTAGCGGGGCTAGATCGTTTTAGAAGTATTTGCAACAATTTGAACGTGGCTATGAATCTGTTTCCGAGAATTCTGTTAACATACCGTTACCACGTGTTGACCCAGCTTCTGCTTCACGCTCCATAGTTGCCGCGCAAAGTCCTAATCGTTATCCACGTAATCATTGACGCCCGTCCATATTTAAGTCTTCCAAGAGTGCCGACACAATTGGTTCTTCTTCTCATCCTCCGCAATGTCACATTAAATTTAGCTTTTTATGAAGCATATCATAAAAAACTTATGTGGGCCTTTTTTCCGATCCTGGTCTATGCATTTTGTTCGACAAGTTATTAGTTATAAGAAGATTGTGTGTTTTAATTTGCTGTCAATGTTGTCTGATGAACATTGACAGAAGCTTGTATGTTTTAATTTGGTATCAATGTTGTCTGAGGTACTCATAATATTATTTAGAAGTTGATGTCTATGTAATTTAGTAGGTTGTGTGAAACATAAATCACGTTGCCCAAGGGTCATACGCCACTCTCCCTCAAATTTCTCAAGCTCAGGTCGTGCATAATAGAACCCCCCTTGTCGTAGCAGTGTCGGTAGTATGCGTCTAAGGGGTAACGTAGCACGTCGCCTCGCCTCAATGATAGTGCTATCAAATCTATGTTCCAGTGGATCGTGCACTGTGACTTTATGCTATGTCAAATCAATCTTCAACACACACCAATGAGCAGCACTATACCATACAATGTATATCTGTTGAATATAATTAGAGCGATTTGGATTTAATATTACAACACAGGGATCTGCATATATAAGCAAATGTGGTAATGAATTTCATTTTACTTCCTTATTATAATATAACCAACCTGATCTAAATGTGACCATGGTACCATGCATCCCTATCCAAAGCGCGTCTCGCCACACACATGTGGAGTAATAGATCAATATGTGATTGGTCAAGATCTTCACCATGTTCAGTCGGATATTGCATGTCATCTGGATCAAATCTGTGACGCTCTCTCCATATCTCTCGAACCAAATCCCGCATAAGATTTAATTTCATTTAATTATGTGAATTAATAATTAGACATCGATGTTTTTGGTACATAAGTTGATGCACTTACGCCAAAATGTACGCAAATACTAATGATCGCTTTGAAAGAGTAGGATGAACAGTCACATCAATAAAGGCGGGATCCGTGTGGAGAATACGCAAATATGCATCACTATGCTGCAATTTGGTTTTTATAGTGAAAACAATAATTATAACAATGTATTATACAACTTCAACATTAAACATGCTTATCAGATAATAAAACTTACATCTGACATGAGACATGTACTAACATCCATGATATCTTGAAAAAACTCTTTTCCAACTGGGAGAGGCCACCCTACATTGCGCCTTAAAAAATTCAATTTTAATTAAATTTACCATGACAATCTACAAAATATAAAGAAGCTTAATACACCATTTACCTCTCATTCGTAGTAAGGTATACTCTAAATCGAGTAATCGCATCGCCACGCTTCTCAACAGACCTACTCGCATAAGGCCAAACTCTTAGACGAGATGGTCATTGAGCACGACCGAGCGGGTGGCCTGTACCACTATCCATGAGTCTCGAATAATGAAGATGTGATGAAATAGGAGTCTCAACCGACGTAACATGGGTCTGAACCGACATGGCCGGCGTGGCAGAAACCTCTATAACAGGACCATGCAATTAGTCGTGCAAGCTACCACGCACGGTGTGATCGGAATATAATCAGGTATTCTAAGCACATGTAATGGTGAAGCCGCGATCCTAGTTTCCTCACTAGTGATAGCATCATCCCGGTAGACAAAGTACTAGTAGTGGTAGTAGATTCAGTAAATATAGGAATGGGTAACGATGTCGCAATAGTATTGGTCGTGGTAGTAGTCACGGCCGTGCCATAAACCGGACTATCGGGTGATATATCCATCATATCCCACTCACCCCCTAAATGTGTCTGATCATGTGCAACTGAACGCATGATGGAATCAACATGTCGCTCCAACGAATCAAGTTTATCCCCTAAACGACCTTCTAAAGTTGACACTATCCATGACCTGTCCCACCTCCCGCTGAATAATACCCGTAATCAATGATAACATGTCGACCGAAATAGAAGGCTGCATAAATGTATGTGGAGCGTCTAAAGGAAGTGTACAATTAGGCTCTGATATACTAGAAACACGTGCTCTCTTCGTATGTCATGTGGCCCTTGCCAAATTATGCCCATCTAGACGTGTTTGTTCATCTACCACATTCTCTGAACCATTCCCATCCAAACGAACTGAACCATCAGGCAGATCGCTAATGTGCTCTTGGCTACCTACTCGGGTACTGGTAGTCGAATCAACAAGTCTATGTGACCCGCCATAACTATTTCCACGACCCCAGGACCCACCACGTCCACCCTGACGACCCCGTGAACCACCACGCCTATTTGCATGACCCTTGACAACGTCTCCGCTGGAGGTACCATACCGGTGTGGTGGTATAAATGTCGAGTCTCGGTGGACATACTGTATGCCAGCATGGAAATCATCTGAGATACACTGCCATGTAAAATGTGTTGACTCATCTGGAGTAGGCGTAAGAGTCTCAAAGCATCGATGCTACAAAAAATAAAATTTCTTTATTAGACATAAAACAAACATAATTACTAATAACAAATGCAGAAAAAACACGTATGCAATTTATTAGTATAAAAAAGAATTCCACATACCCGATTATTGAAATAATTGATAAATTCAAAGTTTCTCCACATGAATCGCCATCGTAGCAAGTGCAGTCTCTGTAATAACACGTCACATTCTTTATCTGCTTGGCTAACCCCTAAATGAGGTATCGCCTCGTACACCCAAATTTGCAGTGAAGTAATTACATAACCAATTTTATTAGGTTCACTAAAAATTTAATGAACTACAACATCAAAAAATACAAAAAAAAAGAAAAAAAAATATAGTCATACCAGAACAACGAGGGAATGTTCGAACAAATGGTCCTTGAAAGATGCATGGGCGGGTTGAGATTAAGGAAGAGACTGCAAACGATGTGCAAGGATCTGAAATGAGAACTTACCCAGGGGAAACTCTCCCACTGGTCAGTATCCTCGATCAATGCCCATGCCCACTCATCAACCGAATACGAGTGTCCATCAATTGCGAATAAAATCTTATATACGAACAAAATCTTGGCAATCTTAACCTGATCGGAAACCGAATTTGCAAACTCCCCTCCACAAAAAGGTCTAAAATAGAATCAATGACTATACGTCGCAGATGAGCAACGCGACACGTGTATACGCTATCATCCGGTATCTCATGCCACATATTCAGATCAAAATCTGAATCGCCAAATCTCAACCCAGTCACCAGAGCATACTCGTATTTTGAAAATCGAATGAATTATCACCGCTAACTCAAAAGCAAAACTCGTCGAGCTCTGACCCAACCCTATTAACTTCTCATCCGAATAGTGCATGCAAAGCGGCACTGCAGGAAGCCCCGTAGTAGAGAAATTCAAGTAATGCCCAAAACAGGAAGTGGCAAACTGATTATACATTTCAGGGCGTTGGGGGTCGGTCAATTGTATTTTTATTTCATCTAACACCTTTAGTCGAACATACAAATTTAGTACATCTTTCTTCCCTTGAAAACTTTACCTTTTCCATGACCAATCAATTTGCAAGCTGATAAGGGTCTTTTTATGCACGTTTTATGTGTATATTTGAGTAGAATTCGAGTTATTTTATTGTTAGTTTTGTAAATTTTTGATTGTACATAGTTCATATTACTCCGAGGTGCTTTTATTGATGTAGATTGACCATTCGGGGCTAATTTTGGTGAATTTCGGACCATGGATTCATGTCAAAACATACCGGGGAGTTTAAGGATGCAAAAACGCTCGAAATTCCAAGCCAAACGCGTCATTTCGGGGCCTTTTTGGTCCAACACGGGCAGGGGGTGTCGGGCAACACGGCCGTGTTCCGCCGGGAGCTAAAAACTCGATTTTTCGCACAAAACAGCCTCCGACACGGCCAGGCCGTGTTCCCAACTGGCCGTGTCGAACAACACGGCCTGGCCGTGTTAGGAAGCACGCCATGTCGACGGAGGCGGAGTGCTGCGCACATTAAACAAAGACGCCTGGCTGGCCGTGTCGGGCGACACTGGCGTGTCCGGACCTCTTTTTGCAACTTTTCTTTGCGGAATTTGGGGAAAACTCACCAACCAACCCATTTTGGCCACTTTTGTACACTTTTAACACCCTATTTTTGCTGAAACATGTCTCCATGTCCCCTCCTCATCACTTGAATACAAGAATTCACCAACCAACAAGGAAAATGGGGGTGATTGTTTAATAAGATAGAGTACTATCAATGTATTGGTTGCTATAAAAAAGCCAGGGTTGAAATTGGGAGATTCATTCATTAGATACTCGGAAATATTCATTGTATTCATTTCATTAAGTAGAATTGGGATCAAGGGGTCTTGGAGGAGAAAACTTGGGGCAATATTGGAGAAGAAGGCTTGGAGCAACATCATCAATCAAGAAAGAAGTCAATTGAGATTTTGAGAAAGATAAGTACACCATGTCTACAATACTTAAATCTTCTTGTGTAATTTATTATTTGGTCAAAATCATGTGTAGCTAAACTCCTAGTGTTGGAATGTAATGAACTCTAGAATGGATTTGTGATTAAGGTGTGTATGTTTTTAATAAAATCTTCATATTTGTGTGATTCACTTATATTATGCTTCGTTCATTCGAATTGATATATGCGCAATATTGATTTGAAGTTTATTTTTCATCCGGGAAATCGAGATTCATGGTGAAATAGAACCTATATAAGTGAAAAGAGTTGCATGCAATCCTAGATATAGGGCGACATAAATCTTCCGGATTAGGGTCAAACCTAATATGGGAATTCACAAATCGTTATAATCTTTGTCTTGGGGGTTTTAACTAGAAAGAGATTTCATTAATCAACTTGAGATTAGAAGTTTTTCGCCTTGAGAAAGGGTTTAACTTAAATTGGGAATTTCTACGGTCCACAAGACATGAGATTTTATTAAAAGAGGTTGGTTTTTGCTTAAGGGCTTATGGTTGTATTTTTAACTTGTCAAATCACAAAAACATTCTAGAGGGATTTACATTCAAACACATTTCTATCTCTTGATTTCTTATTTTACAAATCTTCCTTCATTTTTACAATTTATAATTTGTTTTCCTTTTTCATCAAACAAAAACTCTGAAAATTGTTAGATTAAATAACAAAAAAGACGGTAATTATTAGTACTTACAATCCTCGTGGGAATGACACTCGGTACTCAATAATCTATACTATAAAACGATAGGTGCACTTGCCTACGGTTTTAAAGGTAGCTTTTGAGCCATCAAGTTTTTGGCGCCGTTGCCGGGGATTGTAATATTAAGAAAGCCTTATTTTTGTTAATTTAATCATTTTTTTTTATTTTTACATTATCTTTCTTTTTATCTATATTTGTAAGTCTTGTATTATACTTATCATCTTTATTTATCGCAGTGCATGCCTACTCGTCGTCGAGGCGGGAAGTGCGAAATTGCCCGAGTAACACGGAGGAAAGCATTAATACAGACTACGAGGAGGATATACACGAAATCAAAGATTTTGCCATGACGGATGAACAAAGAACTATGTACGATTATGCCAAGCCATCCATGGATGGCACGACGTCAAGCATTGTAAGGCCCATTTGTTGCCGCCAACAATTTTGAAATTAAACCCAATGTTATTCAAATGGTGCAACAACTTGTCCAATTTGACGGTCTACCGATGAAGATCCCAATAATCACATCGCGAATTTTCTTGAAATTTGCGACACTTTCAAAATCAACGGGGTCTCCGATGATGCCATCCGCCACGCTTATTCCCATTCTCTCTCCGGGGGCGAGCAAAACAAAGCGGTGGTTAAATACTTTGCCAAAAGGAACGATTACAACATGGAATATTATGGCGAAAAATTCCTTTTGAAATATTTTCCACCGCCAAAATCGCACGATTGAGGAATGAAATCTCTTCATTCACTCAAGAAGATGACGAGACCTTGTACGACACTTGGGAGAGATTCAAAGAATTGTTGCGAAATGCCCACATCATGGTCTTCCTATTTGGATGCAAGTCCAAACATTTTACAATGGGCTACTCTCGTCAACAAGGCAAATGATTGATGCGCGGCCGGGGAACTTTGAACAATAAAACACCGGAAGCGCCAAGATCGATAGAGGGAATGGCCATGAATGGCTATCAATGGCAATCCGTCTGAGGTAAACCTAACTTGGTCGGTTGGTGTGTATAATGCGATCATCGGTGAGTTACGCTCGCCGCACAGTCGAAGCATTGACCCAAAAGATCGACGATCTAGCGGCTCCTAAACCACCTCCACCGCATGCTTTATCTTGTGAAACTTGCGGAGGATTGCATAATCATCGGACCGCCCACACACAATACCTCACGCCGAACATGCTAATTACGTTGGGAATCAAGGCGAAATTACCCAAGTAATCCTTACAAAGAACACATATAATCCTGGGTGGCGACAACATCCTAATTTTGGTTGGGGAAATCAAGGCCAACCACGACCTAATCCCAATCCTGATCTACACACGTCTCCCGGATTTCAGCCAAATCAAGGTAAACCTAACTTGGAAGATCTTATAACAAAGTTTGTGCAATCAATAGATACCCGATTCCAGGCTGTGGAAACATCCTTGAGAAATCAAGAGGCATCTATCCATAATCTGGAAAACCAAATAGGCCAGATTGCGAAGATGATTTCCGAAAGGCCACAAGGAAGTTTGTCGGGTAACACCGAGCCAAACCTAAGGGAGCACGTAAAGGCAATCACCATCGGTTTTCCATATGAGCATGATTATGCCAACGCCACCATGCAGAAATATGTGGAGGACGACAAACACGAAGAAAAGCCCATGAAAAAGGTGGTCGCCGAATACAAGCCCAAGATCCCTTACCGGAGTTTAACTGAAGAAGATAGAAAGGAGGACAAATTTGGTAAGTACCTTGAGTCATTCAAGCAATTACATACTAATATTCCATTTGTTGACCCTCCTTCAAAGCATGTTAGGGATCTTAATGACATCATTCCTAGTGAAAATAAGCTTAACAAATTATCAAATGTGCAATTGAATGATAAATGTCCTTCCAATGAACTACCACAAAAATTTAATGATCCAGGAAGCTTTATTATTCCTTGCACAATTGATGGTTTACCTGTTGATAGGGCACTAGCCGACTTGGGAGCTAGTATCAATGTGATGTCTTATGAAACATTTAAGCATGCGGGATTAGGTGAACTTAAACCTATTAGGATGGACATTCAATTAGCCGATAAATCGATTAAACATCCTAGAGGTATTATTCATGATGTGTTAGTCAAGATTGATAAATTTGTGTTTCCAGTCGATTTCGTCATTCTTGACATGCATGATAATATAGAAGTTCCCTTAATTCTAGGACGTCCATTTTTGGCTACCGCTAAATCTCTCATTGATGTGCATGATGGAAAGCTTACTTTGAGAGTAGGGGGTGAACAAGTTATCTTTAAAATTCCTTTGAGAAATCCTATAAATGATACTTGTTTTCCTATAAACTTGATTGAGACAAGGATAAATGATTCTTTGCTTGATATGTCTTCTAATAAATCCTTGAAAGTATGTGATGTTGAATGTGCAAAAGTTTCCACTGATAAATCCCATTTTGAGAATAACATACAGAAAAATAGGACCATGAAGGTCAATTGTTCGAAAATCGATACGGGTGGCGATGTTGTTCAAAGAGATAAATTTTTTCATAAGTTCAAGGCTCCGCCCGATTAAATCTTCACATTTAGGTGAAATGGTCCAACTATACGACGTTAAAGAAGCGCTACCCGGGAGGCAACCCGATGTTTGTGTGCAATTGTTTTCATTTATTTTTATTTTATTTATTTTATTTTCTTTCAAAATAATCACAAGTCCTTAGAGTCATTTTCAAATCAAAAAAAAAAAAAAAACTCTTGAACATCTTCTTGGTTGTCCTAATTGGGAATATTTGAGATTTCACGGTATTCGAGTTGTGTGTTGCTTAACTTTGATTAGGTATGAAGATGCCGTTGAAGGTCCCGTACCAAAACAACCCAATGATCGCCCAACACCGATTCCACTATTGTAGAAAGGTCGTATTTTTCTTTTTCCACCTCTTTTATATCATTCTAATTTCTTTGCTTTTTGAGTGTTTGGTGTGTGTTTGTCCATTTCTTTGTTTCACATTGAGGACAATGTGAATTTTAAAAGTTGGAGGTGGGTACAATAACATTTTCGGAATGCTTGTTTGTGAGAGATATGATTTTTTTTTTTTACAAATTGAATGTTTGCTAGTCAATAACTTAGCCCAATTATACCTACATTAACTTGTTAATTTGTGTTTTCAATGTGAAGCAATTGATTGTCTAGGATAGATTGACGTGGATGCAGGCAAAATTTTGATGAGATTTCTAACACCATAAATACTTGATGTGTTAAGGCATATACGACGATACCTAGCGCTATGAACGTCGAGAACTCGTGATTTAGTAGTGGTTAACGAGTTGTTAAACCAAGCTTGCGAATAAAAAAAAGAAAGAGAAAAAGAAAAAAAAAAAAAAAAAAAAAAGAAGAAAAAAAAAACGGACCAATCGAGGTTATACTCCTCTATTTGTTGTTGCTTAGTAACTAGGAGCATTCATGAGCCCCATGTTTGTCTTTTTTACGTAAAACGGCGACACGAATATGAGTATGGGAAACCACCCTAGGAGTGTTTGAACAGAAATTCAAAATATAAACCTAGTGGAAGCATGTCTCGAAAGGTCCCAAAAAAAAAAAAAAAAAAAAAAGAGAACGAAAAAAAAGGAGAATGAATACTCCTTGACTTCTCATTCCAATAAAGATCAAGAAGCTTGGTTATATGACTAGTAAGCTAACTACTATGATCCATTGAGTTCTTGTATTTTCATAGCATTATTGAATTGAAGTTGTTTATAACTATCAATATTTGTGGCGTGATGATTTCAAGTCTCAATAATGCCTACGATATTACGGTCTTTCTTGACGATCGATCGCTTTGCAAAATAATTTTTTTTTTTTTACTTGAATGGTTAATTCGGGTTGAGAAGGCTAAGAACTTGATCGCTTGTGTTCAATGTGTTGAAAAAGAAAAAAAAAAAAAAAAATTTTGTGTTGTGATTTATTGAATCCCTCTTTTTGATATAATGTTTTGCTTGGAGGACAAGCAAAGTTCAAAGTTGGAGGTGGTTTGATAAGGGTCTTTTTATGCACGTTTTATGTGTATATTTGAGTAGAATTCGAGTTATTTTATTGTTAGTTTTGTAAATTTTTGATTGTACATAGTTCATATTACTCCGAGGTGCTTTTATTGATGTAGATTGACCATTCGGGGCTAATTTTGGTGAATTTCGGACCATGGATTCATGTCAAAACATACCGGGGAGTTTAAGGATGCAAAAACGCTCGAAATTCCAAGCCAAACGCGTCATTTCGGGGCCTTTTTGGTCCAACACGGGCAGGGGGTGTCGGGCAACACGGCCGTGTTCCGCCGGGAGCTAAAAACTCGATTTTTTCGCACAAAACAGCCTCCGACACGGCCAGGCCGTGTTCCCCAACACGGCCGTGTCCAGGAACACGGCCTGGCCGTGTTGGGAAGCACGGCCATGTCAGACGGAGTGCCTGCACAATTAAACAGCACGGCCTGGCCGTGTCGGGCGACACGGGCGTGTCCGGGACCTCTTTTTGCAACTTTTCTTTGCGGAATTTGGGGAAAACTCACCAACCAACCCATTTTGGCCACTTTTGTACACTTTTAACACCCTATTTTGCTGAAACATGTCTCCATGTCCCCTCCCTCATCACTTGAATACAAGAATTCACCAACCAACAAGGAAAATGGGGGTGATTGTTTAATAAGATAAATACTATCAATGTATTGGTTGCCTATAAAAGCGAGGGTTGAAATTGGGAGATTCATTCATTAGATACTCGGAAATATTCATTGTATTCATTTCATTAAGTAGAATTGGGATCAAGGGGTCTTGGAGGAGAAAGCTTGGGGCAATATTGGAGAAGAAGGCTTGGAGCAACATCATCAATCAAGAAAGAAGTCAATTGAGATTTTGAGAAAGATAAGTACACCATGTCTACAATACTTAAATCTTCTTGTGTAATTTATTATTTGGTCAAAATCATGTGTAGCTAAACTCCTAGTGTTGGAATGTAATGAACTCTAGAATGGATTTGTGATTAAGGTGTGTATGTTTTTAATAAAATCTTCATATTTGTGTGATTCACTTATATTATGCTTCGTTCATTCGAAT
This sequence comes from Rehmannia glutinosa, assembly GCA_016081115.2. Taxonomy (NCBI): domain Eukaryota; kingdom Viridiplantae; phylum Streptophyta; class Magnoliopsida; order Lamiales; family Orobanchaceae; genus Rehmannia; species Rehmannia glutinosa. Next base: position 189,350 of record JABTTQ020001830.1, on the reverse strand, counting down.
TGATATATGCGCAATATTGATTTGAAGTTTATTTTTCATCCGGAAATCGAGAGATTCATGGTGAAATAGAACCTATATAAGTGAAAAGAGTTGCATGCAATCCTAGATATAGGGGACGACATAAATCTTCCGGATTAGGGTCAAACCTAATATGGGAATTCACAAATCGTTATAATCTTTGTCTTGGGGTTTTAACTAGAAAGAGATTTCAGTTAATCAACTTGAGATTAGAAGTTTTTCGCCTTGAGAAAGGGTTTAACTTAAATTGGGAATTTCTACGGTCCACAAGACATGAGATTTTATTAAAAGAGGTTGGTTTTTGCTTAAGGGCTTATGGTTGTATTTTTAACTTGTCAAATCACAAAAACATTCTAGAGGGATTTACATTCAAACACATTTCTATCTCTTGATTTCTTATTTTACAAATCTTCCTTCATTTTTACAATTTATAATTTGTTTTCCTTTTTCATCAAACAAAAACTCTGAAAATTGTTAGATTAAATAACAAAAAGACGGTAATTATTAGTACTTACAATCCTCGTGGGAATGACACTCGGTACTCAATAATCTATACTATAAAACGATAGGTGCACTTGCCTACGGTTTTAAAGGTAGCTTTTGAGCCATCACAAGCCACAAATTATAATTTATATAATTAATAACCAATATTATATGAATAATAATGAAATCATAGTTTTTATATTAATTCCAAAAAACTTATTGTTTTAAAATTAAAAGATTGAAAATAACTCAAATTAAGATAAGTTCACGGTATACCAATTAGTACGACTTCACGTATATTAGTCCAAACAACTACTCGAAATACTAAGAATTAACACTTCCCTGAATTAACAATTCTCGGTATATGTCTGGTTCGACATCACAATATAATAGTTCATGACATTATATCATTCACGGTATTATGACTACACGGTATAATATGCGTCCACGACATTATATTATTTCACAGTATTATGACTACACGGTATTATATGACTACACAGTATTATAATACTTCACGGTATAATGGATTAAACTGTGAAAATATAACGTTAATCTAAATTGTGAACCTATATCGTGAATTGAACTTCAACAATATAGTACAATGTCCATACCGTGAAGTCCATAAACCCTAAATCTGAAATTCTCTCCAATTCCTACATACCATTAACAACAAAATCGAAACTAAAATCCCTAAATTCCAACACATAAACCTCAATTTCAACCAATAAATCCATCAATAAAAACTCAAAACAACAAAAAATCCGGAAAAAAAAACTTAGTTTGACTCACCCGTTTTTGAGGCAAAGAGTCACGATTTCCGGCTACTTCCGTCGATTCTGGCATTAACATTGCATTTCCCGATCGTGGTGGTGGGACATTGTTGTTTGTGTGAACCTCCATCGACTCCGACACCAACTCTTCATTTCCCGATCGATTTAGTGGTGGTGGGGCCTTGTATTTCATGTGAAAAAGATGGTGGTGGGGCATTGTGGAGGTGGGGCGTTGTGGTGGTGAGCGTTTGCTGGCAGTGGTTTGTATGTTGGGGGAAATAAAAAGTTGGGTACTTGGGCTGATTACTTGATTTTGGGTGGGTAGGCCGTAGGGGGTTGGGTTGGGTTGGTTTGGTTTTATTTTTAGTTTTTTTTTTTTTTGAATTTGAAAAGGATTGTGTTCTAAAAAAAAGGGGGAAATCAAATAAGTTTTTTTTTATCTATAAGTTAAAAAAGGGTAACTAATGAGTGTTTTTTTTGAATAAATTCGGAATATATAAAAATAAAAGAGTAAAATGCTGTTTATAAAGCCAAACAGCTAGCAATAACGAAAAACAAGAGGAAATCAGACAAAAAAGATGAAATCAAGTCACATCACATCCGCACAGTAGCCAAAATGGGCCTCATTAAAACCTACCAAAGTAAAACCCACCCTTGTGGGAAAAAAACCTTGGTAGGAAAAAAAAGAGTACTGAAAGAAAGAAAGGCAAAACAAATCGCAAACACTATCTGATGAATAGCCCAAAGCGACGCGAAACAGCAATAAAGGAACCCTCCCCACTAATGTCTGAGGTGATAAAGTAGAATGCGATCCGCAACAATAACCTCCTGAAGAAAATCTGGCGCCGCATCCCACCAAGTATTACCAACCGCATACGCCTGCTTAGAAAGGGTGTCAGATCGATTAGCCTCCCGATAAACATGAGACGCCCGGAAATGAACGAGACAAAGACGGCGGAATAAGAGAATAAACCTGTCTTTGATGACCCAAGGAACTTGCATAGAAAAGGTAGAAAATATCGAAACCACATAAGACGAGTCAGACTCTAACCAAATAAAATTCCATCCTTTATCCAACGCGATTTCGCAAGCAGTGATAGCCCCTTGTAACTCTGCCAGAAAAGAAGCAAGAAAAAAAAAAGAAAAAAGAGGAAAATATCTAACATATCCACCGGCCGTGGCTCTGTAAAACATAACACTGGTTGTGTGGCTCTCACTCCCGCCTTGCTTCATTTTATCAAGATTCATTCTCTTCTTTGACAAAAACAGCAATCCGTTTTCTTTGATTCAGTTAGGTTTAGTTCTTTGTAAATAAAGTGTTAGCAGAAATAGAATTGTTGTATTGGGGGTGCAAGGAATCTCTACAAGACGTCTAACTTAATGAGCTTCCCATGCCTTTATTAGGTAAACAAACCAAAACTCTCATCTTTTTTACCTAAGCTTTTGTGGGACTTCTTTATTTTGGTTTATGAAGTTCTTTGGTATGGTGGCTTTCTCATTTCTTAATTTTGCTATCTCCCATTTTGTTTTTTAGATGATGTGTTGCCTACCAAGAACTCTTGGGTTGGAATTGTATGTTATGAGTAATTGAATTTTTGTGTTGTTTTTCTGGAAATAGGAATCTTGAAACTTGTGCTGAAGATATGGAATGTTATTCTTGTCTTGCAGATATTGCTACTTCACCGCCTTGTCCTTGTTTCCGAAATATATTAGCATTTAGGTCAGAAAACCATTTTCATAACAAACTCATAATTGGAAATGACAAGGGATTGGGATTTTCATCAGCACTTTCTTGGAAAAAAAATTGTATCAAAGAAAATGTGGGTAATTTTTTTAACTTGGGTAGAGTTGAGGTATGGCATGGTGGACCGATGATAAAGGCAGTTGCTACTCTTGAAACCGCTAGTGTTAAACTTAAAAATGACGGGGTGAAGGGCTATGAAAACATGTTAAGGGTGGATATTGATTCGGTAAGGTCAAATTTTCCCGCATTTGAGCCGCTATCTTCAAGTGAAGACTCAATGGAAGTGGGCAAGAGAGAGAAGTTGAGACGGATGAGGATTTCGAAAGCGAATAAAGGAAACACACCTTGGAATAAGGGCAGGAAGCACAGCCCAGGTAATATAGTACTCGCCCTTTGGTAATAGTTGAAATGCTCGATTGATGTTGTTTTGTGCTTTTAACGAACCAACTATGTTTTTAAATATGTGCAGAAACGTTACAGCGGATTAAAGAGAGAACCAAGCTTGCAATGCAAGATCCTAAGGTGATGTCATGTAAGAAAAACAAAGGACAGTTTTACTCAAAACGCGAAATAATTTGGAAAAGTATCACGATTCGTGGAAAAACTTGTTGTGTTTCTTGAGATTAGGATGGTTTATGCTTCTAGTTCAGACATAAGGACGAGTTTAACCTTTGGACTTGCAAGTTCTTCCTTCTGTGTGAACTTTATCTTACTATTCACTAATGTAATCTTTTTTCTGGCTAGAGTTGCCGGTGATTGTGAAGCAACCTTTTTATTTTTGACTCTGTTGATATAGCTGTTCTAGAATGTACTGTTATTTATCTTTCTTGTCTAAGAAATTTACTGGTCTCGCTAATTCTGTCTATATACCAATCATTTGACACTATGTCAGTGAGAGTTCTAGTATGCCTTCTCGATACTGTAGAATGCTGGATTTCCCATCTTTGCAGTAATATAAGAGGCAGTATATTATATTCAGTTGAGCAATTTTTCGTATTATTCTGCTCATAGGTCCCTACTGTTTTAACTTAATTCTATTATACCGTCAATTCATTTTAACAATGTTAGCTTATATTTGGATATGATTTTTGCCTACACAGGTCAGGATGAAGCTTTTAAACATGGGGCACGCTCAAAGGTTGGTTCACTCTTTTCGTTTGCTGTAATATTTGGCTTAATTCTGGCTTTTCTGTTGACTTACTAATCCATATATATATTGTAACTCTGCAGCCATTCTCCAAAAATAGATATTCCCTCGACTTAATTAATGTTTTACTACCTCTTCACCTCAACAGTTATTTCTGATAGAGTATGCACCATTTGACAGCATGTTGTCCTACTTTTTTTTTTTAACTGTACAGTGAAGAAACAAGGATTAAAATTGGAATGGGTGTCCGACTCGGGTGTGAACGACGCCGAGAGAAATTGATGCTGCAGATGGCATGTCAATATGAGTGGCTTGATCTAATTGCAGAAGCTGCTCGAAAGGGTCTTTTTAGTGAGGAAGAATTGCAATGGGATTCATACAAGACGTTGAATGAACAGCTCGAGCAGGAATGGTTGCAGAGTATTGAGGAACGAAGAAATATGGCAAGGCCAATGGGGAACTACAGAGCACCCAAATCTGCTGAGCAGAAGAGGAAGATTGCCGAGGCCATATCTGCTAAATGGGCGGATCCCGTAAGATTTGTTATTTCATATAAAATTTTGATTTTCATTAAGCATTGCTCTTTAAAATGTTTCACACTTTAAAAGTAAGTTTACTTGTGGAAAAGTGGTCTTGTATATAACATTAAGTTAATGTTTTGGTGGTTGTAGCTTGATGGCCATTGCTTTTGTTGGGTGCGCCCATGAGTTGTCTCATGTATTTCACTAAGAGGGTGTTTGGCTGAACTTATAAGCTCGTCAAAACATTCTCTAAAAGTGTTTGGTAATTTTCTTTTTTCAAAAGATTTTATAAGCTCCCAAAATAAAATGTTAGGAGCTTATATGTTGTTTTTAAAAAAGGTGGGGGATTCCATCTTATTTTAACAGCCTCCGTCGATTTTAATTATATTAATTACAAAACTGCCATTATTAACTTCTCATAAGTTCGGTCATCTTATTTTATCCAGAACACTTCAACAACTTATTTTCAAAATAAGATCCAACATCTTATAAGCTCTAAAAATATCTTATCAGATGTAGGAACTTATAAGATATTTCAAATAAGCTCTGCCAAACACCCTCTAAATATGCTAGACAAGCAAGTCTTAGCGGCTTTAAACCAATCTTTTTCGTTTTTAATGCTGCCAGGAATACCGTAATCGGGTTTGCTCTGCTCAATCTAAATTTCATGGCAAATCGGAAAGGGCTGAAAGAAAGCCCAGGACAAAACCAAGTGGAGATGGACAGACTCGAAAAAGAAGTCCTAAGCATGAGATTAAAACCCAGGCTCAACGAGTTAGAATAAAGAGAAGTAAAACACCATCATACAAGGATCCATTCGCGAGTTCCAAGCTGGAGATGTTAAAAACAATTAGAGCACAGAGAGCTGCTGCTGTGAACCCAAAAAGTGAAGCCATCTCTAAAGCAAAGTAAGTTCATATTTCACAATTCATTGTTCTTTATAGTGATTGGTCCCTTATCGTGTATGAGTTGTCTATTGTCCATTAATATGAGACATTGGGAAGAGAAAAGGAAACCTTATTTTTGCACAAAGTTGTAGTTTTCATTGATTGTGTAATATATTGAAAACGTAGATTTGTGAGTATGCCATGTAGGGGTGTAATTGTGCAAGCTTGTTTGGATTTTATCGAGCTTAAAAAATTGTGTTTGAGCTTGAATTAAGCTTTAGTCGATCCGAACACGAATCCAACTTGAGCAGCTTGATTTTTTTTCCACATATTATGTTACTTTTTTATTAATCGAGTCGAGCTCGAGCGCAGCTTCATATTCTATCGAATAAAAAATTATGTTCAAGTTTAGTTTGTTATGTTAACAAACCGAGCTCAAACGAGTTTTTTTTTTTTTTTTTAATAAGTTGGGAGTACTGGTTGGAGGGGAGGAGATAAGCTCAAACCAGTTTTTAACAATCGATATCGAGTCGAGTATCGAGTAGCTTGATTTGATTTTCACCCCCATTGCTATGTGTTACGATTTCTTTAAATCTGGAAATCAACTGCATTTTCCATACATAATTTCAGGTTATTGATTGCCGAAGCTGAGAAGGCTGTAGAGGCCCTTGAAATAGCTGCCCTGAAAAGCCTTGACGTTCGAACATCCCTAACAGAAAGCAAAACGCTAATCGCTGAAGCAATTCAGTTCATCAAATCCATTGAGAATGAAGATTCAGTCTCTTTTCAAAATGTCAATGATATTTTAGAGAATTCAACTGAACCAGTACTGCATGTTGAAGAAGAAATAGACGCAAATACTCAAGCGCCGAATTTTGTCAACCCGAGTAAATTAAATGGAGTTCACAGCTTATCAGCTAGAGTTATCGAAGACAAGGACCGTAGTTTCAACTTTGTCGTGCCATATCATGCAGAGAAAGTATTAATGAAAGGATTGGAGGTCCGATTTGAGAATACAGAAGGGCCCGAAAAACGAGTGAATATAATCAAGAAATGGGTTAAAGGGAGGCTGGTTGAAGAAGTGAATGAAACCTAGCTTAGTTAAAGTATTTCAGATTTTCATGCATAGTTCTATCCATTTTTGTAGAAAGTATTAGAGTACTATATAGCTGCTTATATCCAATTTTTGGTGCCAAAAATGGTTCCAAATATAACTGAATATCAAGTTTTGATATTACAAATTGTGTTGTTATGTATCCAAAATCACCTGGTCTTCATAGGTTATATGTTTATTTTGACAGAATACTTGTTTAATCGAAAACCACATTTGTATCATATTGTATTGTCATAGACTCATAAATGAGATTTTCTTCTCTTTTTGTTATAATTCGGAGGGTTAATTACAAAAGGTACCGTTGAGGTTTACAATAAACCCCAGCTAATTTTCAAAATTACAGAAATACCCTTGAAATTTTATTTTGTCTAACATTTATCCTCTTCATGAGCAAAACGCTCTCCCCTTATATTATAAAATATTATAGTTTACCCCTTAATTTTAATTGAATCACACATCAGGGGTATTTTTGTAATTTTGAAAATTAGTTGTTTTTTTGGTAATTAGGTCAAATCTCAGGGGTACTTTTTGTAATTATCCATAAATCCGAGGAACATGGAAACTTGTGATGGCTAATTCAAGTTTGCCCTCTGCATGAGCATGACTGCATGGGCAAGTTTGAGATCAGGATAGAAAGTATTTTAGGTGTTAATCATTTCACAATTGAAGATTCTATGCAAATGTGACATGGTTTTTGAACTAAACAGAAATTAATCCAAAACTTTTGCCAAATTGGATCATCTATTTAAAAAAGTGTTATATTAAAGAAATTTTTAAGAAATGAAAAACAATTAAAAGATTAAATATGATATAATTATATTTTTCTGTTTTTATGTTTTATATTTGGTTAAAATAATATGGCAAAAACTCATATAGGACCGTCTTACGGATCCTATTCTGTAAGACGGATCCTCCAGCGACCCGCAACCCGCCCCAGCCCCAACTCATGACCTTAATAAAGGTAAGGTGGTTTTCTACCGCTAGACCACTGGTTCTTGTTGTGCATAATTAGTATAACCTTGAATATAACCATGAATATAAAGCTTCATTATCATTCCTTCATTTTAAAAATTTAAATCTCTAAATAGGAAGTGATACTTTATCCGAAAATAGTGATATTTTTTAGTAATAAATATGATACTTTTAAGGTGAACATTGATACTTTAATTTTTACATATTCTCGTTCTACTCTTGTTACTAATGTTTTTTCCATTGAAAAACTGATACTTGTGCTGGAAATAGTGATACATTTGATATTAAATATGACACTTTTATGATATTAAATATTACATTACATTGAAGAACAAATAAATATATCAGAGTTAAAGTAACACCTTTATGAGTAAAAATATATATTTTTTGAGACAAAATATCATGTTTTAAGAGTAAAAATATCTATTTTTTTAAATAAAGTATTATATTTTTTAATAATAAATACAAAGAAGGATGAATAATAAATATGATAGAGTTAAAGTAATACTTTTATAAGTAAAAGTATTTGTTTTTTGAGATAAAGTAACATATTTTTTAATATAGTCACAAATTATGAATATATTATAATATATATATATATATAAGTAACACTTTTATACGTTAAAGTATCTATTGTTTGAGATAAAGTATCATGTTTTTTAATATAGCCACAAATTATGAATATATTATAATAAATATATATAACATATTAAAGTAACACTTTTATACGTTAAAATATCTAGTTTTTGAGATAAAGTATTATGTTTTTTAATATAGTCACAAATTAGAAATGAAAGAAAGAAAGAAAAATAAAAAATAAATATGATATAGTTAAAGTAACACTTTTATAAGTAAAAGTATCCGTTTGTTGAGATAAAGTATCAGATTTCTTAATACGGTTACAAAATAGGAACAAAAAAAGAGAGAAAAAATAAAAAATAAATATGATGTAGTTAAAGTAACACTTTTATAAGTATTCATTTATTGATATAATGTATCATGTTTTTTAATAGACTTGGGTTCGATTCTTAGCCTCTGCATTTAGAGGCGTTTTTAATTTTTTTTTAATTTACCAGACATATTTAGGAAGAGCTAGTCTCCTGTCAGACCGTCTAACGGATCTAGATCCGTTAGACGGGTCTAAATATCCTACCCATCGCTCAACCCTAACCCGGATTCGCCAAAAAAAAAAAACTCACTTCTTCACGTTTTCTCCTCTCTCTCTCTCTCTCTCTCTCTCTCTCTCTAATATACGTGTGTCTGTGTGTATATTTATGTCGCCTTCAGCTGCATTTACTCCTGCAAAATCTTTCACACCGCCCAACCAGGTATACATATTTTTTCTGTATATATAGGTACGCATATTTACATGTTTACACAATTCCATCCAGTTGCAACCACCTCATTCACGGTCCGAGTCTCCACAGCCAAATCCCCCAATGCACATAGTGAACTCAATGCCTCTCCCCGAAATCCGAAAGTTGTCAGAGACTAAAGGTCTGGAAAATCCAAGAGCTTGGATGTGTGGTGCTTCAGTGCCAGAACCTGCAAGTAGCAATTTTATAATAAATACACACACATATATATGTAACATAACTTGAATTTCTTTGTTCATAATTATTTAGCTACTGCACTAAATGATACAAGTATTAGTATTAGCTAATACTTTTATGGAGAAATACTAATACATTTTATAAGAAAAACTAATACGTTGCAGGAGCACTACTAAAATACTCTCTAGAAAATTACTAATACTTTTTCGAGAAACTACTAATACTTTTCCGATGGACAACTAATACATTTCTGGAGTTTATTCATGAGAAATACTAAAACTCTTCAGGGAACTATTAATACATTTCAGAAGAACTGCTAATACTTTTTAGAAGGACGACTAATACTTTTCAGAAGGATTGTTAATACATTTCGGGAGAAAAATTTAATTATATTCAGGGGAACTATTAATACATTTCAGAAGAACTGCTAATACTTTTTAGAAGGACGACTAATACTTTTCAGAATGACTATTAATACATTTCGGGAGAAAAAATTAATTTATTTCAAGAAACTACTAATACTTTTTCGAGGAACTACTAATACTTTTTTGAGGGATTGCTAATACATTTCGGGAGTATATTCATGAGAAATACTAAAAAACTCTTGAGGAAACTGCTAATACATTTCAGAAGAACTGTTAATACTTTTTAGAGGGACGACTAATACATTTCAGAAGGACTGCTAATACTGGTGCTCCCTGAAATCTACTACAACACCACTGCTAATATTACGGAAATGCCACCGGATCCGCGGGTCAGATCCGTCTAACAGATCAAACCAGTTAGACGGTCTGACAGGAGTTTTTGTGATTTAGGAATGAGTTTATATATATTGTTATACTAAAATTAAACAATAAGCACTAGTGGTGTAGTGATAGAACACCACCTTAGGTCTCTATAGGCTCTCGAGTTTGAATCCTCACAAGCGCCCAACGGATTTTTTTTAAAAATAACAGGGTGGGCTAGCGGGTGGGATGGGCGGATGGCGTGTGGGCTGGGCGGATGGTTTGGCGGGTCGCGGGTAGGATCCGTCTTACGGAATAGGATCCGTAAGACGGTCCTACAAGTACTCAAATAATATAACATACAAATAAATAATAGATGTGACATATGTAGGTGAAAATAAAACCTCCTAAGGTAAAACCCACCCTTGTGGGGAAAACATTTGGCAGGAAAAAGAGTACCCTCCATAATGGAAAAAAGGCGTCCAAACATACAAAATAGAATCCCGGACGCATTAGCTAACAAACCTATAATTGGACTGACCAATATAGTCATCAGTGAGAAAAGGCGCAAGATCTTCAGGGGGGACGCCCCACCAAGTCCCATAGTCCGTCTTCTTACTCAGCTTGTCTGTCACCCGATTGTCTTCCCGAAAAATATATGAAACCACTAAATCCATCTGGGAGAACAGGTGAAGAGTGTAACGTCACTTGCTAAGGTGGCGCCATGCGACCTCCACGGATCTCTTATCAATCAAGTTCACCACATAAATCGAATCCGACTCCAGCCAAAGTTGTGTCCATCCCTTACTGAAATGGAGCATAGCAACGTGAAGACGTGGCCACGATCAATCAATGGATAGCAAAAAACCCGGGAGCCTGTTCGAGATTCACAGAAATAAGGTGAAAAAAACTAACCCTAGATTAGAACGTAAAAAGATGAACAAGCTGGGTAAAAAGGTGAAGAGATAAGACCGGGTGGGTATTTTGTCCTCTGGTGATATTTTTGTCTTTTTTAAAAATTAAGGATATTCTGTGTAATTTCCTCTAAAAAAATTCCCATAAGAAAAAGCAAAACATCATGTTGATGGGCCGGGCCACCAGTCGAATATGAAAAGAAAATCCATCAACATGGGCCGCATTCTGAAGCCCAGGTAATTTCCTGATCCAGTCATGGGTCGTTTTCCACCGACGATCCTTCTCCTCCGATCACCCCTCGCCTCGCCGAACTCCTCGCGCTCTCGCATATATTGCAAAAATTCACACACAGTTAGCGTGCTACTCTGTTTTTTTCGCTCCATTCCCATCTCATTGGTTGTACTTCCACTCTGAGAATAAAAGTGACTAAAAATGATGGAAGCTGAGTCCTCCAACGAACAGGAGGATCTCGAAAATCTGATTAGCAAAAGCGGCAGCCAGGGGAATGGATTGAAGTCCCCCAGTCACCGTTCTCACTCTACTTTTCAAATCGGAAATGATCCCAAAAGCTCATTTTCCGGCAGGTTCAAAAAGCGGTATATTTTCGCGATTATTCTGCTTATATCGATTTTGGTTCTGTATTTTACCACCGATTTGAAGAATTTCTTCCGGACGCGTGCTTCTTGGATTGGAGATCTTGGGAATAGTAATTCTTCAGTTAATCGAATGCGTGAGTCTGAATTGCAAGCTTTGTATTTGCTTAAACAGCAGGAATTTGAGCTTCTTAAGATGTGGAATTACACCACATTGGTGAATAAATCAGAATTAAACTTAGTTAATGGTAGTAATTTGCTGAATTCTAGTTCTGCCTCATCATCAATGTTGGAAGATTTGAAATCTCGAGTTTTTAGCCAGATTTCATTGAACAAGCAAATTCAAGGGGTTCTATTGTCATCGCATGAAAATGGAACTTCCCTGGATTTGAATGAGAATTACACAAATGCGAGTCTTTTAGGTTGGAATAGGTGTGAGAAGGCGGATCAGAGGTTATCTGAGAGGAGAACTAAGGAATGGAACCCGAGATCAAACAAATATTTGTTTGCTATTTGTGTTTCAGGACAAATGTCGAATCACTTGATTTGTTTGGAGAAACATATGTTTTTCGCGGCTCTGCTTGATCGTGTCTTGGTGATTCCAAGCGCGAAAGTCGATTACGAGTTTCAAAAAGTCATAGATATAGAACACATCAATAAGTGTTTGGGGAGGAAAGTTGTGGTGACATATGAGGAGTTTGCAGAGAGTAAGAAGAACCATCTGCAAATTGATAAATTTATGTGTTATTTCTCATTGCCACAACCATGTTTTGTGGACGATGACCATGTCAAGAAATTGAAGGATTTGGGGCTCACATTGAGCAAGATTGAGGCTGTTTGGGAAGAGGATGTTAAGAAGCCAAAGAAAAGGACGGTCAATGATGTTTTGGAAAAAATTTCTTCTGATGATGATGTTATTGCAATTGGAGATGTGTTCTTTGCTGACATTGAGACAGAGTGGGTGATGCAGCCAGGTGGTCCTATTGCCCATAAATGTAAGACATTGATTGAGCCGAGTCGGTTTATTTTGCTCACGGCTCAACGTTTTATTCAAACATTCTTGGGAAAGGACTTCATAGCTCTTCATTTTCGGCGCCATGGTTTCTTGAAGTTCTGGTATTTTCTCGTTCTTTTAGGTCCCGTTACATGTTTATTTTTTGTGATTGCGTGCCACTACAAAAAAAACTTCGAGTTTACAGACATAAATGAAATGTCACTATATTTTATACAGTTATCTACAGAATACCAAACATAATAAAAAATATTGTTTTCCCCCAAAATATACCGACCAATTACTTACAAAACACCAACAATATTTGAATTTACCGACAGAAACATTGTAGGTAAATCCAACAGTTTCAGATTTTGTTGGTAAATACTTACCTACAATGATTTTACATACATGTTAGAATTATCTTAATACTTACCTTCAGATTATTCCGTATGTAAATTAGTTTTTCTAGCAGTATGTTGTGTTTGACAGAATTTGCTTAATGATTTTTCAGCAATGCCAAGCAACCAAGTTGCTTTTTCCCTGTTCCTCAAGCAGCAGGGTGCATCAATCGAGTGGTTGAAAGGGCTAATAGTCCAGTGATATATCTTTCTACTGATGCTGCGGAAAGTGAAACTGGTTTATTGCAGTCACTTGTTGTCTGGAATGGGAAGACTGTTCCACTTGTTCAAAGACCACCTAGTAATTTAGCTGAAAAGTGGGATGCTTTATTATACAGGCATGGCCTTGCTGGAGATTCTCAGGTGAGTTTCCTTTTATTTTTGTTTCTATTTTACTAATTGCACCCTCAATAGGGCCTATATTGAGAAAATGCAAACGTCAACGGTGTTTTGGTAATAACTTAAGAGGTATTTGTAGTTTTTAATGATAATTGGATTTTTTTAATTCTGGCATCCTATAGAGGGGTGGAAGCTAGTAGTTTTTCAGAACACAATTATAAAGAAGTGTTAATTACAAATATTACCCCTGAGGTTTAGTCTAATTACAAAAAAAAACCTAGTTATCTTTTAAACTTACAAAAAAAACCTACATTTGTTCGTAGCTTTCAAAATTGCACCATCAAAAGACCTCAAGAGGGGGTTATTTGTAATTTTGAAAAGATAACTGGAGTTTCTTGTAGTTAGGCCAAATATCAGGGGTAGTTTGTAATTATCATCCCTTATAAAGAATTCTTGTGGAAGTTGGATTAGTCGACTTTTCTGAATGCATTAACCTTGCTTGTGAAATCTTGGAGTTATTATAGTTCTATTATTATAATCTTATCTAACGCACCGAAATAATCTGAATTTGATGGTGAAGGTGGAAGCAATGCTGGATAAGGCTATTTGTGGTTTGTCCAGTGTGTTTATCGGATCTCCTGGATCTACTTTCACTGAGGATATTTTGCGGCGAAAAAGGACTGGGGATCAGCATCACTATGCGATGAGTATTTGTGCCAGGGCGAACTCCCTAATTTTATTGCGGAAGATGAATGAATTTCTGACATTTTATTACATTCACGTACAATTTCTGGCTGCTGGAGTGAGCAAAACTGCTCAAAGAGGAATCGATCGCTCTGCTTAATTAAACTAGTCACAATTCTTTTGTTGCGTCCATCAATTTATGCTGGCAAGGATAACCGAACGAGCTGACTTAAGTAGTCTTAAGTTTATGTGACACGTTTTGGAACGTTGAATTTGAATCTCTTCTGGAGAAGGAATACTCTTGCTCCGTGCTCTCATTGCTGTCTGAAATCTTTGGTTGACAGTCTGCCTGCCTGGTCAGATCTAATCTAGTCCGTCGAAATTCTTTCCTTCCAACTTCCCTGTTGTGCTTCCATGTGTGCTGGATAGAGCCTGCCGGGAACTCACAATGACTACAATTTGAGTTTGGTTCTATAGTTGCTACTCTTTTTAAGGATGATTAGCTGGTGTTCACCCACTTCACTTAGGCTGAGGTGTAATTTTTTGTTATTAATAGATTCAAGGTATATTTGGTATATGGACTCACAAGTCACAACATGAATAGCTATAGAATTTGAACGTGTTATAAAGTTTTTGTACTCTAAAAGAATAACTCACTACTCAATAGTCCCGGTCGCATCTGTATTAGATAATTTAATTTTCATGATTTTTTTTTATTGAGACCTTATAACTGAAAATGTATTATTTTAATAGAATAATTTAAATATATTCCCAAATAAATCGCACAAACGAGTTTCGTCATATGATCGAGATTTTGTAAAATTATTCTTAATTTGTTTTTTGGAAAATAATATGATATTTAAAAATAAATAAGGAGCTCAAAGAGTAGTCCCGTCCTCATAGCTTCTTTTTCCCTCTAGTCAGTGGCGGATGCAGGATTATAATTTTGGGGGGCCGAAAAAACGATGGAAAGAAATCTTTATATACTAACCATAAATTTACATATAAACTTAAAGAGCAAGTCTCTTGTGAGACCGTCTCACGGATCTAAATCCGTGAGACGGAGCCCCAACTCCAAGGCTTATCCAATAATACCCAAGAATATGTGTTCCCACTCCAAGCATCCTTTGGAAGCTTCTTATTATCCATCACGCAGCTCGCATTCCGCCACCAATGGTTCTAGCAGCTCACATTAATCATCGAACCCCCCAAATAAACTCACATTAACATCAATTTTCACAAAAGAGCTCAATCTGTATTCACCCATTATATTAATCTCAATTAAACAACCCAAATGGGCAAGTTAATGCCACCCAATGGAGAATAAAAATTTACCTCCATTTTTTATTTTCTTCTAAAAGTGCCACGTTTTTTTTTTTTTTTTTTTTTTTATCTTTTTGGGTTTTTATCAGCAAGGTTATAGCACATAGAAGGCTACAACCTCCATTAACTTTGAACCCCACTTTTAAAGAGAAAATGCATCAATTTAATAAATATAACAAATAGTAGTAGTGTAATACTTTTAAAATAAAGTATATTATTTTTCAAGTAAAAAGTGACAGCTTTAAAGGAAATAACGTATAACTTTAAAAAAATATAGTAAGTAATCCTTTTACAATAAGAATTAATATGTTTCAAGTAAAAAAATGATACTTTTCAAGTAAAGATTAATATTTCTAAGAGAAAATTAGTAAGTAATATTTTTTAAGTAAAAAGTAATACTTTTAGAGTAAAAAGTAATAGTTTAAAGAAAATAGCATATATACTAAAAGATGTAGTAAGTAATACTTTTATAATAAAACGTAATACTTTCGGAGTAATAAATGATACTTTTCAAGTAAAGATTAATACTTCTAAAGAAAAAGTAATAAGTAATATTTTTTAAGTAAAAAGTATTATTTTTAGAGTAAAAAGTATTAGTTTTAAAGGAAATAACATATAATACTAAAAAGATGTAGTAAGTAGTATTTTTATAATAAAAAGTAATACTTTTCGAATAATAAATGATACTTTTCAGATAAAGATTAATACATCTAAAGGAAAAATAACAAATAATAATTTTTAAGTAAAAAGTATTCTTTTAGAGTAATAAGTAATAGTTTTAAGGAAAATAACATTAATACTGAAAGATGTAGTAAATAATACTTTTATAATAAAAAGTAATACTTTTTGAGTAATAAATGATATTTTTCAAGATAATATTAATATTTCTAAAGGAAAAGTAACAAGTAGTATTTTTTAAGTAAAAAGTATTACTTTTAGAGTAAAAAGTATTAGTTTTAAAGGAAATAACATATATTACTAAAAAGATGTAGTAAGTAGTACTTTTATAATAAAAAGTAATACCTTTCGAGTAAAAAAGATATTTTTCAAACAAAAAATAATCTTCTAAAATGATTAGTAAGTAATAATTTTTAAGTAAAAAGTATTAGTTTTCAAGTAAAAATAATATTTTAAAAGTAATAGTGTATAAGTTTAAAGGATATATAAAGTAATATTTTTTAATACAAATTAATACATTATTTTATGAGTAAAAAGTCATATATCAGAAAAGGAATAGTAAGTAATAATTTTAAAGTACGTTAAATGTAACAATTTTAAAGGATATAACAACTTATAAGGGAGATAGTAAATAATTTTTTAAAATTTTAAATTGTATATAGATGTTCGTGATAAATTTGTAAAAACCACTTTTTTAACAGTTGTGTTATTTTTGCATTCTACTTAAAGAATTATTTTCATCTTAATATGAGCCTTACCAGCATATACGCCACATGGCCGTTTTATAGTTAAAGAAATTGAAAAAAAAAACAGAATAAAGATAATCAAAATAATAAAATACTACTATAGAAAGTGGACAATATGCATGCCAAAATGTGCGCCAAGCTTCTTTCTATTTTTTTAATGTTTGTTTTATTAATTGTAAAACTTAATTTGAAATTAAAAGGGTGGTAGCTGCATTTGAATTGGGTCTACAACTACTTCTTTGCGGGCTAATGGTTGTGTATCAAAAGTCAACGTTACATGTTATTAACAAAATTGGCATCGCTTATGTTCTAAAATTGCCGCAATGGTAACGGATTCTCACACAAGTTTTTGTGAAACTTAAATATATTTCCTAATTGTTTTCATATCAACATTCATACATACGAAAATATATCAGTGTTTACCATTTAAAATGTATATTTTGAAATATGATACAAAGTTAAAACTAACCTGGTTAGTTGAACTTCATAACTTGAATCCATCAAAAATCAAATTATCAATTGACATTGAGTTGCAAACTTCTAGTGTAATAATATGTTTACCTCTTCCTGCATAAAGAAAATAAAAATAGATAAATTATATTAACTTATGAAATATAAATAAAAATAAGAAAATAGATTACTTACATGTCATTTGCTTAGGAAACTTGAATTGCAATCTCCTTTCTTTCATATCACAAAACTCATCAATAATAGAATCGTCATCAAAGGTTTGTGCAATTTCTTTCTCGATGTATGTGATCAAATAACTCCCTAAATAGTCATCTTCCATCCTATTACGGAGCCTAGTCTTGACAAGCTTCATAGCAGAAAAAGCACATTCACTAGTAGCAGTAGAAATAGGAAGAGTTAGTACGAGCCGAACTAATCTATCAACAAGAGGATAAATTTGAGACTTTCCTGTCTTCACCAACTCTTGACAAAGTTCTGAAATTGTTGACAAACTTTGGAGTACGGGATATTGACGAATATCAAGCTCAAAGTACTCTAACTGAAATCTCAAATGCATTTTCTTTTGTTCAGAAAAATCTTCAAGATAGAACATTTCAACAAGCTTGCAAATATCATCAATATTAAAATATTTGTAGTCATCTCGATGATCTAAAATTGAATAGAGCATAAGCAATTCTATCATATCTACTTTGAATCTCTCGTTCAGTTCTTGCAACTGAGAATCAACTGTAGAAAAAAATATCAACTCGGAAATGATGTACAATGGTAACTGGATCCTTTTTGTGACGAGATCGACCTCTGCCTGCAGTATAAGGATCACTCAAACTAGGAATATTTACCCCGTGTTTCTCACAAAATGGTTTCACCTTCTGAAATAAAAGATCCCATCCATCTTCTCTTAACTTTTGGACTAATGTCTTTGTTGTAGAAACAAGATGCATAGCATTCACAATATCTTGAGACTTACACTGCAAAGCTTGACAAAGATCATGTGTGATTTCCAGAATATCAATCATAATGTGTAAAATGAATATAAATTCAAATGACGTAATTCCATCATAAGTTGCATCTGCATCTGCTCGTTGAGCATAAATAGTTCCATCAGAAATTATATTCTTTTAAAACTGAACATGTAGCTTCAAACATGATTTTCAAACTTCAAAGAGAACTCAAATGAGAGCTCCATCTAGTTTCGCCGACTCTCTTTAAGGTTCCAATTTGAATCAAAGCTTTTCCTGACTCCAACTCTTCAAAAGATATTAGTCTTTTGATCTTTTCAACTTGTGCTTCTTGTAATTGATCATATCGCTTACAAGAAGAATCAACAACATTGATAACTGCAGTAACTTTACAGAAAAATTGATGAATGTGAATAACCTCTTTCGAAGATGCTACTAATGCCAATTAGAGTCGATGAGCAAAACAGTGAATATAATAAGTATATGGACACTCATTAGATACAAGTGTTTGTAATCCAGACCATTCTCCACGCATATTACTTTCCCCATCATATCCTTGACCACGAATATCTCGAACATTGAGATTATATCGTCGAAGAACATTAAAGATTTATTTCTTTAAAGTCAATGAAGCGGTGTTAGAAACATGAACTAGATCAAAAAATCGTTCCCTCACATGACCATGATTATCAACAAATCTTAAACTATTGTCATTTGTTCTCTTTTGGATTCATCTCTTGATTCATCAACTATAATACAAAATTTTGCATCAACAACTTATTTTCGAATAACATCTCTAATTTTCTTTACAAAAATTTGTAGTATTTCTTTTTGAACTCGGGGTAATGTATAAGATGCATTATGAGCGGCATTGTCCAACACAACGGAAGACACGTGTTCGTTGTAAGATGCTAATAACTTTACCAATTGAGTAAAATTACTCGGATTTTTTGAATCTAAGCGTTCGTTGTGTCTTCTAAGAGCACATGCTTGGAGCATGAGCCATCAAACTGCATCAATTGAGGTCTTTAATACCAATCGGTTATTGGCCACCTGTTGAGATGTTTGTTTTTCAATGATTTTCTGAATGTGTTGTGGTTGATTCATTAAGTCACGACAAGTCATGATAGCTCTTATATGTTGCGAATTAGGATCTTTTCCAACCTGAGATAAAAGAGCACAGTTTTCTCCATTATTAACCTTTTTCCAAGATCGAAATCCCTCAGTTGTAAATGCTCCAGAACCAACACATCCACTTAGTTTAGAAAATAAATAACATGGCAAACAGAAAATAACATCTTTACCTGGAGAATATTCCAACCATTCTGGAAATAATTTGAACCAGGAGAACTGAAAACGACGACCTTTTTCATTTAAAGGATACTCACGCATCTCATGTTGATATGGCCCAACTTTTACATAAGCTCTTCGAATTTCATCTCATTGTTCCACACTATAATTACATATTTGTGGACACTTTCCGGGATCTCGTTCTATAGACATTACATTAAGTTCTTGAACATCTATTCGAGGGATTTTTGGTAGAGGTTCTTGTTCTTTATCATGGGTTGAACATTCAAAATTATTTTCCAAGACTTCTAGGGGTTTTGTGAAGAATTATTGCACTGAGAGTTCATTTTCTTTAAAAAATGAATCATTTTTTTTGATTTTTCATTGTAATTGATTGATAATGAACCTGAATTTTGTTAAAACAGTGTGAAAATTGCTATTGATTAGCCAAAATGACTCAGTTTCAATATGTAATATTAATTTAAAATCTGAAAATTATTAAATAGATAAGATTAAAAAAAACATAAATGAACAAACAGGGCAGAAAGAATCAAATAAATAAGGTATTGGTTACTAACTATTAAATTATATAAACAAGTGAACAACAAACAAACAAGCATGAAGCATGACATCTTGAAAAATATAGATGAAGATTACAGAAAAAAATCACAACCTAAACATAGCTCGAATAGTCGACGACGACCGTGAGAAAACTGAACCTTCTCAGTTCTGCTTTCAATTTCCCCCCTGTTTTCAATTTCCCTTCCAGAATGTAAACCCTTAAACCCCAAATAGGAAATGTTGCAACAATTATTGTAATTTGTAATATGGGCCCAACCTCTGTTCATTTGGTGGACTTTTTTTTGTCTTTTTGTTTAATAGTTAGTGGTCATGGTTCATACCTTTTAGAATTATTTAATATACTTGTATTTTAATGTTAAATTTTTTTTTTCACAAAAACTGAAAAAAAAAATTTGGGGGTGGACGCCCTTTAAGACTTTTTAATATAATAATATTTTAATACTAAAATAAAAGTTTGAACTTTTTTGGGGTGCAGTAGCCCCCCCTGCCCCCCCTTCTGTCCGCCGTTGCCTCGAGTGCTTTCAAGGGCACAGGGCGGAAATTCCATATTTACGGGATAATGATTTCCTCTCAATTGATAACTTTTCTCCACTAGGAGAGATGCACAAAGTTGGAGAGGAGGATGAATGGAAATCACGGTGCTAAGTTTTCCCAATATAAATGTTTCTCCATTTGAAGATTATGAATGGAAATTTGGCTTCATCTTTTTTATTTATTTTATTTTATGATGTTTTTGAAACCTCCCTTAGAATGATTGGTCCTTCTCCTAGCAGCGTTAAAGCCCGAGCTGCATTCCGAATAGGCTTGCCACCCCTTCTCATTCTGAAAAGGCAGTTCTCAAGTGCAAGTGAAAAAAATTACCATAGCCCTGAAACTAAATGGAACCCATCTCAATATCCCAATATCCCATCGATGGAGTATAAACCCCTTTTTCAATCAAAATAATCTTGTCATATACACACATTCCAACTAAGAATAAACATGACAACAAAGAACAACACTTTCATTAGAATAGATTCTACTTAGATTCAAACAACATCGTTTTGTAATTATGAACTAGTTAGTTGGTTTGGTTAGTTACTGAAAGAGCAGTTAGTGATTGGTTGGTTAGGGTTAGTTAATTCAGGTTATTCATATATAAAAAAATCTAACTATACGATTGAAAGGATTAAGCAGCGAGTGATAATTCAATCTCAATTTTTTTTATTCTCTCAATCTCTCTCATTTCTCACAGCACAACCTCACGTTTTGCACATATTACACACAGTTCAACATAGTACACGTCACACCCATTGCTCAATACCTCAGAGTTGTTCTTAGGGATGGCAACGAGTAGGGTCTGGGGCGGGTTTGACTAAACCTGGGACCCATCCAGCCAAGGAAAATTAGGACTCGGGAATGGCCCCGCCCCACCTTAAGACCTGCCCCGCCCCACAATGGACCTGGGGCCCGATGGGCCTAACCTGCTAGACCCGCAAAAAAAAGGAAATTTTATAATATTCTAGACTATCATGCTTTCTCAGTACAACTTTAACCTTACAAGAAACACAGGCCTTTTGCAAATTTTTCACGACTCCCAGCTGAAGTTTGAGAAAGCCTTTTACCTGAGGAAAGATGGAGGATCGCCTCAAACTGATATATTTATGGGTAAAGGTAATTTATATTAGCTAGAAAAGGGTTAGTGAAACTAAAGTTTGGTGATTATCTAGTTGATTATTTAATTTCAACATCCAACTAGTGGACTCCAACATGTAGGCTGGACATGAACATTAATTTAAATATTTTGAACCTGGACTGAAATATTGTCAATAGAATTAAGAAGCCTCAACATTTAATTAATCAACAATAAAAACTCTGAATGTAAAAGATTGAATTATATTATTTAATAAAATTAAATAAAAATAAATAAACGAGGCGGGTGTAGCTGGACCCGTAACCTGCCTCGGATCCAGCAGATTTTCAAAAGATGGACCATAACCCACCCTGGGACCCATTTGATCGGATTTAGACCTGCCCCTAACGGGGTGGGTTCAATGCGGAGCCAGGTTTAGACTCGTCCAATTGCCATCCCTAGTTGTTATATTTCTTCCATTGGGAAAGATTAACTCGGCTGGATTCAGGAATCGTAAGTGATAGTAGAGGCACGTGCATAACAGATAGCCTCAGAGCTATCGATCTTGTTGCACAAGAATTGAAGGATGACAAGGAATAACACAAAATTAGATAGTGGAGATCACTTGAGAATGGATACTATGGAGCAGCAAGTATCGAAACTAGGAAAATGTGTGGAAGAACTAATTACGGGTATGAAAATGATTATTTAAGAACAAATTCAGGAGACACTAAATCAAAATCAAGGTACCATGGGGAAAAGAATATGAATCTGAACTCCACCCCAGTGTCAGTGTTGTATGCCCGAGGTAAGGGATAAGGTGGAATCCTCGCCCCATCCCCTAGTTAATAGAAATGTTGAGAATTTTAACCAGACAAACCATAGGACCTCAAAAAATTCAATTTTCCAAAATTTACTGGGGATAACCCTAGGCAAGAGTAAGTAAGTGTCACAATTTTTTTGTTTTTAATCCTGTTCCAGACTATGAAATTTTTTTAAACTCTGCCATACATATGGAAGGACCTGCATATAGTTGGTATTTGGACTACATTGAGGGTAAGGAAAACATGGGCTGGGAAAAATTCAGTGAGATGGTCTTAAGGAGATTTCCAAACTATTACAATATTTTACCTTGAAGAATACCACACTCTTCTTATAACACCACCTATGAAGATTACCACAATATTCTTATAACAATAATGAAGAGCACCACACTCCTCAACACCTAGAATCAACCAAGTGTGTTCTTACCACAAGAACACTAACAATGATGTCTTGTTTTGGATGATTTAAACCAATTCAAGATTACAACTCAAATGAAGTATACTACTTTGATGTGCAAGTGTAATCAAGAATGAAGCCTAATACTCGAAATGTGAAAGTGCAACACTTAAGCTAAATACAACAAGAATATTAAAGTGAAGAACAAGAAGTTTGCTTGTTGTTTGTATTGCTTGTGTTGTTGTGTTGTGTTGATTCAAGCCTTCAACTATTTATAGGAGAGCTCTTGGATTTGAATCCCAAAAATAGGCTCCTCCTTGGATATTGAAATCTGTAAACAATTACAAATCAAATGGAGAAAATAGCTGTTAGAAATCAATCCCATAAGTTTATGAAAAGTTATCTGTTGTGCAATGAATAGTTTCTGCTGATAAAACCTTAGGTCGATCGATCGACCTCTAATATAAGAAATACATTTAAAATTGAAAAACGCATGAAAAACAAGGGCTTGGACCGGTCCAGGGGGGTTGGACAGATTGACCGGTCGCCCTACCCCTTGGACCGGTTGGCCAAACCATTTTCTAATACAGAGAAGATTTTTCCAATTTTGCAACTTTCAGACACTGGTCGACCGGTTGCTCTCCTCCAATTTTTCTTCTGTTTCATTTCTGTTTCAGTTTTCAATCTCCAGGCACGGGTTGCCCTCTAGGGCTACCGATTGGCCTCGAAACAAAAGTGTTGTCCAATTTTTGTCAAAAATAAACTTCAAGAAATACTCCAAAAAATTAGTAAAAATCATTTAAATCGATTTGAAGTATTTGGACAACATTTGGATTCATTGTTTTGGAGTAAAACTCAATTATATGAATCATCAAAATTACAATAAAAATATTTATCTAACAGGGCCTTCATGATTCACATGAATAAAAGGTTAAGCGAAGAATATTTTGTCCAAAGTTTCATTAGTGCGTTGAAACAGGAAGTAGAACAAATGGTAGAGATGTTTAACATATTAGATATGTCATCAGCTATTCAATTGGCCAGGAAAGAGGAAGTCAGTCTCTAGGACAATTTTTTTTAATAACACAAGATCTTGGAAAGGACGCACTACAGATTCCAATACTAATCCAAAAGCCACTCCTGAATACACTTGAAAAATGCCTCCTATTAAGAGACTAACATAAGAAGAAATAACTAGTATGAGATATAAAAGGACTGATTAATTGTGATGAAACCTACCAAATAAGCCATAAATGTAAAAGATTGTTTGTGATTATGGGAGAGCCCTTACCAATAGAAGAGGTTGTTACTTTAGAGAACACATAAAATGATGAAGATGAATTTCAGATATCAGTTGATGCTTTGGCAGGGAAAAACCACTAGAGACACTATTACAGTTCTATCGAAGATGGGTGGAAATACTCTTACTGTGTTAATTGATACTGGTAGTACCTATAGTCTCTTAGACCCTTCTAAAGCTAGAAAGCTCCAATGTGAATTAGAATATATTCACCCTCTCTTAGTCACTGTGGAAGATGGGGGAAAAATAGAATGCATTGCTAAATGTCCAAAATTTGAGTGGGAAATGGGGAACTGCAAGTTTAGTTCTAGTGTGAGAATAATCCAATTATGGGGTAGTGATATGGTCATTGGGGTGGACTTACTAAGAATATTGGGCCCTATAACTTTTGACTTTGCCAACCACAAGATACAATTTGAATGAGGGGGGATGGGGGAACATAAAACCTTGCAGCGGATGCAGCTTACAACTTTATTAAAAATGATGTCTGCTAAGAAACTCTCTAAATCTTTTAAGAAATGAGGGGAAAATATGTGTGGTTGTCTTTGCATGGTGTCTACCATAGGAGGGGGCAAAGACTAAAGAGTGTCCAAATGCTATTGAATTACAACCCTTGCTTCTACAATATCAAACCTTATTTCAAGATCCAAAAGGGCTGCCTCCTTCTTGAAGCCATGACCTATAAGATACCCCTTAAACCTAGTACAAAACCTTTTAAGCAGCATCCATATAGATACCGTTACATCCAAAGAAATGATATAGAAAAATTGGTCCAAGAAATATTACGAGCAGGCATCATCTAACAAATTAATAGTCCCTACTCCTCTCCAGCTCTTATTGTTAAGAAAAAAGAAGAAACTTGGAGATTTTACATTGATTACAGGAAATTGAACTCCTTGACTATTAAAGATAGCTTTCTAATTCCCCTCATTGACGATCTTTTGGATGAGTTAGGACATGCTAGAGTATTTTCAAGAGTGACCTAAGAGCATGATACCACCTAATTAGATTGGGCCCCTCTGACATCCCTAAAACTACCTTTGTCACTCTAATAGTCTTGTATGAATTTAAGGTCATGCCATTTGGCCTAACTAATGCACCAGTTACCTTTCAAGCCCTAATGAACCATATATTCAGACCACACTAGAGGGACTTTGTCTTAGTCTTCTTTGATGACATCCTTATTTACAGTCCTAACCTGCCAGCTCATAAATACCATTTACAAACTATCTTTGATATCTTAGTGAAAAAAACAACTATTTGCTAAGGCTTCCAAATGTGTCTTTACATAATACCAAATTGATTACTTGGGGCATATTATCAGTGATAAAGGGGTGGAGGAAAATCCAGACGAGATCCAAGCTATGGTAGAATGGCCCCAACCTCAGCCTGTTAAAGTTTTACAAGGATTTTTGGGACTTACTGGTGACTATAGAAAGTTCATCTTCCATTATAGATTGATTGCCAAACCTCTCACGGATGTTACAAGGAAGGGCCAATTTCATTGGAGTGAGGCAAACTCTACTGCTTTTAACACCTTAACACAAAGAGTTAATAGGGCAAATTACCCACTTGGGATAGGTGAGAGGGTTTTTTGACATGTAGGATAAAAAACATAGTTTTCTACCCATTTTTGGGGTTCTTTTACCACAATACCCTTGAGGCTTTAAATGCAAGTCTTTAAAGTAGGTATATGTGTATTTCACTCTCTTGCAATTAAATACTCCCAATACATAACCCTCCCCTTCAATTTTGCTCTTCATTTTTTATCTCTCTTCTTCTTCTTCTTCACAAAATATCAAGAAGTTATTTTTGTGGTCTTTCATCACCAAAATCGCACCAAAAAATTGTATAACAAGGTAATGTTCTTCTCCTCCTAATTACTTAACATTGTTTAAATTGTTCAAGAGCAATATATTTGCAAAATATGTGAAATGTATTGTGAAAGGGAAATTTTTCTGCATCTATGAAGTACAGTGTACGATATATCGTGCACATTTTGTACTGAGGCACGACATCGTGCCTGATATAGGGCATGGTATATCGTGCCTCAGTATAAAATATGCACGATATATCGTGCCTAAATATAGGGCACGATATCGTGCTTGTTTTGTACTGATGCACGATATATCGTGCCTCAGTACAAAATATGCACGATATCGTGCCTATTTTAAAATTGTACGATATATCGTGCCACAGTACAAAACATGCCCTTTTTTATGTATTGTTGCATATCTTTAATATTTTTTCTCTATACCTCTTGTATGTAGATGAACTCTGCTATGTTGTTGTTCGATTTGGTGGTCATTGGGAAGGTTTAGAATATAAAAATGGTGAAGAAGAAGTTGTATGTATTAAACCGGGCAAAATGAATTATAGTGAAATATTGGAGGAGGTTTATGGTGTTGTTGAAGTTGATAGGGGCGTATACGATTGTGTAATGCATGATATTGTAGATATTTCTGGAAACAAACTTGAGAAGTTAAAGTTGAAAAACGACGATGACATTGAAAGTGCGTTTGAGAACACCGAGTTACCAGTTGTTTTTGTAACACTGAAAAGACAAAGGATGGGTGAGACTAGTTCGCATAACGTATTGGGAAGTCAGTCTTGTTGGGTAAATATTTTTATCATGATTTTGATGATTATGTTCGATTTTGTTCAAATATGTTTTTAAACCAAAACTATGTCCCTAAATATTGTCTAAATACTTCCGATCAACTTAAAATGTTTTTACTATTTTTTGGAGTATTTCTTGAAGTTTATTTTCAATAAAACATTGGACAACACATTTGTTTCAGTTCTCGACCGGCCGCCTCTATAGGGCAACCCGTACTGAGTTGAGCCGAAATGTAACAGAAAATAGGGCGTAAGAAAAACAGGCGGGGCGGCCGGTCGACCAGGTGGGCGGCCGTGCGGTCGGCCGACGACCTGCCAATGGCGACTGCACTGGAGTTGGATTTTGTTCCGCACTTCTCTGTTTCGTAAAATCTTCAAGGGCAACCGTCACAGCTAAGGGCGACCGGTCGCACCCCCCTTCAACCGGTCCCCCTGTGTAAAAATTCGCAGAATTCAATTTCAATCTTATCTCTGCGCGACCGGTCGAACCCCATGTTTATCAAAGAAACTATCCATTGTGTTTTTCGCACAACTTTTTCCTATTTTGTGGGATTGATTTCTAACAGCTATATTGATCATTTTAAATGGTTTCTTTTGCAGAAATCACTCCCCAAGGAGGAGCCAATGTCTGAAATGAAAGCCAAGTCCTCTCCTATAAATAGAGGCTTCATTCAAGCAACAAGATACAACACACAATATACAAGCAAAGAGCAATTGAGCAAACACTTTCATATATCTTGTTGTATTAGCCTAAGCACTTTCACTTGCACTTATTTGAGGTCTAGGCTTTCAATTCTTGATTACACTTGTACTCATATTGTATCAATCATTATTGAGTTGTAATCTTGATTTTGGTCATCATTCAACACAAGACATCCTTGTGAGTATTCTTGTGGTAAGAATACACTTGGGTGATCTAAATGATAGGTGTTTGAAGGTTGTGGTAATCTTCAAAGGTGTTGTAAGAGGGTTGTGGTAATCCTCAAGGTGGTAAAAGAGGGTTGTGGTAATCCTCAAGGTGTTGTATTAATTTTTGGTAAATTAATAAATTTTTTTTTCTTTTTGAAATCCATCCCTGAGAATCTTTGGGGTGGTAGAGGATTAGGCCCTAGGTGGGTTGAACCTCTTTAAATCAACGAGTGTTGTTTATTTTCCGCATTTACATTCTTGTTATTTACTCGTTGTTTCAAAAAGAGGGTGATTTGCAAAAATCGGCATAATCTATTCACCCCCCTCTAGATTATTGTAGCCACTTGGACTAACAAGTGGTATCAGAGCCAAACTCTTTGGCTAGCTCGTTCCGAGTAAAGAGGAAAGATCCATGGCTACAAATGATGCTCATCTCACCACCGGCGCCTCCACCAATAAGCCACCCCTATTCGACGCCAACAACTACGCATTTTGGAAAGACCGTATGGAGTGCTTCCTACAAGGGTGCGGGTTCGACATTTGGAATGTGGTCATTGAAGGAGTTGATCAACCAACAAAGAAATCGGGGGATGGCACTTTGGCTCCTAAACCTTTTAAGGAGTTTGATGAAAACGACAAAAAGGCTTTCTCTCTAAACGGTAAGGCCTTAAATATTTTGCATTGTTCTCTTACCGCCACCGAGTACAATCGCATAAGAGGCATAAGGTCGGCACATGAGGCTTGGGAAAAATTGGAGACGATCTATGAAGGGACTAAGAAAGTCAAGCAAGCAAGAAAGACCATGCTTGTTAAAGACTTCGAAAACTTTAACATGTATGATGGTGAAAGCATCTCCAAGATGGTGGAAAGGCTTGACAATATTGTCAATCCTCTTGTGGCCCTCGGCAAGGTCATCTCCGAAGAAGACAAGGTGACCAAGGTATTGAATGCACTTCCCGGCTCATGGTCCGAAAAAGTAATGGCAATCACGGAGGCACAAAATCTTGAGACACTCAAGTTTGATGAACTTATTGGAAATCTACTCATCTATGAAGTCTATCTCAAGGAGAGGAAAAATTCCAAACCATCCACAAATCAATCGGGTATGCAAATTATTCCTAAAGGTCTTGCTTCTTCTTCTAATAATGCATACTATGATAATGATGATGATGATGAGGAGACGGCCGCACTTGTTCAAAAATTTGCAAAATTTGTAAATAAAAATAAAGCAAGAAAACCAAGAGATAATGCTTGCTTTAAATGCGGAAAACTCGGGCACTTCATTGCCGATTGCCCGAAGCTCGATGAAGAGGAGCAAAAGAAAAAGAAGCCTTTCACAAAAAAGAAAGCTCTAAATGCGGAAGTCAAAACATGGGATGAACTACTCGAAACAACCGATGAGAAAGGAGAAATCGAACATGGTCTCATGGCTATAGACGATGAAAACAATGAGGTACACTCAAATTCTTCTACTTTCTCCATAGTTGATGACTTGCAATGTGATTTTGATGAATTGCAAATTGAGTTTCAAAATTTAATCGTTAAATACAAAAATTTGAAAAAGGAGCATAAGGAGATTATGGTTGAAAAAGAAAAATTATTTACCTCTTATGAATCTCTAGACAAAGCTCATGCTCTTACTCTTACTAGTATTCAATCTCTTGAAACCGAAAAGGAATTGCTCACAAAAGAAATTGAATGTTTGAAAAATGATATGCATCGTTTCAACATAAGTACGGATAAAGTCACAAAAATTTTAGATGCACAAAGAGGTGAGCATTCCAAATCGGGACTTGGTTATAAGCCATTTTAAAGTGTTTTTAAGAAAAATAACCAAGGTCCGACTTTTGTACGTGCTAATAATTATAATACTCCTACTTGTTTTTATTGTGGCAAAGTTGGACATTATGCTAATAATTGCAAATTGAGAAATAGCTCAAGACATGTTTGGAGACCCAAAGGTCTTAAGACTAACCCCCATGGACCCCAAAATTATAGGGTACCTAAAAGAAATTCTTTTGTAGGTAATAGGGGCTATAACCACAATGGAAGATTCAAAATGGCTCGTGGACAGCGGATGTTCACGCCATATGACCGGGAGGAGAGAACTTTTTACCAACATCAAAATCCAAGAAGAGGGTATGGTCATGTTCGGCAATGGCAAAGGAAAGATTCTTGGAAATGGAGAAATTGGTAACTCTTCTTTCTCTCTTAGTAATGTTCTATTAGTTGAAGGGCTTAAGTTTAATTTGATAAGTGTTAGCCAACTTTGTGATTCAAAATATGATGTTTCCTTTAATAAAGAAAAATGCCTTATACTTAAAAATGGTGAAATTATTTGTGAAGCAAATAGAAAAGGCAATCTTTACAAAATTTGTACAAGTGATTTAGTTAGTCAAAATGTTTCTTGTTTAGTCGCCAATAATGATTTAACTAGTTTATGGCATAGGCGACTTGGACATGTTGGATACAAGAATTTGAAAAATATTTACAAAAACCAACATGTGAAAGGACTACCCAAATTGAATTTTGAAAATCTTGGTTTATGTGACACTTGTCAAAAGAACAAATTAGTTAAGAGTAGTTTCAAGCCCAAAAATGAAATTTCCACAACCAAACCCCTACAAATGCTTCACCTTGATTTGTACGGGGACATTGGTACGGCTAGTCTAAGTGGAAAACATTACACTTTTGTTATAGTCGATGATTTTTCGAGATATACTTGGGCTCTCTTTCTTACCAATAAAAGCGATGCCGTTAATGAGTTTGTTAAGTTGTGTAGACTTATTGAGAATGAAAAAGAAGATACTATCAAGTCTATTCGAAGCGATCGAGGTGGAGAATTTGATGGTGAATTTAGAGTATTTTGTGAAACCAAAGGATATGCTCATAATTTCTCGGCTCCAAGGACACCTCAACAAAATAGAGTAGCCGAACGGAAAAATCGGACATTACAAGAAATGAGTCGGTCCATGCTCAATGAATTTTCACTTCCAAAGTATTTTTGGGCCGAAGCCGTAAGTACCGCTTGCTATGTCATTAATCGAGTTTATATTCGTCCTAAAATGAATAAAACTCCATATGAGCTTTGGAAAGGTAGAACTCCAAATATTAGTTATTTCAAGATATTTGGTTGTAAATGCTTTATTTTGAATACCAAGGATCAATTGGACAAACTTGATCCTAAAGCCGATGAAGGGATATTTATGGGATATTCAACAAAAAGCAAAGCATATCGGGTTTACAATAAGACTAGTGGAGTTGTTGAAGAATCCATCCATGTTAAATTCAATGAAGCTTCGGGAGTTGAAAGAATTCCTAATGATGAAAGTGATGAGGATGATATTATTGAACAAATTGTTCAAATTGATAATCAACCGTCTACATCAAATGATCAACCGTCCACTTCAAATGATCCTCAAGAAGATAGAGGTGATATCTCGGATCTTCCCGTTGCATTGAAATTTAAGGGAGATCACCCAAAAGATCTTATTATTGGTGATCCCCTTGACAAAGTGATGACTCGGAGAAAATTTGCCGAGAAAGCTCTTATTTCTCAAAAAGAGCCTAAAAATGCTAAAGAAGCTATTGAGGATGAGGATTGGTTTCTAGAGATGCAAGAGGAGTTGAATCAATTTGAAAGAAATGATGTATGGGAATTGGTACCTTGTCCTCCTTCTCAAACCATTATTGGCACAAAATGGGTATTCCTAACAAACTTGATGATCAAGGCAACATTGTTCGAAATAAGGCAAGGTTAGTAGCTCAAGGGTATTGTCAAGAAGAAGGTATTGACTATGATGAAACTTTTGCACCCGTAGCACGTTTAGAAGCTATTCGTATTTTACTTGCCTATTCTTGTTTTAAAAATTTCAAACTTTACCAAATGGATGTTAAATCCGCCTTCTTAAATGGTATTATTCAAGAAGAAGTCTATGTAAAACAACCTCCGGGTTTGAAAATTTTTCTAGGCCTAATGATGTTTATAAACTTAAAAAGGCCTTGTATGGTTTAAAACAAGCACCCGTGCATGGTATGATAGACTTAGTTCTTTTCTTTTACAAAACGGTTTTATAAGAGGTAAAGTTGATACAACTCTATTTGTTTTTGAAAAAGGGCAAGATTGTTTACTTGTGCAAATATATGCTTGATGATATTATCTTTGGTGCTACTAATGATTCTTTGTGCAAGAAATTTTCTAAGTTAATGCAAGGAGAATTCGAGATGAGTATGATGGGGGAGCTTAACTTCTTTCTTGGACTTCAAATTAAGCAATGTCAAGAAGGTATTTATATTTCGCAATCAAAGTATACAAAAGAACTTTTGAAAAAGTTCGGCATTGAAGAAGGAAGAACCGTCTCTACTCCTATGGCAACAAATGTCAAAATTGACAAAGATGAGAAAGGCAAGTCCGTGGATGAATCAAAGTATCGAGGTATGATTGGTAGTTTACTTTATTTAACCGCTAGTAGACCGGACATTCTTCATGCCGTATGCCTATGTGCTCGTTTTCAAAGCAATCCCAAAGAATCTCACATGAGTGCCGTTAAAAAAGGATTTTTCGATATTTAAAAGGCACCATTCAATATGATTTATTTTATCCAAAGAATGAAAATTTTTCTCTTAAAGGTTATAGTGATTCTGGACTATGCGGGAAATATTGATGATCGGAAAAGTACTTCCTGGATCATGTCAATTTTTAGGCGATTGCCTAGTTTCTTGGTTTTCAAAGAAGCAAAACTGTTTTCTCTTTCAACGGCCGGCGAATATATTTCCGCCGCATTTTGTTGTACTCAACTCCTTTGGATGAAACAAACCTTAGCGGATTACAAATGCTCTTTTGAAAATGTACCTATCTTTTGTGATAATATATCCGCTATAAATATTGCTCAAAACCCGGTTCATCATAACCGTACTAAACATATTGAGATTCAACATCATTTTCTAAGGGATTGTGTTTCAAAACGTAAAATTGAGATATCCTTTGTACCATCTCAAGATCAATTAGCGGATATTTTCACAAAAACCGCTATCTTCCGAGACTTTTTCATCAATACGAGCTCGGTTAGGCATAATGCATATTGAATGAAGCTTACGTTTGCATTTTGCACGTTTTTAAAACTTAGGGGCGAAAATCGGATTTTTGGTTGAAAATTCGGATTTTGGAAAAACTGACAAGACAGTGAGCTGAAGGAGTTGAGGGCAACCGGTCGCCCTCAACCTCGACCGGTCGCCCTCAACCTCGACCGGTCGCCCTAAGCTATATTTTGGCTTTTAAACATTCTGTCTTCAGCATTCTTCATTTTAACAAATTTTTGGCCATTTTTCGTCCCCTTTGCCAAATTCACTCAAATTTCATTCAAAAATGGATTTCATGCATATTTTACACAACATGGACATTATATAGCATGATCATCATCATTATGGCTCACTCTTTCCGATCAAATGGTAAGAAGTTCGCTTCTTTTGCTCAATTGGGTTGAACCCTTGAGTTTTCAAGTTTCTTGAAAAAAATTTGATGTAATTTTCGTATGATCATGATGAGCTTGGTTGTTGTGTTGTTATGTATGATGATTGACTTGAATTGATGTTGAAAATTTTTGGCTTGAACCATTTATAAAGGTTATATACAACCTCTTTTATTTTTAACGCACACAATGTGTTCGATGATATGTCGCAATGAAAATTTCAACTTATACATGATTCTCTTGCTCTCAAAAGTTTTCTATACTTATTGAGATCATGTTTTGACAAACAAAACAAGCGTATGAACTCTTCATATTACATTTCTCCCATTTTCTTTGGATTATTATGCTTTAACTGCTCAACGGTTAATAAACCGTCCCTTTGGCGCACTTTGATATTATTGTATGGTGTTTTCACCATTCTAACATTATTTTTGGTGATTCCAAAGGGGGAGAAACAGGATATTGGCTCGTTAGCTCAAGAAAAGCTAATAAAAGCTCGCAATTAGTATTGTGGACTCTAATACCTAGTCCATGGCTTGAATTTTGGACTCGGATGAAATTGATTATAAGTTTTGTGACAGGGGGAGCTCCTTAGCTCATGATGCATTCTATATAAGCTTGCTATAGCTTGTGCTTCTTACTTATAATAATCGTTGTTGATATGCCCATAAATAGGGGGAGCTTTGTATGAAATACTTCTAACGGATAGTTTACTCGTAAAACCGAAAATTTTATTTGGCTTTCAAATTGTCCTCAAGAAAATTGTTTTGGTTTGTAATCATCAAAAAGGGGGAGTTTGTTGGATAAATGTTTTTATCATGATTTTGATGATTATGTTTGATTTTGTTCAAATATGTTTTTAAACCAAAACTATGTCCCTAAATGTTGTCTAAATACTTCCGATCAACTTAAAAAATTTTACTATTTTTCTGAGTATTTCTTGAAGTTTATTTTCAATAAAACATTGGACAACACATTTGTTTTAGTTCGACCGGTCGCCCTATAGGGCAACCCGCACTGAGTTGAGCGAGAAACGAAAAATGGGACGTAAGAAAAACAGGCGGCGACGGTCGACCAGGTGGGCGGCAGGTGCGGTCGACCGATCGGCCGGCCGGGCGACTGCACTGGGAGTTGGATTTTTGTTCCAGACTTCTCTGTTTAAGTAAAATCTTCAAGGGCAACAACCATCACTAAGATGACCGTCGCGCACTTCCATTCAACCGGTCCCCTGTGTAAAAATTCACGAAATTCAATTTCAATCTTATCTCTGCGCGACCGGTCGAACCCCATGTTTATCAAAGAAACTATCCGTTGCGTTTTTTGCACAACTTTTCCCTATTTTGTGGGATTGATTTCTAACACTATATTGATCATTTTAAATGGTTTCTTTTGCAGCAAATCACTCCCCAAGGAGGAGCCAATGTCTGGAAATGAAAGCCAAGTCCTCTCCTATAAATAGAGGCTTCATTCAAGCAACAAGATACAACACATAATATACAAGCAAAGAGCAATTGAGCAAACACTTTCATATATCTTGTTGTATTAGCCTAAGCACTTTCACTTGCACTTATTTGAGGTCTAGGCTTTCAATTCTTGATTACACTTGTACTCATATTGTATCAATCATTATTGAGTTGTAATCTTGATTTTGGTCATCATTCAACACAAGACATCCTTGTGAGTATTCTTGTGGTAAGAATACACTTGGGTGATCTAAGTGATAGGTGTTTGAAGGTTGTGGTAATCTTCAAAGGTGTTGTAAGAGGGTTGTGGTAATCCTCAAGGTGGTAAAAGAGGGTTGTGGTGATGCTCAAGATGTTGTATTAATTTTTGGTAAATTAATAAAATCTTTTTTTATTTTTGAAATCCATCCCGAGATACTGGGGTGGTAGAGGATTAGGCCCTAGGTGGGTTGAACCTCTTTAAATTAACGAGTGTTGTTTATTTTCCGCATTTACATTCTTGTTATTTACTCGTTGTTTCGAAAAAGAGGGTGATTTGCAAAAAATCGGCATAATCTATTCACCCCCCCTCTAGATTATTGTAGCCAATTGGACTAACAAGTCTGGGCATAATCGAATTGAGAACGTTGAAGGTCAACAAGGTGTTGGTGGAAGTTTTATGCAACTAATGGCTAGTCAAAATGATTTTTCAACAGTTATTGGGCCTAGTTACAAATACATGCACTATCTTGGTTTTCAACAATACGGTGTACCGCACATCAATCTATTTAGTCATGCAGTAAGGCCTAGTGGAGCACCTTTTATGCATATGAACAATGTGCCAATTATTGATCATCCGCGTCCACTATCACCTACAGTTAATGTTCCAAATATCAATTCTCCGGGACCTAGTATAAGGCAATGAAGATGACTATTATCATGATATAGGTTGTGATAATACTGATGTTAATCGTGATATACTGATGCTGATGTTGGTTGTGATAATAATGAAGTTGATTATGGTGAAAACTACAGTGCTGATGATGTTGATTGTAATAACAACCCAGATGATTTTGGTGAGAATTACACTGCTGGTGATGTTAGTACTGATGTTGAAGCTAATAATCAATTTGAAAATGACCAACAACATGCTGAATTTGAGGAATTTTGTGAGTGGAGACGTAGACAGAGAGAAGTATTTCCAGAAAACTAAAACCAAGATGCAGCAGAAGTACGAGGTGCTAACATACATCCAGATATCCATAGAGACAATATGGACGAAACAATAGTTCCCACAGGATGAAGTTGGGTGATTCCTGGTGCACTCTCGCACGTTTCAGTTCCTCCCGAAGAACCTACTAGATTGGAAGCATCTGGTGGGACATTGCGCCAAGGAGCAACATACATGAGCAAAACTGAATTGGAGATCGCACTAGGCATGTATCACCTTGAAAATCAAGTCGAGTATCGAGTTGAACGCTCGG
The DNA here is from genome assembly GCA_016081115.2 of Rehmannia glutinosa. Taxonomy (NCBI): domain Eukaryota; kingdom Viridiplantae; phylum Streptophyta; class Magnoliopsida; order Lamiales; family Orobanchaceae; genus Rehmannia; species Rehmannia glutinosa. Next base: position 153,386 of record JABTTQ020001830.1, on the reverse strand, counting down.
ATAAGACTCGTTTTCATGCAATATGCAAGTATGAACGATGCCCTTTTCGAATGCGTGCATATAGAAAGGATGGTATTTGGAGAGTAGGGAAGTTTGACAAGCACCATGGATGTGGGTTAAATTTGAATGACAATGCATCTAGGCGGGTGCATTCTAAAGTGGTAGGTGCGTATTTTGCATCTAGATTACTAGTGGAACATTTTGCGCTCGTGCCAAGAGATATGATATCGGAGTTGGAATCGCGACATGGGCTTAAAATGAGTTATAATGTTGCGTTGAGTGCTAAGCATCATGCCTTTGGGTTGATATATGGAGATAGCAACAAGTCATTCAATCTAATTCCGGCATACTTACACATGTTGAATTTAACGAATCCCGGATCAAGAACTAGATGGAAGTCGGATAATTTTAATAGATTCAAGTACGTGTTTTTTGCTTTGCATGCATCAATCACTGGATTCTAGAATAATGCCCGGCCAGTTTTTGTGATTGATGGAACACACCTTAAAGGCAAGTACCGGGGAATATTGTTTGTGGTCGTAACAAAAGATGGTAATGAACAAATTTTCCCACTTGCGGTTGGAATTGGGGATGTTGAAAACGATGAATCCTGGACATGGTTTTTGAGACAGTTGGTAGATGCTTATAATTGCCCTCGTGATCTCATCGATTGTTTCGATCAAAGACAAGAGTATCGATAATGCCATAAAAACAAAGATACCCAGAAGCATCACATGGGCTTTGCACTTATCATTTGCAGAGTAATTTGGCTCAATACGGTCAACATATAGTAGCAATGTTCAGGAATGTAGCATATTCATACCGCCGTGAATATTTACAAGATATACAATAAAAATAAAAATGTACTACACCTCCAAAGTACTACTATCTGTACTGTACTGGTAAATCATTTTTGCCATCTTCTCCCTTATCTCGGGAATCGACTCATGCACATACTTCCTATTCATTTTCTTCGTGATACGATTAATGACGGTATGTATGGCAAATACACCGTAACTGGTGGTGTCCTTCTGCACATAACAATCTTTCGGCGGCACAGTGATAAGGTCCCACTTACGGTAGACGGGCTCCTCACGTATGGCGTCGTAGTAGCCAACGCTAATGAGCACACATGGGAGCATGTGATGGAGTGGACGTGTGCCGGGTGCCCGATTGGCAAAAATATCATCTGTGTATCGGGCACGTACAGAGTCGTACATGATTACTCTGGCTCTTAGGAGATCCAGTCTGCACACGACAAAATGGCCCGCTAAATTCACGATCATGTGTACCTGATAAATTCAAAAATCATTAATTAATCAAAAATTTTGAAAAAAAAAATGAATAAACTAGCCAAAAAAATAATTAAATGCAAGTGTACCTGCGGTACGGTACTCCACGGACCAGGATTACCCCATCTTGGAGATCCGTGCTGGACAACCCTAACCAACTCATCCAGCTCCTGTCCGGGAGGAATCACCTCCATGGTAGCCGGGTCATATACTATGTCAGCAGGATCCTTAACATGCATACGATCCCATATAATCCGTATGGAATCCTACACATTGAAAAATGTTTATAATTTAACAAGTATCATTTATTAAGTTTAAAGTAAAATGCGAGACACATAATAAATAAACTAACCGAAAATATCGTAAATACAATCCTATAAGCTCCCATTTGCTACTCATGAGGCTCAACCCCAAGAAACTGGGGATCGGACTGTAGTATGGACAGGTATGCATTTATATGTTGTACAGAAATGAAAGAAATCGATATTAATCAATATGAATAAATAAAATATTCATCAACTAAATAATACAAAAATTTAAGAAACTTACATCATTCTCCAACTCAACCTTTGGATCCGCCATTTCCTTAAAACAATCAGGCCCGACAGAGTACATTAGCCCCACATTCCTCCTGCAATTGGACCCTCAAATATTAAGACATTGAACTAATATAAGATGTTAATACTAAGACGACAAGACAAATGCAAAAATATTTAATACTTACTCTTCTTTAGACTCTAAGAAGTGGGCATACTCCCTATCGCTCGGGTGTGGCTTGCGAGACCTAAGATGCCTGAATGGGCTGCGAATATGCTGCGACGGCTTCCTATCCTGAACCTGGATGAAGGGAGTAGGTGGAGAGGGCGCTCGAAGAGGAGACGGCAATGGCCTCGGAATCGTGACTAACACTCGTGGTCGCGGAGAATGTGCTAACACAGGCATAATAGGAGTCGACAATGGCAGAAGAGAAGTCGACAATGCCGGAGAAGGATGAGGAGTCGACATGGCCGGAGGAGGAGGAGAAAGAGTAGACACTGCCGGAGAAGGAGGAGGAAGAGTCGACACTACCGGAGGAGGACGACGAGTAGACACTATCGGAGGAGGAGGAGGAGTCGACACTGCCGGAGGAGGAGGACGAGTCGAGAATGCCAGAGGAGGAGGAGGAGTCGACAATGCCGGAGGAGGAGGAGGACGAGCCAAGAATGCCGGAGGAGGAGAAGGAGGAGTCGACATGGCCGGAGGGGTAGTCGACACTGCCGGATGTGGATGAGGAGTCGACAATGCCGGTGGCATCTGCTGCAATGACTGGCTCGGATATCTCTGACTACCATGCACGAAGTCATCGTACTAATCAATGTATGGGATTGACGCCTAATCTCCTCCTGAATAAGGTCCGGGACCCAACATATCTCCTGATCTAGGCGTCTGTCCAAGCGTGTACCCTCCTCTGAGATGACAGTCTCTAACTGAGAAATGGCATCATCAACTCATGACTCCAATCGAGCGAATCGCTCCTCTATGCGTCTCTCGAATCAAGCAATCTCTGCATAACACCCGCGCATGCGGCAAAGATATCTGTCGTCACAACTCACAGATGGATCAACACAAATATCCTAATGGACTGATGGATCATCGTGAGCATACTCCTCATGGACAGATGGATCAACCCGTGCATACTCCTCATGGCAACCCGCCATGCATCATCATCCGGTCATCTAAAGGATCATCAGCCCGATGGGATGATGGGCCATCTGTCCTACGCTGCTTCTCCGGCCTCTGAATCGTAGGAGTAGTAGTGTCGGCCTCTGAGTCGGGTCTACCTCTCCCCCTGATCTTGCCCCTGCCTCTGACTCTGCCCCTAGCAGCAGCACCTGCCTCTACTCCCTGCTAATAGAGGCTGGGGCTGTCGAATCTGTACTCGTACCTCTGTCTCTGCCCCTGCCCCTCCCAGCACTAGCGCCTAAAAATCGGTTCTCCTTCGGGATGAACCGAGGAGGACCTAACAAAACAACTGGATCATTGACTCACTCCATATATATCTGCTGGAGTTCCTCCTCGGTCGGATCCAATATCTCATGACACACTAAAGCCTGTAAATAAATATATATTTAAATTAATAAAAAGTAATTTATTAATTAAATAAATAAGTAAGTAAACAATGTTAATACACACCGTGTCAAAGAAAAAATTTGTGATGTCAACGGTGGTCTTCAAAAACCTCCAACGAAGGCACCTAGGCAACTGGGTGTCGGATACTTGAGTCGTCCAGACATTACCCAGGCGAGGTATCGCCTCGAATGCCCAAATCTGTGAGAACATTGATAAGTATCAAAAATAAGATTTTTTAAATATTTAAAAAACTAAGTACAAATATAAATAAAATAAAAAAATATATACATACCAGCAAGACATAAGTGGCCCCATAAAAATGATAAGAAGGTGGCCGATGTCGAGGTGGAACGCCCTTAGTATATCGGCCAGGTAAGCAGAACATCATGCAGCTGCCGAATATAATGCATCAGTATCTGAAAGGAGTATTTCCCCCAAAAAAAGGAAAGTCTCCAATCGCATCGCCCTCGATCAAAACCACGCCAACGGTCCCATCAAGGTGCATGCGCCATCGAAACACAAGATCATATCATGTAAAAGGCAAATAACACCTTCGCCACCTTTAGGGCATCGTCTGGTGAGTCACGGAAGGTGCCATCAGCAAATAAATCGCGTAAATGCGCGGCGGTAACCCGATCACCCCTGGGCCAATACCGTCTATATATACCAGTCTCGGGTACCACAAAATCACCGTTAGGGTCAAATGTGGACCCTAAAAATCACAATCCCGATATCATAGCAAAATCACGCCGAGAGAATCTGATAGTCTGCTCTCCGACGTGGAACCAACACTCTGATTCCGGAGCATCCGACACACACACCTCCATCGCAACCAATGCATGTAGTGCCGCATTACAACTAGCTCCGTCATACCCAAAATCCATAAAATATCTGAAAACCGACTGTGTAAACTGCCTATATAAACCACCACCGATCTCCCGCAACTCATCTCTGATGGTCTGAATAATATTCGATCGAATGTATCTCGCGATCTGGGCCCTATCTCGATGATATGAGGGTCTCAACCACTATGGACCGACCTACAACAATTAATAAATTTCAATTTAGTAATGAGGTACAAAAATTGAAGAAATGTAGTAATGAGGTACAAAAATTAAAGATCAGATGGTGATATAGGCACGATTTCAAATAATTAAACTGGGGCACGATATCGTGCCCAAATTAGATTGGGGCACAATATCATGCCCAATTTAGTCTAGGGCACGATATCGTGCCTAAAATTAGGCCGGGGCACGATATCGTGCCCAAATTAGCCTAGGGCACGATATCGTGTTCAAATTAACTAAGGCACGATATCATGCCCAAATTACCCAACGGCACGATATCGTGCCCTATCATCGTCAACACCATATCGTGCCAAAAAGAAATTAGGGCACGATATCGTGCCCAAATTACCCTACGACACGATATCGTGCCCCCATCGTCTTCAACATCATATCGTGCCAAAACCAGAAACAAATCCACCATTTTTCGTCTAACAGACCCACAAAACAACTCAAAATTTCATATATTTCAAACTTTCGAACAACTAAGCCCTAATCATTCACATTGTAACAAACCCATGAAATATATTTCGAAACTAAACCCTAATCATTAAAAATTTTGAACATTATACAACAAACAAAACTTCAAAACTCTATCCTTACCTGTTCGTGAGAGGAGGAGGAAGGTGCGGAAGGGGCGACGACAGCGGCGGAGGTGGAGGCGGACGATGACGGCACGATTGAAGCCATTTCTCTTCTTGCACGATGTTGGGCACGAAATGGGTGTTGGGTATTTCCTTCTATTTGTTCTTCTTCTTGACCGAATTGGGCACGAAATGGGTGGGGTGGAAATTTCTTCTTCTTCTTGAACACGAAGGGGCACGAAATTTGGGTTTTGTATTTTGCTTCCTTTTGACCGAAGTTGGGCACGAAATGGTTTTACTGTTGTTTTGTTTTTTCACTTTTGTTTTGTCATTGGTTTTTATACGGTTTCCTATACGGTACCTTTTAAATGGTATATTTATGTCTTAGATTTCAAAATTCAAAAACACCAACTTAAAGGAGGGGTATTTTGGCCAATTTGGGTAGAAATGAAGTTTGTTATCCTAGTGGGTAGAAAAGAGTACCCACTATCCATAGTGGGTACTTTAAAAATTTTCCCCAAAACAAACTATGATTTTTGCTCATTTGCGAGATTTCAACAAATCATTCGTACTGGAGACATATGCTTGTTATATGGGTTTGGAGGTATTATTAATGCATGATCATCACCCACTAGCTTACATCAGTAAGCCTTTGGGACCTAAAAATCTGGGGCTGTCAGGTTTTATGAGAAAGATTTTTTGGTAATTTTCTTGGGAATTGAGAAGTGGAGACCGTACCTCATTCAAGGGCAGTTCACTATCAAGACTGATCAGCACAATTTGAAATATTTATTGGAACACAGAATTTCAACTCCTCTCCAGCACAAATATCTGACCACTTTGGGCTATGACTACAAAATTGAATATAAAAAAAGGTGTAGAAAATAAGGTGGCAGATGTATTGTCACAAAGAGATGTGGATGTTAATTCTTATAGTTCTTTAACTATTTTGCAACCATTGTGGGTAGAGGAGGTGCAACAAAGTTATGGGGGTGATACAATGGTGCAAGATGTTATGACAAAATGTTTAAATACTCCTTTCAATGTCTCTTATTTTGCTTACAAGGATAGTCTATTGAGGTTAAAAAGCAGACTTTATGTGGGGACTTCTACTGACCTAAGGAAGAAAATCATAGAGTCATACATTCCTCTAGTGTTGGAGGCCATTTTGGAGAATAAGCTACTTTAAAATGGATTCAGACTATTTTTTTGCTAGGTTTGAAGCAACTAATTCACCAAGTCATTTCTACTTGTGAAATCTGCCAACTATGTAAACACGAGAACTGTTGCTTGGGCTACCCTATTCCAGACAGAGCTTGGGTGGACCTCACAATGGATTTTATAGAACAACTTCATCAGTCTAAGGGAAAGATTGGGTCATAGTATAGATTCACCAAATATGCACACTTTCTTGCCTTACACCACCCCTACACTGCTTCTCAACTTGCACACGCATTTCTTGACACCATTTATAAACTCCATAGTCTTTCTTGTAGCATTGTTTCTGACAGAGGCATGATTTTTACATGTAACTTCTGCATCATCTTCAAAACCTTGCGGATTTAACAACACTTAAGTACAACCTACCATCCCCAGTTTGTTGGAGTTGAATACTTGCTCCATTCTAGACAGCTTATCCAGCACCAACTTGGCTCTCTCATCCGACAAGCTCAAGAACGCATGAGACTTGCTGCTGACCAACATAAAATTGATCGCCAATTTCAGATTGGCTATTGGGTCTATTTAAAGCTCAAGTTTTATCGCTAGCTTTCCCTCCATAAGAGTAAGTTGCAGAAGCTTAGTTAGACCTACATTTGCGGGCCTCCTCTAAGTTATGATCTTATTAAATACATCGCCTACAAACTCTGTATTTCTCAGATTCAGCCCGTTTTTCACGTCTTCCTCTTAAAGAAATATGTTGGCCCATCAGCCTTGGTCAAACCTACTCTACCTCCTTTTGATAAAGAGGGGAAAGTTCATTTACATCATGTCTGTATCCTTGTCTGTCACCTCATTAAACGTAACAACAATGCCATTCCACAAGTTTTAATCCGCCGGGCTCATCTTCCAGATTCATAGTCAACTTGGGAAGATTTCAATGTCATCACCCGCTATTTTCCTCATCTCCAGCCTTGTGGACAAGGTTGCGCATAGGGGGAGTAATGTCATATCCACCCATTCCAGCTAAGAAGAAACATGACAACAAAGAATAACACTTTTATTAGAATATATTTTACTTATATTCAGACAATGCCATTTTGTAATTCAAGATTAGTTAGCCAGTTTGGTTAGTTACCGAAAAGAGCAGTTAGCGATCAGTTAATGATCAGTTGATTAGGGTTACTTAATTCATGTTATTCATATAAAAAACCCAATTTGAATGGATAAACCGAGTGATAATATAATCTCATATTTTTTTTCTTATTCTCTGAATCTTTCTCTCCTTTCTCACAGCACACTACTCACGTTTTGCACATATTACACACACTTCGACACATTACACGGTGCACCCATTGCTCAATGCCTCATGGTTGTTCTATTTCCTCCATTGGGGAAGCTCTACTCAGTTGGATTCAAGAATTGGAAGTGATAGTCCAGGCACGAGCATAACAAACCTCTTGTATCAAAAGAATTACATATTTACAAAATATTGTCTCTATTCCATCCTAAAATAATGAGGTAATTTTAATTTGCCCCTCAAACTATGTGTGTTTTTTACTTTGCTTAACTTTGAATTGTTCTACTTTATCCCCCGAACTTTGCAAATTATTGCTCTTAGCCTATAAATTCCAAATTTACCCCTCATTGTTAGTGGATTAACTATAGTTATTACATATCGAACAACTATTTGGATCAATTTCTCTCAAAATGTCATCATCTTTAGTCAATATACAAATAATATTAAATAATATTAAATTTCGTTAATAAACATAGGCTATGATGCCATTGTTAAATATCACAAAATAAAATAATAAAAAACTAAGGGGTAAATTTAAAAATTATAGGCTAAGTGCAATAATTTCCGAAATTCAAGGGATAAAATATAACAATTCAAAGTTAAATAAATAAAATAAAAAAAACACCAATAATTTGGAGGCAAATTAAAATTACCTCTAAAATAATTTCGAAAATAATTTCGAGGCTCAAGAGTTAAATTAAGGGTGGATCCACCCACTGCTTGGTGTGGCGGATAGATTGAATTGAATTCCAAGTGGGACTTCATCATTTTGATTTTGTTAATACACAAAAGCTCAAAACACTCGCTAAAACCCTCAACTTCCCCACACTGGCCTTCACAAACATAACAACCCAACATACAGTTACAACTTACACACACTGGCAAAGAATCAAGAATTTGTTATATAGTTGATTTTGTAATCTAAACTTCAAGTTTCTATTCAATCTGAATCCATCCCTTTTACCGAGATCTGTAGGTTTCGTTTCTATTCAACGATGAGGGTAAAACTTGTGGTGTTCCCGATCAAGGGAAGAAACTGGTGTTTTAGCCGATCAATTGACCCTTCAATGGTCGCTGCTCAGTCTTCCAACACTCCTTCCACGTTCAAACAACTTTACAACAAAATCTTTGCCTCGTCTTCAACTTCTGAAAACAGCAAAAATGCGTCCGAGGACTCCAGAGTTGAACTTGTGGTTGATTTCGTCACCAACAAGGTCTTAACGTTCATATGAATAATAATAACTTTTTCTATACACACTCACACTATTGGTTGTGAATGATAATGGGAAATGGGTTTTGTTTATATTGGTAATTAGTGACTAATATGTATCAAGATTTTGTGTTTATGTGGCCTGTGAATTACTAATGTCAAATGGGCTGTTAATATAGCTTATTCATGATTAATCTATGCTCCACATTCAGGTTCGCTCACTTCTTGGTGAATATTGCATTAAGGCTGTGTTCATATGGCTTGTGAATGGTTAATGCGAAGTGGTTTTTGCTTATATTGCTTAGTGAGTAATGTGTAAATACTTTGTCCCTTATTTTACGAGAATTAACATACATTTTGTATGTCGCTTTTTTTTACTAACGTACAAAGAATTATGGTTTATAATTTATGTGAAATTGGTTTTGTTTATATGTAATTAGGGATCAATAAGTCTCTCATCCTTGCCTAGATTTCAATACTCTTTCTTATTATTGAATAATGCATTACGGATACTGCTTATATGCCTGGTTTGTTCGAAGTGAGATATATTTTATTTATACTGCTAATTAGTGAGTAACTAGTTTATGGCTATTGTTGAGTACTTAGAAAGGATTGTGTTTATATAGCTCGTGAATGGTAATTGCAAAATGGAAAATATTTTTATATCTAATGTTTATTGCATCACTAGGTTTTGTTCATATGTGTAATTTATGTTTGTAACCTGTTTAGATGAATGGAGGCTGGAGTAAACTGGAGAAGGCACCTCAGGGGACTTTAAAGAATAAGATTCATGGGTATATTCACTTAAAGATTTCTTATTGTTTTTGCCTTCTTGTTTAAGTTTTAATTTTCTCTGTCAACAAATTGTATTGCTTTTTAACCTGTAATCTGAGGAAAAAAGAAGGTATGTGCTCTAATTATATTGTTTATTGTTATTAATGGTTGTTATAACTAGATTGGGGCTGAAGCTGTTGTCACGTGTCAAGCCATCAGAAATTTTCTTCAAATCCATTCCAAAGGAGATTGATGGGGTGGATATTGTGTACCCATCAAGGTATTCTGACCTTTGTGATTTATTTCCCTTTATATAAAATTCCCAGCGCCGGGCAATAAAAGGCGAAGATTAATCTGGGCAAATGAAGTAAACCGCATTATTTTGTAATGATCTCAAATAGACACGATTAAACTCAACTTTGTTCACCGATTGGCATTCTTGTTTGACGGATCTAAAAATTTTTCTAAGACTTGTGTGATGAGAATTCTGTCACTGAGAAAAGTTTGGTTGATTGTAATTATATGATTCCTGATATTGGGAAAGAACTCTTGGTGTATAGTAAAAGTGCTAATCTAAAGGATATGGCTACTAGCTTTTATGAAATGGATATGCGAAACATCTCTTGAAGTTATGTGTTAAAAGCTTTTCCTTCAATCTTTCCATTATTGCAACACTTTGATGTCTTTTTTTTGCTCAAATCCTAGATCCTAATGGTGCATGAAAAAATTAGTTAACAAAATAAATACAGTGTCATCTTACTACCCATATGACGTGTAGTTAAACTTCTATTCATCTAAACTGAATGAGGGATATCATGGGGATCTGCTAACTTTTAAGATAAAAAGTTTAAGTAACCGAACCTTTTTTTTGTTAGGAACAGAAGTAGTACCATGGGAAAGAAAATGAGATGAAGTGTGTTGGGTCTTCATGGAAACTAATTTTCAATAATTTTTGGTTGGATAAATTACAGTTTGAATCCAAGACTTGTCCGCCGAAGACTACGACATATAGCCTTCAGGTAACTTCACTGATATCTTGTAATCGATACACTTCTCTGGCTGGTACTTATATTCACTCTATCTCATACTGTACCTTTAGCTCTGATGAGCAGTCTGCCAGATCTCTACAATTGTTTTTGTTGATGGCCTCAAAATTTATGATAATTCTTGCAACAACTCTTAGTTGATCTGGCAATTAATCTCACTTGCAACAAATATTGACTCTTATCAACATCGGTTATTAATCTAAAACTAAAGCAAGATGTCTTTTAGTGCTCTGATCTGTTGTATGATGTTACCAACTAGAATGAGTTTTCTGGGAAGTAGCCTACTCAAACAGCACATGTTAGTGCAGTGAATGAAATATATTCCCCCTCCTACATATTTGCTCACCTACAGATACATCTTGGTGCGACTTTGCATCAGATACAAGCCGTGCCCCATTCATTTGAGGGAGTGAACTGAAAAAGACGAGGGAAGGGATTGGTCTAAACATGCAAATTGGGAAATGTAGGATTTATCTTTACAAAATGGGTCTCTGTTTCTTTGACTATTTGCTCTCTGCCTATTGGGCATTCTTGCGTATGATATGTTCTCGTTTCTGGTGATATCACCTTTCATGATGAGTTGCTTTTGTTCCTTCCTTTAGGCTTCATTTGGATTGATGGATTTGAAGCTAAAGATCTCAAATCCATAGTAACAAATCGATTGTGGTTATTTGGATGAGGTCATTCTACAATGAATTTCAAATCCTTATATTCTATTTTGTGCTATTTTTGAAGTCATTGTGGTGGATTTCAAATCCACAAAATTTGGAGTCATTTGAAGTCTTTCCCCCCAATCCTCCCTCAAATCCAAATCCTTCTATCCAAATGCAACCTTAGAGATAGGTTCCGTCAGGCATTTTTCCGAAACTTTGAATGTTCAGTGAAATACCTTCTTTAGTTGTAATGCTTGGTTTGGCTATCAACTCCTCGTAGGGTGAAATCAGCTCATTCTGCAATGGTAAGTTTTTAGGACTATGGCATATTAGTTCAAAATAAGTGTTTTTACGACAATATATTGGACCAGTGGCCAAGTTTAAGATTCAGCTTCCCTTTTACATATGTGGTTAAGAGTACTGTCACATTGTGATTTTGTGGTTTGAAAAATGTTTACAAGAAGGCATCGTTGCATGTTCATCTTTGTGGTCTTATATTACTCTTTTCTTTTGTTTTTAGTATTTATTTTCATTAGGTGAGACATACTTGGATGTGTTAATATATTTGCTCATGTCTTGTTAAATACCCTCCATCATACCAGGGGATCAATTGTTCACAAGAAATACTTCTATGGTTCAGCCATATTGCTGCCTCTGACATCAGTTTTTATGGTATGTACCTATGTACCTATAAACGGTTTTGAGTTACTCTATACGCTCACTTCGTCAGAACATATTTCACATCTGCATATTCTAGTTGATATATTGGTCTAAAATACTGCATTTAATATTTTATACAGGTTCTTCCTTTGCCTAATATCCCTTTCTTCTGGGTCTTGTTTCGTACTTACTCTCACTGGAGAGCCTCACAGGTGAGCAAAGTTTATTATTATCTGAGGAATGGCCTAAATAATTCCTATTCCTAAAATATTGCTTTTAATATTTTATAGGATTTTTTTTTCTATTTTCTGAAGCTAGTTTTTTTCAGGGAAGTGAGAAGCTTCTTCATTTAGTCAGTGATACTTCAGGTTGTCAACATCAGTCCGCTGACATGGCGAAAGACAAGGAAAATTCGACTAATTGTGATCCATGGGTATGGTTTTTCTGCTTATCATGATATATGATTCACCCTCCCCTCCCTAATAATTCATGACAAATGTTGTGCTTATAGTTCATTATTTTGTTTTTTTGGCGATGTATCCTCGTTTCGTTTTTAATCACTCAGCTGGGTCGCATTAAAAGTTGCTTTCGGTTAAAAATACTGTGTGAGTCTGTTGTCGCTTGATGAATTAAATCATTTGATGGTGTGTACTTGACAGTACAAAACTTTATTCACATTAATATATGGTTACTTTTAATATGGTTTATGCTTCAATCTTAACTCTTCCAAAACAAACTCTTGAGGTCTGTCTTGTTTACATGTAAACATGTATGTATCACCCCATATGTTAATAAATTGTGGCATGTTGCTTGTATAATTTGTTTGTTTTTTTCTTATTGTATATGTTCTTTATTTCTTCTAGTTTTATTATTTATGTTTTACAAACACTAATTACTTTTTAAAATACGTTGCGACTAGGTTTTCCAGCCCTCAGAGGAAATGCAGAAGCTTCTGCACTATAAGGATGCCAACGAGGGTCTTGGTGATTGTACGATATCGAAGATTTGCCAGAAATTTTATTTGAACTCAACGGACGTTGTAAAATACCGAAATTCAGTATACTGAGATATAGATGTAGTTTCTCTGAATCTAGTTCCTGATTTCTGATTTAGTGATTCCATTGTTTCGTAGGAAAATATTGCTGGTTAAACATTTTTGCCTGGTTAGATTCAAACAGAATCTGTGCACTTTGTAGAAAACAATGGATTTGAATGAAAGCAATATGATCCCTTATTGATGACTATTGAAGAAAGTTTCAGTTGCCACAAATTTGATCAGTTAATCCATTTTTCTTTGTAAATTCACAAGAGATAGCACTGTTATTTATTTATGGCTCATAAATCATAATTAAGAAATTTAAGTGCTTATATGTTCTATGTTTTTTTCCTTTTATTATTGTTATTATTATTTTTTTTTTCAAAATGAAAGTAAGATTATGTATATATATATATATATATATTTTTAAAGCTTATAAATTCCTATTCAAAAATTTCTGTCAAACGTTTTAAAATGGCTAATCTTAATAGATTATTTACTCTCAACCATCTTAAACTCCTTCCATAAAAAAAATCTTAAACTCCTTCCATAAAGTTATGAGGCTTAAATCCACATGAAAATGCTTGGTACTTTTATATTATTTGAAATAATGATTAAGAGTTAACACTACTTATTTATCATATAATATGAAAAGACATCTTTAAGAAATTGAGTCTTAAATTAAAACTTTCATTTAAAAATAAGATCAATAAATTTGAGATTAAAATAATAAAGAATTATACGAAAACCCTCTAAGGATGAGTTAGGCCCAGCGATTGGGGCTCTTAAAATTGGGCCACAAAGAGATTCTTTGCTCCATATTGGGTGCAGCCCAAGAACATGTGCACGATTTACTGAAGCGCCTCTCTCAGGTCTCAGTTTCTTCTCTTTAATATCAGTCCACTCTGCTTCTTGTTCAAGAAAACTTTCCCTTAAATAAAACTCTGAAACAAAATCCAAAAATCAAATCGAGTAATTCGAAAATGGCACCAGAACCTGAGGATGAGATCAAGGACGAGAAGAACCCTAGGCCTCTCGATGAAGACGATATCGCTCTCCTAAAGACCTATGTACTGTTTTTCTTCTTTTTCTCTGCTTTATATAACCTAATTTCAGCTATTATTCTAGATGAGGATTTGAGTTTTTTTGCATTGCGTGTTTTGAACTGAGAATTTCAATGGGTTTCTGGTGTTTACGTGTCTCTTGAGTGATAATTAGGATCTAGGATATTCTTTTAATTTACAAATTTCCGGTTTTTTGAAACGGATGATAGACTCGGGTTAGATTGTTTTTTTGTCATACTATTGCTGAATTTGCTCAATGAAGTTGTGGAGATTAGATTATTGCTTTATGGCCTGAGTTCTAGCTGGGCTTTTGCTAATCTGAATCTGGAATGAGAAAAAAAATAGGTCGAGAATATGATTTGTGTTTGTTTGTTCATTGAATAGGTTATAATTAGGGGCAGCCTATTCGTTGGCTTAAAGTTCTTTCTGTTGATTATTTGCTTGCTTATTTTATCTGATTTTTTTTTCCTTTCGTTTTTAGTTTTTGCTTGAAACAGTTTCTTTTCATTGGATTATTAGATGTAATGGAGGGAAAAGTGGTTGATGTAGTAGAATATGTATGTTGTGTTCATTCATCTTTTGAATATGGGTTTTAGCAATGGTAGTTCTTTCATGTTATATACTTGAACATCATGAAGTGCTGTAAACTGTTGCTTATATTGAAGTTCGTGAAATGATATGTCCAGGGTTTGGGACCTTACTCTACAAGCATAAAGAAAGTCGAGAAGGAAATTAAGGAGATGGCAAAGAAGATTAATGATTTATGTGGTTTGTTTTCTAGCACTAGATGTGGCTGTATATTCAGCTTTTTTCATATCTAGCCAAATAATTTGGCTGTAAATTCCATGTTGCTTTTTGCCAGTAAATTGTTATTTATCACTTCATGCTAGGTATCAAGGAATCTGACACTGGTTTAGCTGCGCCCAGCCAATGGGATCTTGTATCTGATAAGCAAATGATGCAGGAGGAACAACCACTTCAGGTATGGTATTTTTTCTTTGTTTGATTGATAAATTTATTCTCGTCCATCTTATTCACATATTTATAGGATTTAATTTAATTAACTGGTTGTTGTGACTAGGTTGCAAGATGTACGAAGATAATTAATCCAAACACGGAAGATGCAAAGTACGTCATCAATGTTAAGCAAATTGCAAAGGTATACTAGTTCCCCTTTTGCTAGACAGCTTTCCTAGAAGTTGAGTTTCTTCTATGGTTTAACCTGGGAAAAGGAAAAAGGAAGAGGGGATGGGAGAGAGGGTTTATGTCCTTTAATTGTGTTTCCGTATCACCAGCATTGTGGGTCAAAAATGTTTAATGTAATTTTTTCTTATACTTGTTGTCCATAAATATTTTGCTTAACTTGTGCCCATTTTATTTTTTCAGTTTGTTGTTGGATTAGGCGATAAAGTTTCTCCTACCGATATTGAAGAAGGGATGAGAGTTGGGTAAGATTTTTCTAACTTAGTTTGTCTCTAGGCCATGAAGAATTTTTATTTTTGCTGCAAGGGCTTATGACATTTCATTTGTTCTACTAGTCATAGATAGCATGCTATGTGTTTGCGGAACTTTGAAGCAGTTTTGGTCTTATTCTGACGATTGTTGAGTTATGCATATTTTGACATGTTAATTTATCAACAGTTGATTTTCCAAAGCAACTTATAAGTAATTTTTTCATTAGTGCATGTTTACGATCCGAATTTGGAGCTGCATATCTTGAAGTTCTATATATTTTTATTCTCAATCACATGCTGCATATTTTAGCTGGTGGTCTTATTAGTCCCAGCCCCCAGGGGTCAAGTTTTTGGAATGTGATTGTCCATGTAATTTGTTGATCTCTTTTAGAAAGAAATAAAATCTTTGAAGATAAGAGAGTAATTTCTAGAAGAGGTGTGGTATAAGATTAAGTTTAGGGTCGCATGGTGGGCCTCCATTCATAAGGATTTTAAAGGAATTTTTGTTTCTGATATTTTCAGAGATTGGAGTTGTGTCATGTAGTTATGGGTTTTTTCTTTGTTCTTGGGACTTCTCGCCCATTTGAACTTTGTACTGTTTCGTTATTTAATAAAACTTTCTGTTTCTTATCAAAAAAAATATATCTTTATTTATATGTGATAAAGAAGAATTTTTGGGAAGAAGCTTTGTGATGTTCGATATAGGCTTGAGTTTTCTTATTACTGCTTATTAAAATTGCTAAAGCTATTATATATACCATTTGACGTGCCTTTTATCGCAGTGTTGACCGCAATAAATATCAAATTCAGATTCCCTTGCCTCCAAAAATTGATCCAAGTGTGACGATGATGACAGTGGAGGAAAAGCCAGATGTAACCTACAATGATGTTGGTGGATGTAAGGAGCAGATTGAAAAGATGCGAGAGGTGTGTTATATATTAATGTCTTGGCATGCTTCTAGCACACAATTTTGTTGTTACAATATATGCTTTGCCGCCTTCTTTTCTCAGATCAGGATCTCCTGTATTACTTTTCGAATGAACCTATAAAAGGACTCCTGTGTGGAAACCTGACCTTCTTCCTTAGATGCTTGTAATATATAATTGTTTTTGATAGGTTGTCGAGCTGCCCATGCTTCACCCAGAAAAATTCGTGAAGCTAGGGATTGATCCTCCCAAGGGTGTACTGTGCTATGGTCCTCCTGGTACTGGTAAAACTCTATTAGCAAGAGCTGTGGCAAATCGAACAGATGCATGTTTTATTCGTGTTATTGGGAGTGAGCTTGTCCAAAAGTATGTTGGTGAGGGAGCTCGGATGGTTCGTGAACTATTTCAGGTCCAATCCTCTTTTCATCAGTATTTACACATTCTATTTACACATTCTCCAGTGTCATCTTATAAACTGGGTTAATATTGCCTTATTCCCTATGGCAGATGGCACGCTCTAAAAAAGCTTGCATTGTATTTTTTGATGAAGTGGATGCCATTGGAGGTGCACGGTTTGACGATGGTGTGGGTGGAGACAATGAGGTACAGCGCACCATGCTTGAAATTGTAAATCAGCTTGATGGATTTGATGCTCGTGGAAACATTAAAGTTCTAATGGCAACCAACAGGTCAGTTTGACATTTTTAACTCGCATGTTATTTTTTAGATAGTAATGGGGTTGAGAAATTTGTTCGTGTTTGTGAAAATGTCTTCCCCTTGTTCATCCATCCATGTTGCTTTCATGAATGAATTTGATAAGAACAACAGCCTTTCTTTTATGCTCATGCGTTTATGAAAAAGAAAAAGAGCAATTAAATATAGAATTTACTGGGTGAATGAGTGATTTATTTGATAAAGAAGCTGTTGCTCTTGGTTCCGTCTTTCTTTTAACTTATTTTCCGTTTCTAATGGCCTGGTTCTAGAAGGGCTGTAATAAGTTGCAAATTTATTCCCCTTGTTGTTAGTAGATGACCTTTACTACCTAATCACTGTTATTGTTACAAATATAGCTTAAAAGCTTTTAATGCATTTCCTGTGCCATCATATGCTTTTTCATTGTTTTACGCTATGGTTTTGGATGTTTTGTGCGTATATGGATGTTTCATTTATATCCTTGCCCTCTCTACTCGTGTGTGTACCCAGCAGGGGAGGGTAGACTCTGGTTCCTTCTTTGTTATCAACATAGATTTGTTTTTTCCTGGTTTATTTGGACTTGTAGAAATTGATTCATTTGGTTTTTGAACAAGTTGTGCTTCTGTAAAGTTATGGCTATGTTTATTTTTATTCCAGACCTGATACTCTTGATCCTGCGCTGTTACGTCCTGGACGTCTGGACCGGAAAGTGGAATTTGGATTGCCTGATCTTGAAAGCAGGACCCAGATATTCAAGATTCATACACGAACAATGAATTGCGAGAGGGATATTCGCTTTGAGCTTCTTGCTCGGCTTTGCCCAAATTCAACAGGTAAAGTTTTGTCTATTCTACAAAAACTGTTGCATAATGTTTCAGTTACATCACCTAAGTTTTGACCTCTGCTGTAAAAGTCAATGGCTTTGTCATTGGTCCATTGATAAAGCATAACTTTCTAGACACAGCACAACATTGGTGTTTACGTGATTTTAAGTTTTGCATCATTCCATTTTTGTGCAACACATTGTGGATAATATTCTCACAATGTTTGATTCATTGCTCTCTCCACTCCAGGAGCTGACATAAGAAGTGTGTGCACTGAGGCCGGAATGTATGCTATTCGAGCGAGGAGGAAAACCGTCACTGAGAAAGATTTCCTAGATGCTGTCAATAAAGTGATCAAAGGCTATCAGAAATTTAGTGCAACTCCCAAGTATATGGTTTATAATTGATTACTTTTGTTGGTGGAATGGTAATCAAGAGGGCTTTTCCATGAGGATTACTTCTTACCTGTTATGTTATACTGCAACAGATAAGTTCTTGCTTTGTAGCTTGGATTGCTAATTCAGAATTGTGCCCAGTTGCAAACTTTGGATGTAGTAACATTTTATTCCAGTTAAAACAAATACTCCCAGCAAACTTTGAGTGTGATACAGTGTCGAATTTAAAAGTTCCTCTTTGATGATTTGAATGTTTGATTGATTTCTTTTTTTTTTTTTTTTTTGGATAACAATGTGTGATTGATTTGTTGAAAATAAATTTACTATAGATTGGTATCTTGAAAGTAATTAATTACATGGGCTCATTTATTTTGAAGACCCCAAGCCTTGAAGCCATGTAAAAATTGGGCCTTGGTTCAGCTGGATTGCCGGCCTATTCATAACAAACTTTGTTACTTATTCACTCAAAAAAAAAAAAAAAAAAAAAAAAATTCCCTCTCTAGTCCAAGTCTACTTCTTGTGATTTCATCACGCTCTTGCTCATGAGCTCACATATTCTCTCTGTGTTTTTGTATGTTTTTATTTTTATATCACATCTTAGTATCGATTTTCGGGTTATGTCTTTGGCTATTTGGACTCACGAATTAGAGCTGTCAAATGGCTCAACCCAGTGCTAGCCCGCTGGGCAAAGATAAAATTGGGCTGGGTTGGGCTAAAATTCCATCGGTTAACAACCCAAGCCATGAAAAGTTGCGTCGGTTGGAATTTTGGGTCTAATGGGATGTGCCAAATACGCCTGTCTTTTTCGAGATTATAATATCACAGTCCGGCTTGACTCTATCACAGAATTGGGTTAGTTTTGACAGTTCTACAAATAATAGAGAAAAGACGTCGCAAATGCTCAATCATTCTTATTTTGTTGTTTTTATTGGGAAACGGTGCCTCACATCCAATTTATTGTTTTCATGCTCTCATCAGTATATGAGTTAATGGAATCTTATGGCTGTAATCTTAAAGCACAACTACGAAAATAAGATTTTCTTAAGTACTAAGAAACGTGTACTCAACTTCAACATGATATATATTAATTATTAAATACTTACTGGAAAACTTATAAGGGATCGAATTTTTGCATTTAAGAAAATAGGTTGAAATGATACTTGAAATTGTCTAATAATTGATCATTTTCGATCTATTTCATTCTTGTCAAACGGATTATTAGGGTCAATTTACTTATTCAAGAACCAATTGAACACTTGTTATCAGAAGACCCATGAAATTGAGACTATTTTACCTTATTGCCCTCCATACAATAATGTTAAATTTATCCCTAATTAGTTAAGCATTTTCCATCACTACTTTTCTAAGTACCCATCCTAAGAAGAAAACGTGTATGTTGAAATTGGATACATATTTTTGTATTAGCCCCATAATGCAGTTTGCCTGATAAAATCCCAATAAATTCTGAATATCAAATTAGCCCATGCAGATCAGAGACCTCCTAAATAAAGCAGACAAATGTTTTCGCATAGGGACAAGCCATTATGTACTAAAAGCAAATTATCGAACCGCAATCTGTTACTCCAGATATGTATGCGCACAAATCCCAAGAACCCACGCTTGACCTTTTTGACATTTTTTTTTTCTCCGAAGTGCATATAAATCCACACTCATTGTTCTATTTCCCCCAGATTACTGAAATCTATCGTAAGAACTTTATTTCTTTATTGGGACCAGTCCAAAAAAGATAAACCCCTAAGGAACTGTGTGCCAGTAATGGCTGGTATTGGTAGAAATGAGGCAACATCAAATTCTGGGGATTTCAATTTCTTGATTGTGAGCCATGAAAATGGTGGGATCTTGGATTTGCTCAAGTTCTTGGTGTTTAATAATCAAGAAAGTGGGGCAAAATTTCTTGAAAGTTGTAATGGTGGTGGGGTATTTGAAGAAGAGCTACTGGGGGGTGAAAATGGTGGGGAGGTGAGACCTGATCATAGGTGGGTGATTGTTGTGTCTATTATAGTGAGGAAAATCATTAAGGTTTTTGGTAAGCCCATGGAATGGGGTGGCTATCTAGTGGAGTTCATTCTAAATCTTTTGTCTCTCAATGGCAACTTTCTTGGTTTGCTGTGCAAAATTATCCATGGTATGATGCTGGACTGAACTCAAACTTTTTATTTGTTTATGTATTGTCATTTTCCTATTGAAATGTTAAAATATGAGTTGGTTCATTATTGGAGACTGATAAAGCCTGGAGTTTTTGGTAAAAGTTGAGTTTTGTTTATGCATGTTAACTGTTTGTTAATAAATGCCACCCAAAAGATATATGGTTGTAGTATTAATCTGCATTTGTTTTTCCTGCCTTAATGACATTTTTATGTTTGTGTAAAGTTTGGTGCATGATGGGTTGCTTGGCTGGTAGTTATATGATCATAGTTTATGATGTTTGGGAATTAAGGTAGTTAAAGGTTTTGATTAAAGATGGTGTAACATTTGGTTTGTAGAAATGAATTTTCATTTGGTGTTGAATCTGTGTTTTCTGGGATGTCTGTTATTACATTTATACTTAAATTGCTTTCAATTTAGAAAACAAGAAATATTTGTGTTGCTTGGAAGTTCGTGATGTCGACGAATAATATCATTTTGGAGCTTTTGATATATCTTATCTCTGGAGCTACATCAACTTATTTTATTATATTATTAATTACTTTGAGTTCAATGGTTTGCATTTTAATAGTGATAATATTTCTGTTCGATCTTGTATTTCAAGTAATTGTTCAATTAGAGAAGTTTTGGACATTAATATAACAATATGTCCGCGCATTTGAGTGTTTTCTATTGGGTGTTCACCTATTAAAAGCTTGATGAAGTAGCCCGTTCTGTATCATCTCAGTCGTGTTTCATGATCACGGTGATTTTGGGAATAGGAAATGTGGTAATGCCAAAGAGAGATTCGGAAACATTCATAAGTGCGATTGGACATTTAGATGGACGTATAGACCTCTGCAAGACTGAGACATTCTCCCAAGAAGATTTGCAAGTGGAGATGGGAAATCGTGCTCTAATGGACAAGTGTATGATGGCTTCTAAATTAGCCTACGAGAATGATAAGGTTGTCAGAAATATTGTAAATCTTCATTGGAAGGTTAGATCATCCCTGTGCTGCCCTCTATTTTTCACATATAATTTGTAGATAATGTATAATTATTGGATATTAACCTTTTCAATCTCATATTTCCTGAACGCAGATGCATTTTGTGGCCTTCTACAACTGCTGGAATGGTGAGAACATGACTTCAAATTAAACAACATTTATTTATGCTTTATGTATAAAATTTGCAGTAAAAATACTAGAAAACTAAATATTTTTCGCTTTCTCACGCTTTTCATTTCAGATTATCAGAAAGACAGGTCAACCCAAGTTTTCATAATGTGTGATAAGCCAAAAGATGCAAATTTGATACTCATCAGCTTCAGGGGCACAGAGCCGTTCGATGCTGATGACTGGATCACTGATTTTGACTACTCATGGTATGAGATTCCGAAACTGGGAAAAGTACATATGGGATTTCTAGAGGCTCTAGGTTTAGGCAACAGAGTTAACACATCCACATTCCAAGTGCATCTTCAATCGACAAATGTCAAATTAAATGGTTTTGATTCAGAACAGCATTCAGATTCCGAAAAAGAGCTCATACCGACAATGGGAGAGATGACAGCATACTATGCTGTAAGAAGTAAACTCAAGGACTTGCTCAAAGAGCACAAGAACGCGAAATTTCTCGTCACGGGGCATAGTTTGGGTGGGGCCCTCGCCATATTATTCCCGACGGTGCTAGTGCTGCACGAGGAGGAGGAGGTTATGCAGCGGTTGTTGGGTGTTTACACTTTCGGTCAACCTAGGGTTGGTAATAGACAGTTAGGGAGGTATATGGAGTCCCATCTCGAACATCCGGAGTCGAAGTACTTCAGAGTAGTGTACTGCAACGATCTTGTTCCGAGGTTGCCTTATGATAACAAGACCTTCTTGTATAAACATTTCGGCATATGCCAATACTACAACAGCCTCTACATTGAGAAAGTAAGCAATTTGTTTCCTCCAACTGTTTGAAATGTTCTTTCACACATTTGCCCCTTCTTGGTGAACTTGGAATTATGTTAGGATAATTACAAAAAGCCCCCTAAGGTTTTGGCTAATTACCCAAAAACCAAGATGTTTTTTAAAATTACGAAAAATCCCTTGAGGTTTGATTTGTGTCTTAAATTTAAGGAGGTAACTGTAATATTTTGAAAAACGTAAGGGGAGCTTTTGAAATGTTTTTCCCATGAATGGAGAAAATGTAAGACGGATCAAACCTAGGTTTTTTTTTTTTTTTTTGTAATTTTCAAGAATCTCTGGGTTTTTTTTTATGTAATTAGCCCCAACCTCAGGTATTTTGTGGTAATTATCTCTAAATGTTATGCAGTAATTAACATGTCTACCATTGCTCATGATCTGCAGAACGTTGATGAAGAACCAAACAGAAATTACTTTGGTTTGCGGTATCTGATCCCTGAATACTTAAATTCTGTGTGGGAATTGGGAAGGTGTTTGATAATGGGTTATATGTATGGACCGGATTATAAGGAGTGTTGGGAATCTTGTATGCTGAGGATAGTAGGACTAGCAATCCCGGGTCTTTCTGCTCATAGCCCTGTCGATTATGTAAACTCTGTAAGGCTAGGAAGAAGGAGATCTCCTGAAATGATGTCTTTATAGAATGATCGATATATCACACTCAAATTAACGTCAGAAATATGGAGACTCGCTCGTTTTTTTGGTATTTACAAGCCGTGTTATCATGGAATAGCAGACGTCGGACGTGCTATATGATCTGTCGTGCTATATGATCTGTCTGATTGAGGAATAAATGAGGGATTTATTTGTATCGTCGTGCTGATGATAGTTATGTTGTTTGCAGGTCTCTTTTCTTTTCATGTGATTATGTTCTGTTCATCATTGAAATTGTTGTATTTTGGAGGTCTAAGAATGTGTAAAATGTCCCCCTACTGGGTGGTTATACCTATACTGGGATCTTCTTCTATCGGTCTCACAGGGTGTTGCATTTCGCGTCTCAATTAATTATTTGAAAGTTACAAAAAAATCCATGAGGTTTTATTTTGTCTGAAATTTAAGGGATAACTGTAATATTTGTAGGCGTTTTGATATGTTTCTTGCTTATGGAGGAGGGAAATGAAAGACTGAGTAAATCTCAAGGGTTTTTTTGTAATTAGCGCAAATCCTTGGAGGGGTTTTGAATTTTTTTTTTTTGAGAGAATGGGGTTTTGAAATTATCCCTTCAACTAATTATGTGAATGTCAGCATGGTACACGTTTTCATTTTCATGTGATATAGAAACACCCGTTGAAATGCCATAGTGAATAAAAAATCACAGTGCCGAAGCAATTGTTGATTATGGTCGGTTTGGTTCATGATTGTCATTATTTAATATTGACATTTTTCATTATGTAATGATATGTGATGTGATTGGTTTCGCTAAAAAAATAATATACAAGTTACACATCATAAATTTTAGGATTAATTACAAATACTACCCATGAGGTTTAACTTGATTATAAAAAAAAGCCCAATTATCTTTTAAAATTACAAATACTCATGATATTTGTTTTTAGATACAGAATTGACCCTTCAGAGGCATGGAGAGGGGTATTTGGCATAAGAAAGACATTGCAGCCTATATATGCAAATAACGTCTTTGATTGAATTTGTGACAATGCAATATCAGTTAGGTCCAAAGAAAGGTGTGGGAATCATTTCCTAAACATCGCATGTGCAACAAATATATTAATATGCAAATGAGAGAGGCCATTTCCTCAGTAGATGAATGGGTTGTGGCTAGTGAAAGCACATTAATCTAGTATGCATGCAATACTTTTTTATTTATCTCATGCTAGAACAACATCAGTGTGTTACACGTGATTTGTCAAAAGATAAAATTTAAAGTGTCACAAATCTAAAAGATAGTGTAGATAAAATTCTTGATTTTTGAATTATTTATTATCTATTAAATGTATTATCTATTAAATTCAAAAAATATATTCTAATAAAGTATTTCTCAATAAAAACATATTCGAATAGATTTGATTAACATTGACTTTTCCAAACTATTTGTGAGCAAATTCTTTATTTTTGGGACTATATTTTATCTTTTAGAATTTTTCATTAAATTTGTTATCTTTTAAATTTGTACATAGGATTGCTACATAGATATATGTGAAGCCGCCATGTGGAATTGAGATGATGAGAAGTTGACAAATATCCAAGATTAATGAAGTGATGACGTGTGTCAACTTTGTTAATGTACATTTTCGAGCTTTAATTTATACTATCTTGTCGAACTCGAATCCATTGAAAATTATTTAATTCAATGAGGATTCGTGATCATTGGGTCAACCATGAGTTTGTGACATGAATTACAGAGAAGAATTTGTTTAATGAGAAGCACGTGGAACTTATTTAATGAGAAGCATGTGGAGCGTGGTTTATATTAAGTTTAGTTTTTTTAGTTCACTTTTTTAACAAAGTCTAAGTTGTGATTAAGATCCAAAATTGAATTGTTTCCGGGGTTAGTTTCCTGTCATACCGTCCAACGGATTTAATTTGTTAGATGAATCCAAATATTTGGCATGCGGTCAATCCGCTTATTGATTTGCACAACTACTAACATCACTACAACAACATCCGATGACCGCTGCTAATACATTTTAGGAGGGATACCAATACTTTTTGGGAGGACAACTAATACTTTTCAGGGAAAATACTAAAATACCTTTCATTGGAAAACCTAATGCTTTTCAATACGATTATTAATACGTTTTAGGGAGGATACTAATACTCTTGTGGGAAAAAAACTAATATTTTTCATGAGGATTACTAAAAGACTGCTCAAGGGGTTACTAATACTTTTATAGGGGATTACTAATACTTTTTTAAGGGATTGCTAATACTTTTCAAGGAAAAAACTAAGGGTGCGATTGGATATGCTTTCATTTTGAAAATTTTTATTTTGCTAGAGAATAGTGGTAAAAAAAAAATTTGAAAGAAAAAATATGAATTTTGAGAGTGTAATTGGATGTGAGATGAAAAAGTAATGATGAAAGTTGATTTGATTTAAAAATAATAAAATAATGATTATATATGATTGATAGTTAGAAATGTGTGAGTGAGTGAATAGTGAAATTTATGGGAAAATGTGTAATAATGATTAGTTTTTTGTAAGAAAATGTGCAGATGTGATTGGTAAGAGAAAAAATAAGAAAAAGTGAAAGTGATAGAATAATATATTTTCTGAAAATTTTAATAAACAATCGCATGTTTGGTCAAAAAAAGTTCACCAGCGGAATGAAAATGGAATTTCGTCCATATCCAATCGCAGCCTAATACTTTTGAAGGTTGCCCAATATTACGTCACTGCCTAATACTTTTCAAGGGGACAATTAATACATTTTAGGTGGATTACTAATACTTTTGAGGCAAAAAATCAATACTTTTTATGAGAGCTACTAAAAATATTGTTCAAGGGGATTACTAATACTTTTCAAGTACTACTAATATTTTTTTTGGGGAAAAACTAATACTTTTAAAGGCCCCTAATTACGCACCGGCCCAGAATATTACTCCGTGTAACTGAAAAGACTCTAACCAAAAAGACTCGTTAGACAGTCTAACCCAAATTTTTTGTCTTGTTTTCGTTCTTTTTTTTCCTTTTCTTTTACATATTCTAGAGGGCAAGGGTGATGTGAAAATCGAACCTAGGGATATCAATAGGCGAGGACGAGGCTCGTATTGGACATACCATCTCTGTCCCACAATCCCATCCCATGTACCGATGTACCATTCACATACCATTTCCCACTTTTGTATTTGGGACGAGGATGGGAAATCCTTGTCGGGGAATGGGATCCCCGTGTAACATAAATTACTTTTTTTTTAGTACAATGGAGGGATTTGGGGAGGGGACACACGCACTCATATGAGATCGAACCCGGGTCATTCGCCCTTACAATATACGTCTCAACCACTGGAGCACAAAGTTGATCCCATGTAACATAAATTACTTAAAATACCAATAATTGAAATAAATAAAAATAACATAAATCCCTAATTTGTAAAAGAAAGAATGAGAACAAGTAAAATTATAAATACTTAAGGGTTTAGTTTTTAGAATTAATAAATAAAATATTATAAATAGAATTAGTATTAATAACAAAAAAATTATAATATACATATATATACATATTTCGGAAAATGGGGATGGAGACGGAAAATTCCTGTTTTATCTAAACGAGGACGAGACGGGGGTATAAATATTATCCCCGTCCCATCTTCGGTTCTAGAGAAGCAAACAATCCATATCCCTGTCTCATCCCAAATCAAACTGGAGATTTCCCTTCTCATTTTATTCGGGCACCAACGGAGATGATTTTTCACGTGGATTTTGTCATCCCTAATTGAACCTGACCTCCTGTCTATACTAAAGAGTTTTAGCCACTCGATTACTATTCAATTTTCGAATTGAATTAATAAACAGAAGAGTGACCCCCCTCCCCCAAATAAAAAAATAAAATAAAAGGTAACAAGACCAAATTGCCCCAACCTCAATAGATTTAGAAAGAAAACAAAAGATAGTGTGTGGATAGAATATTCGTAGCCATGGCAAACAGTTTGGCAAATAACAAATGAAGCCAGAGCAGCATCATTAATTTATTTCCATTAATTTTATTATAAATATGGCACAACCCCAAATTGCTCAACTCTGCTGCTCTGTACTACTTCTGACTCTGACTCTCGAGAACAACCCCCCCTTTTTTTTTAAAGAATTTTTTTTCAACGCTTGTCGAATTTCAAGGAGAACAGCTTGCTGAACTGAGAAGTTTCTGTGACTACCCTTCAATCAATTTGCCCAAAGGTATCATATTCTTTCTTGGTTTTGGTTAGCTTTGAATAATTGATCTGGTTATTTTGCCCAGAGGTAGCGTCGTTTTTTTTTTTTTTTGTCATGTTTGAAGAACTTTTATGTCTGTTTCGGTGAAATGATTTGATGCTAAAATATTTTTAATGCATTGCTATTACTTATAATACTAAATATTCTGCTCAATCCGGGTTCTTGAAAGCTCCCTTGATGAATTATTAACTTGAAGAAGAATTGAAAGTTTTGTTTTGTGCCTTAATTTGCCTCAAGATAGATTCCTTTTTTCATGGTAATATTGACATAATGTCATCCTTAGTTAAACATGTCATGAAGTAGTTCATGAAACAGTTTATGCCAAGCACGATTTTGTTGATGAGTTTTTATTGCTTATTTCCGCAAATTCTTTAACAAAAGTATGCTTTTGACTGAAAGTTTGGTACCTGATAAGAACTTTCGAAGGGCTATTATTGGTAGGATGCCATATTGGGGTTGACCTTAGTTATTTCTTTGCTATCTCTCTTTCAACTTATCTGGTTTTGCTTCGATTTGTTGGGCTTTTTTAATTTTCAGTATGATAAATAAAATATTGAAGCATCTTCTCCAGCTATGAACAGAAAGTCAGAATTTTAACATTGAGGAAGTATTGTTTTATTCATTTCCAGAGTTCAATTTGAAGATTTGAATAGGGAGTATGGGTTGTTCTTGTTCCTATTTATTTAGTACTTACTGGTTCTGCTAATCATTGAAATTCGTATACGGATGTTTACTGACAAATGAATTTTGTTTGTAGTGGCAAACTGCTGTCGCTCCACCTGTTGAATCTTAAATTTGAAAAATGGCCCAATTCGGACACGTTTCTGCTGTTAGCTTGAACAGTCAAAATAGCACTGCCAATGTTTGGAGTTTACAGTCCGCTAGGAGACATGGCTGCACTGCTAGCAGATGTGGCAGCACTGTTGGGCAAACGGGTGGGCTGTCATTTACAGGTAGTGATGCGATGGGTCATAAATTAAGGATTCCAGCTGCACGTGCTTTTACAACGAGATCGAACAGGGATGCATCCGTTTTGAAAGTATGCTCTCCAAATGTTCCTAAAAATGGTTAGGGTAATTCTTAATGAATGAAGAACGATATTGATGCTATGTTTGTTTGTTACGTAGGTTGTTTGCATCGACTATCCGAGACCAGAGCTCGAGAATACAGTCAACTATTTGGAAGCTGCTTACTTATCCTCATCATTTCGTACTTCTCCTCGTCCAAACAAGTCATTGCAAGTGGTCATTGCTGGTGCAGGTGAGACCATCACATAATACAGTTGGTTGTATTTCTTTTCACAAATTCCTCTTTGCTATTATCCAATTTCTCTGGTTTGTGCTTTTCTTCAGTTCATTTTTTTCTTGATCCTTTTTCTGAGAAACGTTATACTTCTTGTAATTTGACACAAATTTCTAGTTCTTGTCTTTCCAAAATTGCAATAGAACTTGACTTCTGTGCCCTTGACAAGAATGCAAAAATAATCCTCCCAATTCCTCATGCTCTCCACCTTTTACTTCACAGTGACAGGAAGCTGCTTGTCATTTTGGAATACTGGAACTAATTATATACTTATTTTCTTTTCACTGTTGCACTTTGGGATGTTGTGTGGGTTTTTTGCGTAGGTTTGGTCTCAGTTGACTAACGTTAGGACTCTACTTCCAGTTAATGTTTTCCCCTGGAGGCCTGTATATAGCCTCTTCCTCAACACTGAATTTATAATTTAGCTTGCAGATGTCACAGTTAGTTTTCGTTTTTCTTTTACAATGTGTCACTTGTGGTGTAATCATGAGAACGATTAAGAATTCTTGCATGATTTTTTATTACAAAGTATTATCGGGTAGGTCATTCTTTTGTTTTTTCCCAATTCTGAGCTGTTGGATACTCTTAGGTTTGGCTGGTTTGTCTACTGCGAAGTATTTGGCAGATGCAGGCCATAAACCAATATTGTTGGAAGCAAGGGATGTGCTGGGTGGAAAAGTTAGTAATATGCTTCACAATCTCACATTTCTTACAAACTTTTCTGTTTTCCAAACATATCTTCTCTTATCACTATTCTATCATTGACCAGGTGGCTGCATGGAAAGATGACGAAGGAGACTGGTACGAGACTGGGTTGCACATATTTTGTAAGTTTGACTTACCTAATTTTACTTCCAAATTTGGTCATAGTAAAACGCCTCCTTTTGATGACCGGCGCTGTATATATCTAATTGTTTGTTCTTACTTTTTTTCTGTTTAATTACCCTTCAATGGCCTTATTCATTTGTTATATAGATGATGTTCCTATGCACCAAATGACTCTTCTATTTGATGCTTGATTTGCTCTAGTTGGAGCTTATCCAAATGTGCAGAACCTGTTTGGAGAGCTAGGCATTAATGATCGGTTGCAATGGAAGGAGCATTCTATGATATTCACAATGCCAAACAAACCAGGAGAGTTTAGCCGGTTCGATTTTCCTGAAATCTTACCTGCACCAATAAATGGTGAGTTGTTCTTTTGTTATCTTTGCAAAGCTACGGAATAAATGACTGAAAGACCTGTCCTACTGCTTTTTGAAAAACATTATGTTAGATAATATAACCTGATGTGCTTGTTACATTCTGGTTGTCTGAATTTGTAGTCATTTTTTATTTACTTATTGCTATCTTCATCAGTGTGGATCTGAGCCCTGGAAAATTGCATAAGTCAGTCTTGCCAAAAACATGTTATCCTGACTTCTCTCTTTGGATATTCCTTAGATAATATCTTTATGGCATTTAATTTGATGTAGATGACTTTCTGGCCATAATCTTGTGAGTGAGGATTATTAACGTGAAAGGTTTATTTGCATCTCATATTCATAAATTGTGCTGTTGCATTATTTGTCCCGATTAACATTACTATGTAAACTCAACGACATTGGTGAAGGAATTTACCATATACAGTGAATTCTGGACTTTGCTTGGATCTTCTATATCGTTGCCTTTTCACCAGGAACATACTCTCACTTTTCTGTGAGAGACCGATACATATTGGAGGAAACAATATACTGTTTAGGTTTTAAAAAAAAATAGTTCTAGTGGCTTTTCTCAAGATTTGAAGTCTTATTAGTGAGGACCTCACTAAAGAGAGTTTATATGCTGTGACAATATTTCATATTTTTCTTTTGGATCTCATTGTGAGACAAATAACAAAATGATGACAACTAAATTGAATCATCTTTCAATTACTTGGCAGTTATATCATATTCCGGTTTTTATGTTTGAGTTAAAATTCAGCAGCACCTTGAGAAGTCGTCAATTCCTTGAATGTGTATCAGTTCATATCAATTTACGACTGATTTACTCATTGTTGATTTTCCAATTCCTGACAGGAATATTGGCCATCTTGAAGAACAATGAAATGCTTACTTGGCCAGATAAAGTCAAGTTTGCCATTGGACTTTTGCCTGCCATAATTGGCGGTCAGTCTTATGTTGAAGCTCAAGATGGAATAACAGTCAAAGACTGGATGAGAAAGCAGGTAACCACTTGTTTTCTTCACATCTGTAGCTTACTAGTAACGTGTGCATAATTGAACAAATTTTCCATAGTGAGATCCTTGATTAGTTCATACATACCATTTCAATGATTTTTCTCCGTACAACGATTTCATTTGTTATCATTTCTGATATCGATTGTATTGATATTAATTCATCATTTCAGGGTGTACCAGATAGGGTGACCGATGAAGTGTTCATTGCCATGTCAAAGGCACTGAACTTCATAAACCCTGATGAGCTTTCAATGCAATGTGTTTTGATTGCTTTGAACCGATTTCTGCAGGTAGAGGACTCTCTCTCTCTCTCTCTCTCTCTCTCTCAGTGTGTGTGTGTGTGAGAGAGAAAGGTGCAAACGAATGCACTAAATAACTAAATTTGGTACAGAAGTATGAGGCTGTTACTTTGCACAATGATACTTTATAACAGAAAATCACGGGGTACAGATATTAGTTCATGGATACATATATATCGAACTAAACTGGCATCAATTAAAGCTTATAGGTTACAAAAATGCTACGAAAAAACCAAATTATTAGTTTCTCTTCTCATAAAACGTCACTAATTAGCCTTTAGCTTTATGTGTCTCAATCATTATTTACTTCATTCTAGTGATTTTTTTTTTTTTTTTTTTGTCTAAATGACCATTGATATAAAACACTTGCATGGCATAAAATATTGTCTTGGTACTAGTTTTGATTCCTAATGAAATCAACCGATTAATTTTGATTGCAATGTTAATTTCAAATGTTTGTGACAAAATCTACAGGAGAAGCATGGTTCCAAGATGGCTTTTTTGGATGGTAATCCCCCAGAAAGACTATGCATGCCAATTGTTGATCATATTGAGTCTCGAGGTGGCCAAGTCCGACTTAACTCACGAATACAAAAGATTGAGCTAAATGAAGATGGAAGTGTCAAAAGCTTCATACTGAATGATGGAAATGTGATCGAAGGAGATGCATATGTATTTGCAACTCCAGGTACCTTCATTTTTCCAGCCCATCATGTAATATCCCTGTTATCGATCCTACGACTTTTTAAGGTTACTGATTCACCATTATCCTGTTAGTTGATATCCTGAAGCTGCTTCTGCCTGAGGACTGGAAAAAGATGCAATATTTCAGTAAATTGGAGAAATTAGTCGGAGTGCCAGTTATAAATGTTCACATATGGTTAGTCTTGGACTTTCTTTACAACTTATTTGACAAGTATTTCAATGGATGTGGATATGTATGGATCTGTATTTCCTTCTGGGCCTTGGACATTTATACTTGAATTCTATATTTTGTTGGTTTTCAAGAAACAGGATTATGTGTAAGGAAATCTTTTTGACTTCTCAGAAAGCCATGCAAACTTTAAAGGGTCTAACTACAAAACATTATATATCATTGTTGCCAAACTTATAAGTTAATCAAAACATCTTGATAAGCAGTCTGCACTATATTACTTGTGACATTGATAGTAGTTAACTTATGCCGTGTTACTACTGCATCAATTGGTGATGTTACCCTTCAAGCAAAAGAATATGCATATTTAATTCAACGAACCTTGTGCATTTGAATTGTAGCATAATGAGTGAGCTGAAATGACATTTATATATGGTGATCTCGACTGCAGGTTTGACAGAAAACTGAAGAACACATATGATCATCTACTTTTCAGCAGGTCTGGTCATACAAATTTTTTTAGTTTATTTATATTATTGATTTATTTCATTATTGTCGTTCTGCTAAAATACTTATGACTATCAGATTAGAATCTCTCTACATAATACGAACATGATAATGGCATTAGTTAGTGACTTCTCGTAGCTCACATATTTCATTCTTACTAGCTTGACCTCAACTGATGAGCAGCTAGGTTAGCTAGTTGTAGTTATGTCCATAATGATTAATTAAGCTGAGTTCCATTTATATTTTAAGGATTTTAAATGAAAAAAAAATCGTAAATGAATCCATTAAAATATGACGAATAAAACACTGCATATACCCTTTTTTCTTATGTAATTACAGATTGTCAGTGTGTTGTCTTGGGTTTGAAGACTGAAAAACAACGTTCTTCCCCAACCCACTTTGGTTTATTTCCCCATACTTGATGCAATTTTTCAAATGTTTCTCACATGTTCTTACTGCGCTGCCATGTTCACACCTTTCCATTTCCTTGCAGAAGCCCACTTCTCAGCGTATACGCTGACATGTCCGTAACTTGTAAGGTAATATATACACAACAGAAATATTTGTCGATTAGCACAATTTGTGCTGTTGATCTGGATTGACTTATATTTATTTGTTAAAAGGAGGTTGCTTAAGAATTCTAAAATCCAAGAAGTGATATGAGACTTTTCTGCTTTAGTTTGTTCATTTTGCTTATCTAGGCATTTGTTTTCTCATCAGGAATATTACAACCCTAATCAGTCTATGTTGGAGTTGGTTTTTGCACCCGCTGAGGAATGGATATCGCGAAGTAATGAAGAAATCATTGAAGCTACTATGAAGGAACTCGCGAAACTATTTCCTGATGAAATTTCCGCTGATCAGAGCAAAGCAAAAATATTGAAATACCACATTGTCAAAACTCCTAGGTGAGAAAACAAATAGTATATGAGAGCAATCTCTTGCCATAGGTTGTTGACGCTAGAATTTAATTTTTATGTGAACAGGACTAATATGAAGCAGTTCATGATGAAAAATCCTACACTAAATATATAACTCAAGTCCCCTTTTTTTAGGGTTAATTACAAAAAATACCCTTGAGATTTTGTCTAATTAAAAAAAAAATATCTTTCAAATTTACAAATAACACCTTTATATTTGTTTCTATTTACAAATTGCTCCATGAATAGGGGTATTTGTAAAGTAAATATGAACCTCAAAGAGGTGTTTATAATACCTTAAGGGGGTATTTGTAGTTTTGAAAGATAACTGGATATTTTTTGTAATTAGGCTCATTTTGTGGGTAGGTTTTGTAATGTAGGCTCTCTTTATGGTTCTTTTGAGTGCATAACAGTGACTTCAGTTTAGCACAGATACATCATCTATATTCCTTACGACCATCGAAAATGCAACTACTATCCTGTCAGTTTAATCCCTTCAAAATCTGACATTAGTTCTCTTTTGCAGGTCTGTATATAAAACTACACCTGGTACCGAGCCTTGTCGTCCATTACAAAAATCTCCGATAAAAGGATTCTATTTGGCCGGTGATTACACAAAGCAAAAGTACTTGGCATCGATGGAAGGTGCTGTCCTATCGGGAAAGCTTTGTGCTCAGGCCATTGTAAAGGTGAGTTTTCACTGGCTTTGTTATGTTACCTATACGAAATAACAAGGCAAGTTACATGATTATGATTTTTATATAAAGATTTAAAAGAAAACCTGTGGCTCAATCCATTACTTGTTTCCCTCATCATTTTCAGGATTCTGAAATGTTGGCTCCCAAAGAACAGAGAGAGTTGGCAGAGGCAACCGTTGCCTAATATGTTTCGAGTGCGGATTTGGTAATTTTTGCAACCATACAAACAACAATTCATGAAGACAGAAGATAGGGAAGCAGCATTTATACATGTTACAAAACCAAGATGACTCAAACACAAGGAAAAAATAAAAAATAACAAAAGAAAGTGAAGCAAATGGAAGATAAGAAAATTGCCTCAGATAAGTGTTCTTTGGTTAAATTTCTGATGTGGAAACATCTTAATTGGCTGTTGTAGTTGTATTATGTTTTAACTTGAATCTTCTTCAAGTGGAAATATTTGTATTTGCCATGCTGATTTAAGCCAATGGTATGAAATGCTTCCTCATTCTCTTCAATTGTTAAGGTTTGTGTTTTCATGTGGAATATATCTATAGTTGAAAGGTTAATTAGGCCTTGCATCTCCAGAAACGAAAGATGTAAGGATATAATATATATTGCTTTATGGGGAAAATGCAGATTTAATTAGTTTTGATGAAGCAACAAGAAAATGGTGTTGCAGATGCTCTTCCTGGAGGAAACAGTAGGTGTAGTATCTATAGTAGATCCGCACACAATACACGCCAGACTGTGTGATTGTATGTGAATTTTTACACATCCAAAATAAATCTACGGTTATTATTCACATGGAGTATTCACTCCTCCAGGTGTAGCGTTCAATAAATCCAAAAATCTCCTCATGAATGGAAATATCAATTAATAAGCCTTAAATTCCATGTGTTAAGGGAATCGTTTGGTAGTCTAGTGGTAAGATGTTCAGGTATGTCTGGGCTCGATTTGATTCCCCACATAATTCTCTCCCCTACAAGGATTTGTACTAAAAAGAATCCGTGTTCAAAATGAAACTCTAAAATTTTATTAGAGCCCATTTGAGAAAATAAATGGACAAGAGAAAAGAAAAACAAAAATACTTTGATATGTACTCACAATAAGTGTGTTATGTAAAGAAAATGTTAAAATATTTTATATATCATTAATTAATGTGACTAGAAAATGGTACATCATAAATACATTTATTAAATGAATTAATAGTATAAAGGTAATGTAGGAAAAATATTTACTCATTAGCTTTGAAAATGTCAATTTTTTTTTTTTTTAAGAAATTTTTGTCAATCAAAACGATGTTTATTGTAAAATGGAGGGAGTAACATATTAAAAAAATAAAATATAGATAGATAGGAACAATTCAATTGTGGCGAAAAATTGGAACTAAAACGGGATCAACATTGTCTTTCTAGTTGTAGAGACTCATGTTGTCGATCCCACCTGAAACGTGTGTCCCCTTCCTTACTATCCCATTATACTAAAAAAAATGGAATTAAAACATCCTAATTTGAGTCGAGGGAATGTTCCTGGAAACTAAGAATCTTGAACAATGAGGCCTTCCATTGGTTTTTTTTTTCACCCTCTCATCCTCATCATATTCATTGAATCTGCCTCACCTTTCTTTCAAAAGAAATCTGATTTTTAAGTTGATGGCTCCAACTTTACGGGGATCCGTTGCTTAATTAGTATTCAATATATGCCCAGGATAAAAGTTTGTGATAATCATGAATATAACTTTGTGAGAATCATATCGCAGGAACCGACTTTACAGATATTCTCATGTTTTCAAGCCTATCTTTTCTGTAGCATTAAATTTTTCACATCTTTTTTACCTTCAAAGGTGGTGTTTTTTAATGTAGAATGGATTAGTTTAATGAAAAGCTAATAATTGATTAACATAACAGTAAATTACAAAAAACAACACTTGAAGTTTGGCCTAGTTACAAAATATATATATATATATATATATATATATCTTTCAAAATTACAAATGCCCCTTGATAAATAGCCCTTAATATGTGCAGATTGCAAAATAGAAATAATTCAGCTGACCTATTTGTAACTTTAAAGGATATTTTATAATTTGTCCTTAACATAATATTAAGGTTGCAATTGTTACTATAACAACTGAGGAGTCATTAGAA
This sequence comes from Rehmannia glutinosa, assembly GCA_016081115.2. Taxonomy (NCBI): domain Eukaryota; kingdom Viridiplantae; phylum Streptophyta; class Magnoliopsida; order Lamiales; family Orobanchaceae; genus Rehmannia; species Rehmannia glutinosa. The sequence continues at coordinate 117,173 of JABTTQ020001830.1, read as the reverse complement.
AGTTAGAAAGTGATGTTGCACTAAATCTTATATAGTTATTGTTGGAAATTTTGGTTTTGATAAAGTGGGTGTCGACCCGACTTTGACCGAATTTTCGATGGCTAAAAATTTAATTCAGGATGAATTAAATTATATATTATTAACTATGTTCCGAGTAGATGTTCGTAGTATTTTTTTATTTCTCCAAACCGAATTTTGGTGAGTGATAAATTAATACAAGAAGTTAGCCACACAATGGGCATTATGTAAAGGGAGATGAAATGTTTTAGCCTTATCCCACATAGAAAACAAAATCATTGTTTATCCTAGTTTATATACTAGAAGGTGTTATTAATTGAATATATTATAACACACGTGGATGATCACAAGTAGGTCACTCGCGTCGACCACCCCTACTTAGCCTAAGCGCCTTAGGTCGGGTCGGGCGGCGCGACCTTTGGGCCTGGATCCTGGTCCACTATAGTTTTGCCACTCGAAAATGGATTTGACCCAGATTTAAGTGATTGTTGGAATGTTTGAAGAGCCCAATGAATCTGGACATTGCAGGTGTCCAAACTGTTGTTCCCCTGTAGGTGTTGGATGTGTTGCCTATTTATAGGCTTAGCTAGGCATTGCAGAAATTACACAGAACATTTCAGCATTCTTACTCCACAAAGTTATACATTTTTCTGCATTTCTGCATTTGAGTCCAACTGCCAATTAGTTCTAAACACTTTCCTGTTCAAATGAGCTTTTGTGTTAGTGATGCTACTATACAAAAGACTTAAGTCATTTCATCTTTGGAAGTAATACATCAGACCGTGAGCACTAGCCAGGACGTAATTGCTTTGAGGACAAAGACATAGTCTCAACTCGGCTATTCTATTTCAGAAAGTTGTAATAGCTAGTTCATTTTTCTGTAATTTTTTGTCTATTTTTTGTCATTTTGAAGACATTCCTGATTCTATACTACGGTAAACAACATGTATTTTTAACAACTTTGGTTATATATGCTGAACATCAAATTGAATCAAATGATGTAAAATGATTATATATTTGTATCTAATATTTGTCCATTATATCCCACCAAACTCTAATGTTTTTTTTTTTGCCAAGAGAAATAATTTCATTAATCAATTCAAACTAGTAGTATATCGATAGAAGACAAAAACAAATCCATTAAAAGTCATTAAAGACAAAACTATGAAAACACTCATAGCATCTAGGTTAATAACAAAAATCGGCTTAAAACTTACAATTTTGAAAATCCTATAGTGGCTAGAATACATGTGATTCCGTTTTGCAATATGTTGAAGACCATAATCGATTTGTTATCTCTCGTCCGAATCGAAAGCTTGCTTGTCATCGAATCGTCCACACAAGAAAAACACCGCACCAAGATGGTGATAAACCAAATCCGCACCAAACAACGAAATCAAAAAACAAACAAACAAACAACTCTTTTAGCCTAAGGTTTCCAGGATCTGAAGGTAGCAGTCATTAGGTAATATCCTTCTAAAGTTGGGAATCATAAATACATTGCTAATGACAGCTTTCACAACCCATTACATATGTCAATTTACCTTAAAAAACACAATGACCTCACTTAATATTAATTTCATATATAATCATGATTAGGACCACACAGCTGTACTGTCTTGAGGTTTAGGTCTCTTACAAATTCTGACTATGGTGATGGATTAGTTTCTAAGAGATTAGAACAAGTAAATCTATAGGGATTTGAGGTTGTCTGAAGACCAAATCACTTAACTTGGGTTATAGAGAATACAAAGATTACCAAATCTCATAGTCCACATGCCAAAATATTATTCTTGAGGGTTCTTTTAATTTGGGGAGTTACGGATTTTGTAAATCAGAATGTCAATATTTTTGTTGGAAAATTTGGTTTTGATAAAGTGGGTGTCGACCCGACTTTGACCAATTTTTCGGTGGCTTAAATTTTAATTCTGGAGGAATTAAATTATATATTATTAATCTACGTTCCGAGTAGATGTTCGTAGTATTTTTTATTTCTCAAAACCGATTTTCGGTGAGTGAAAAATTAATACACGAAAGTAGCCACATAAGTGGGCATTATGTAAAGATTATGTAAGGGGAGATGAAAGGCTTATGCCTTATCCCACATGGAATAAAAATCATAGTTTATCCTAGTTTATTTACTAGAAGGTGTTATTTGTTGTATAAACTATAACACAAGTGGATGATCACAAGTGGGCCACACGCGCGCGCCGCCGCCGGCCGGCCGATCAGGCTGGGCTTGGGCGGCGGCCCCCTATTGGGCCGGGTCCAGTCCACTAAAGTTTTGCCACTCGAAAATGGGCTTGGCCCAGTTCGAGTGATGTGGGTTGGAGCTTAATGAATCGGGAGAGATGTCCATTCGTGTGATCATTGGAGTTGTAACTCCCGCAGTGGTGGTCACCTGAAGTTAGCCCACTACCTCGATTTATGCGGTAGTGGGGTGTAACACCTGGTTGTTACAAGTGATTAATGCCTACTACCCGGTTTTTTCTCCTGCAGTGGATTGGTTGTCTATATATACCATTTTGTGCATTGCGATTTGTAAATACGAATTCATACTCCATCAAAAAGCATACAATCATTTTTACGCATTACGCACTAAGTCCAAAGAACTAGTCTTGAGACATTTCTAGTTCAAGGTGCTTCGTGTTAGTTAGTGGTGCTACTACCGTAAGACGGGTCGCTTTCATCTTTGGAAGCAATACGTCAAACCGTGAGCACTAGCCGGGCGTAATTGCTTTGCGGAAAGAGATTCATCTCGACTAAACTTCCGAAATTCTATTAACCGGTTGTAATAGTTAGTTCAATTTCTCGTAATTTTACTGCTTTACGTAATTTGCCATTTTGAAGGCATTTCCCCTCTGTAACATTGTATTCAACAATCGCAAAGCAATTATCAACTTCACGATGGCAAGCACAAGCGGAACCCCGATCATCCCTCCCCTCAAGCGAGAAACCCGAAAAATTCATGGGTTTCGACTTGAGAGAGCGAAAAAAATGCTTCTACCCGACTACCCTAAGTCAGCGAAGATCGACCGATGACGCTCCTCGTTGTTCTTGAGAACGAAGCGAATCTTTGAAAACGCGGCTGCGTTTGATGCATGGGCCGTGATTTCTTCCTGTCAGTCGTAACTATGTCCTTAACGGACTTAGTGATGCACTTTACAGGTGTGTATTGTCTTTGTGAAATCCTCCAAAGAATTGTGGGATTCTTTGGAGAAGAAGCTCAAAACCGAGATCTTTGTACAAAGAAATTTGTTGTCGGTAAGTTCTTGGATTTTGTGATGGTTGATTCTAAAACCGTGATGGAACAAGTTCAAGTTCCAGTTGATCTACATGAAATCTCTGCCGAGGGAATGGCTTTGCTTAAGCATTCAAGTGGCGCCTTGATTGAGAAATTGCCCCCAGTTGGAGGGATTTCAAGAATTATCTCAAACATAAGCGAAAGGAGATGGGACTAGAGGATCGATTGTCAAAACTCGACCGAGGAAGACAATGGAGGATTGACTCTAAGTCCAAGCTTGTCCCTATGGAGTCAAAAGCCAACTTGATGGAGCACGGCTCGTCAAGTAACTCAAGAAAAGGCCTAACGATAAAGGCAAGAAACCGGCAACTGAAAATTCCAGGGGAGCTTGCTACAATCGTGGCAAAACCGAACCATATGGCTAAGAACGCCATCAAAAGAAAAAGAAAACCAAACCGCATCCAATGCCAATGTGGTTGAAGAAAGGGAGGCGACAGTTGACATGTCGGCGGTGGTGTTTGAAGCGATTTGGTGGATAACCCGAAAAGAATGGTTTGTGGATCCGGTGCCACTTGCCATGTCTATTCGATAAGGATGCATTCTCTTCTTACATCCCATCGACCGAAGGAAGCTCCGTATGGGAATCACGCCTTTTCTCGATGTTGGCCGGGCGTTGGAGCAGTGGTGCTAAAGCCGACTTGGGAAAGGAGTTGAAGGCGAAGGATGTCTTTGCATGTCCCGGACATCCGCAAAAATCGTTTCGGGTTCGCTTTGGTCAACCATGGGTTTAGACTAGTTTTGAGTCTGAAAAATTTGTACTTAGCAAATTTGGACAAGTTCAGTAGGGGTTATCTAGAAAAGGATTTGTCAAAATGAATGTAATGACCGTCGCCGTTTTGGCGAGAATATGAATAAGAATGAATCTTCTTTATATTCTTTGAGTGCTCTAATTTATGGCATATTAGATTAGGACATGTAAATCAATGCTATAAAAAGATTGGTAAATTTAGAATTGATTAATTTACACAGAAGTAAACTCACAAAGAAAATGTGAAGTTTGTGTTGAAGCTAAAATGGCTAAATTACCGTTTCATTCGGTTGAAAGGAGCACTTCACCTTTAGAGTTGATACACACGATGTGTGTGATCTAAAAAATCGTGCAAACTAAAGGTGGTAAAAATATTTCATCACATTCATTGATGATTGCACAAGATTTTGCTACTTATACTTGTTAAGAAGCAAAGATGAAGCATTAGAGGCTTTTAAAAATTATAAAAATGAAGTTGAAAATCAACTTGGCAAAGGATTAAAATAATTCTAGTGATAGAGGTGGCGAATATGTTGCACCATTTGAAGAACTATGTACCCATCGGCATAATTCATCAAACAACAAGCACCATATTCACTACGATCTAACGTGTTCTTTGAACGCAAAAACCGGACTCTAAAAGAGATGATGAATGCCATGTTGATAAGTTCCGGACCCCTGCAATATGTGGGGAAGGCATTTTTATGCTGACCAACCACATATTGAATAAAATACCACTTAAAGGGAAAGATAAGACACCTTACGAATTGTGGAAAAATCGTAAGCCTCTTATAAATACCTTAAATCAGGGTGTTTGGCTAAGGTAGCAATACGAACCAAAACAAGTTAAAATTGGACCAAAGATTGATTGTGTCTTTGTGGGATATGCATACCAAAGTAGTGCATATAGGTTTATGATACATAAGTCGAAAAATCCGGTAATGACATCAAGGTACCATAATCGAATCAAGGAATCTTTGTATTCTTTGAGGATGTCTACCCTTGTAGAGAAAAATTAGAAGTGAGTACTAATAAAAGAACTCACGAATCGCAAAGTGGTTCAACACCAATTAGTGAAGAAGCGGAGACGCGATGGAAGAGGTCTAAGACGGCTAAGTCTTTTGGGCGGATTACATAACATTTATGTTAGATGGTGAGCCAAACTCGATTAAAGAGGCTCTAAGCGATCCGGATGCTCCGCTGCGGCAAAGCTATCAATAGTGAAATCGAGTCCATTCTCGAGAACCATACTTGGGAGTTGATTGATCTCCTGCGGTCATAAACCTTTAGGATGTAAGTGGATCCTAAAGAAGAAGTATAAAGCGATGGAACTATTGATAAGTATAAAGCGCGCTTGTAGCCAAAGAAACTTTAAACAAAAGAAGGATATGACTTCTTTGACACCTATTCTCGAAAGAACGAGGATTGCGTCTATTCGGTGCTTCTCGCGATTCTTTTTGCTTTACAATCTAGAGATTCATCGAGATGGATGTCAAGACGGCATTTCTAAATGGAGAGATAGATCTTTGAAATCTACATGGAACAACTTTGAAGGGTTTGTTGCACCCGGCCAAGAAAAGAAGGTGTGCAAGTTAATAAGATCTTTATGCAGGATCGAAACAAGCTCCAAAACAATGGCATCTTAAGTTTGACAATACGATGTTGTCAAATGGATTTAAAATCAACGAGTGTGATAAATGCGTATATGTCGAAGGGACATCGAAGCATTTGTCATAGTTTGTCTATACGTGACGATTTGTTAATCATGGGCGGTAGTCATGATACTATCATGGAGACTAAAAGAATGTTAAAGAGGAACTTTGACATGAAGGATATGGGGACTACGATGTAATCCTTGGGATAAAAATCGTGAGAACTCTGATGGAATTATCTTGTCACAATCCCATTATGTGGAAAAGTGCTCAAGAAATTCAATGCTTTTGACGATTCACCGTCAAAGACGCCCGTGATTTAAGTATAAATCTGTTGCTAATAAAAAACCCGATGGCTCGGATGGAATACTCACGTATAATAGGCGATCGATGTACATCACAAATTGTACACGTCCAGGACTTGGCTACCCTGTAAATATGTTGAGTAGGTTCACGAGCAATCGAAGCCGTGAGCATTGGAAAGCGTTAACCAGGTGTTAAAATACTTGAAGTATACCTTGGATTATGGGCTATACTACTCAAGATATCCACCGTGTACTTGAAGGATATAGTGATGCTAGTTGGATTTGATTGAAAGATTCTTACTCAACTAGTGGATACATATTCACCATTGGAGGTGGTGCGGTATCGTGGAAGTCCACGAAGCAAACGTGTATAGCTCGGTCCACCATGGAATCGAGTTTATAGCTTTGGATAAAGGCTGGTGAAGAAGCGAGAATGGCTTGAAACTTTTGGAAGATATTCCATTTGGAGGAAGCATGTGCCTTCCGTGATGATTCACCGTGATAGCCAAGCGGCTATAGGAAGGGCACATAGTAATATGTATAACGGTAAGTCTAGACATATTCGTCGGAGACACAATACCGTTAGACAATTGATCTCAAATGGTGTGATGTCAATTGACTACGTAAATCAAAAGACAATTTGGCGAGATCCTTTGACAAAAGGGTGAATCGAGATCAATTGGGTAAATTGCTAGAGGGAATGGGCTTGAAGTCCACAAAGTAAAAATAACTATCATAGTGGTAACTAACCATGATGATTTGGAGATCCCAAGAACTTGGTTCAATGGGAAAACTAAGCTATGAAAGTTATGTTGTAACACTTGGAAACAATGTTATAACCCGTCCCTAGAAAGCAAAACCAAGTGTTAAAACACTGCAAAGTTGTGGTGAGGCTAAGTCATTTGACTTTTAATGATTCCTACACCTCGTTGAGGTTGAGTATGGCAGGATACTCGGATAGGAGATCACCTATATAAGTGAGAAGTGCGGGCGCTTCAAAGTAACACTTATGAATCCAAAGTGGTGTCCATGGCGAAACGGACACAAAAACGTGAGAACAGAAGGTGTTGAGACCTTATTGTGTTAATCTTGTTGACTCGGTATACACGTGGAGGAATAGTTCAGCATTCGCGTCCACTAAGCCGCGGTGTACCGATGGTATTGATTCTGGCGGAAGGTTCAAAGCCATAAGCTACCTTTCCGAATGCAATATTGTCTCTTGAGGATGGTTTGCGTGTTCCATTCATGCATACATTAATTTCCACTCATGTGGGGGATTGTTGGAAAATTTGGTTTTGATAAAGTGGGTGTCGACCCGACTTTGACCAATTTTTAGGTGGCTTAAATTTTAATTCGGAGGAATTAAATTATATATTATTAATCTACGTTCGAGTAGATGTTCGTAGTATTTTTATTTCTCAAAACCGATTTTGGTGGTGAGAAATTAATACACGAAAAGAGCCACATAAGTGGGCATTATGTAAAGATTATGTAAGGGAGATGAAAGGCATACGCCTTATCCCACATGGAATAAAAATCATAGTTTATCTGTTTATTTACTAGAAGGTGTTATTTGTTGTATAAACTATAACACAAGTGGATGATCACAAGTGGGCCACACGCGCGTGCCAGCGGCGCCCGCCTCGGCCTGGCCTGGGCCTGGGCTTCGCATGGGCATGGGCATGGGCATGGGCACGGGGTGGGCTTGGGCGGGGCGGCCGGCCCTATTGGGCGAGGTCCGGTCCACTAAAAGTTTTGCCACTCGAAAATGGGCTTGCCCCGGTCGAGTGGCTGATGGGCTTTGTTGGAGCTTTAATGAATCGGGCATTGTAGATGTCGGTTCGTGTGATTTGGAGTTGTAACTCTGCGGTGGTGGTCACCTCTGAGTTAGCCCACTACTTGATATCGGCAAGTGGGGTGTAACACCTTGTTGTTACAAGTGATTAATGCCACTACCGGTTTTTTCTCCTGCGGTGGATTGGTTGTCTATATATACCATTTTGTGCATTGCGATTTGTAACACGAGAATTCATACTCCATCAAAAAAGCATACAATCATTTTACGCATTACGCACTAAGTCCAAAGAACTCTTGACATTTTCTAGTTGAAGGTGCTTCGTGTTAGTGGTCTACTACACAAGGCGTAGCGTTTCATCTTTGGAAGCAATACGTCAAACCGTGAGCACTAGCCGGGGCGTGGTTGCTTTTGCGGAAAGAGATTCATCTCGACTCGCTTTGAAATTCTATTAACCATTGTAATAGTTAGTTCAATTTACGTAATTTTACATTTTACGTAATTTGCCATTTTGAAGGCATTTCCCGTCCTGTAACATTGTATTCAACAATTTTTTCATAAGTCTACTTAAAAATTCAAAAACAAGAACCACTTAAAGATTGAATACGTATATGAACATTGAACATCATGTATAATATTCATAAGCTTTGGATTGTGTCATGGTATTGAGACGCATCTAAAGATCACATATTTTTGGGTCAAGTATTTTTGAAGTGGGATGGATCCGATCCATTTCAAAATAGTATTGATCCAACATGGAATAGGCCGAGCTAGAGAATGGGCTCTAGTAATCAGAGTCCAACTCCAGGCCCATTGAGGTTCACTTCTTAAGGCCCAATTTCTAGAAGACTGAGAGTGCTCGGGATTGATATTCGAGCTCGGTATTTGTAAGCTTAACTTAAAATTCTCAGATCTAGATAAGATTTTGTAACAAACATCTGACAGATTCTCCTTAACCGTTTCCGGAAAATGCGGAAACCCTAACGGTAAGCCTTATAAATAGGCATTCATCAGGTATGAGTAAGGTTAATGCATTTTTATTCAGCCACACTACATTTGAGCTATTTTTATCCTCTTTGAATTGATATCTGACTTGAGCGTCGGAGAGGTGCGCCGGGAAAAACCCTCCTCGCCCCAGCTTTTCTTGCAGTGCTCGGTGTTCTGCTAGCGGAGTTCGGTCGGAGATACATCGGAGTTGATCGGCTTGGCCATTGTACATTTTTTAAGGTATAACCAAATTGGCGCCTGCCTGTGGGAAATTTTGAGCTAAGGCGTGAGGTTTCAAGAAGCGATTATGGAGGATCTCGAGGAGGAATTTGACGGAGGATTTGAACCGCACTCCCGGGGTCGATCTGGAGAGGGTGACTCAAGAGAGGTGTGCGTCCTCCACCACCTCCGGTGGAGGATCCACATCGGAAAATCTGGAATGACTCGGTGGCTCTGTCCCATTATCTCGGTGGGGCGGGGTATTGGGACCCGTGTTTTGGAGCAAGCTGGGTAATTTTGTTAATGCGGCGGTGGAGCGGTGCAGTGGATCGGAGGTTTAGACATTGGGTGCCACCACCACCTCCTGTCACCACCCCGGGTGCGGCAGAGACTAGGAATCGAGAGGAAGGTGCGAGGCGGCGGAGCTCCCGTGGTGGAGGAGCACTCATCGCGTGCTTGGAGTATACCACCGGATGATCCTGGTCGGTCGTAGCGGATGAATGATCTCGAGAGGGAAGTAAAGGGAGGTGCGCAGGAGAGTAGCGGGAACACTGCGGAGCCTTTGTTCCTCGGGTGCGGAGAGGGACACCATTCACGGAGGAGGTGATGGCGGATGAGTTGCGATTATGTCTTACGGAGAGCTTTGAGTTTCAAATATGGCATCCACAGACGACCCGTGGGATCACCTTTGCCGTTCGAGAATGCGGCGTTGTTACATAGGTTCTTCTGATGGAGTAATGTGCGGTGTTCCCAACAACCTCACTAAGTCAAGTAGAAATGGTTTTCCAACTTCCCAGAACTCTATAAGAATTTCGACAATTATTTCGGTATTTATGCATCAGTTCACTAGCCGAAGAAAATATCGTAAAGCCCTTTGACGCTATTCGATTATCAGCGAGGAAGGAGGGAGAAGGGCCGAGGAGCTACATACAACGCTTCACAAGAAGCAAAGGCGGAGGTACCCTCGCTAGCCCGGAAATCTTGACGAACGATTGGCCCCGAGGAGGGATGGAGAATTTTTGAGTCCTTGGTAATTGAGCCACCAAAACTTTCGATGAGTTGTTGGCCAGGGCGGAGATACATTAATTTGGAGGAAGTTAGGAAGATGAAGAAGGAAGAAGGAAGTAAAAAGAAGGGATAAGGTGGAGGATAAGGAGGAGAAAACATCTCGGAAAAGAAATCGAAGGTGGAGGTATCGGGAGGAAGGCCTGGGATTCGATAAGTATACTCGTTGGTGGCTTCCCAATGAGAGGTGTTTTCAAGAATAGAAAGACACCCCGACTGAGGTGGCCAAGAACATATCTCGAGGTTCCCGGGAAGGAGAAAGAGCAATGAGTTTTGTCGTTTTCACAATGAATATGGGCACACCACGAACAATGTACTCACTGAAAGATGAAATCGAAAGAATGATCCGAGCGGGACACTTTGGAAGGAGTTCGTATATGTGGATAAGAGGAGGTCGAAGGGTAATTCTAGGAGGGCAAGGTAATTACCAAAGCAGAGGAGAAGCTAGAGAAAAAGCCGGACGAAGAGAAGAATCTTCCTCCTCCACCGCCAAGGAGGGGGTTATTCAGATGGTTATTGGAGGTCCGTCTGGAGGGGATTCTCGAAGGACTAGAAAAGAGTTACGTTAGGGCGTGAAATGTCACGAGAGAATTCAAGAACAAATGAGGATTGAGCAAGTAACGATGGGTCCAAACATTCATTTGGACCGCGGAGATAGGCGGGCATTGTGACTCCACGCGGTGATGCCCTTGTAATTACGCAACGATTACGAATTACGATGTGCAAAGGTGTTTGTAGATACAGGTAGTTCAGCTGATATACTCTTTTATGAATGTTATAAACGAATGGACTTGCAGTGGAGCTGGAAGGGTGGATACTTCCCTGGTAGGCTTCGGGGAGGAACTATTCAAAATTGGGGATGGTTACTTTGCCCGTATCCCTAGGTAAAGAGCCATTCAGAAAACGAGGATGGTGAGATTTTGGTAGTAGATGCCCCTTCGTCATATAATGTGATGATTGGGAGGCCATCTCCAATGCGTTCAAGTCAGGTCTCAGTATATCATCTAAAGATGAAATTCCCGGTGGATGACCAGGTGGGAGAAGTAGAGGGGGATCAACACATGGCGCGAAGGTTGTATGTGCAGAGCCTTCAGATGGCCGAGAGAGGAGAGGCTCACGATGATGGGAAAGGGAAAGAAAAAATTATTAAGCTGGATGAGGATCCGATGGAGCATGTGTAGCCGAATGAGGAATTGATGTGGGTGGATTTGGTACCAGGAGAGCCGGGTAAAGCTACGAAGATAGGAAAGAACTTGGCAGATGATCTTAAAGAAAAATTGGTGGAGTTCTTGAGAAACAATGCCGATGTGCTTGCCTGGTCGGCTAGCGATCTAGTGGGGATAGATCCGAGCATTGCTGAACATAGACTCAATGTAAACCCTTCATACAAGCTAGTAATGCAGAAGAAGAGGAACTTCGGTCCAAAGAAGGACGCGATCATTCGAGCAGAGTACAGGCTGGCCGAGTGCGGGGCACATTAGGAAATCAGTTTCCCGAATGGTTATCTAACACTGTCTTGGTCCCAAGACTCAAGACGATTGGAGGATGTGTATAGACTTTAGGATTTGAACAGAGCGTGCCACTAAAGACTATTACCCACTCCCGAGAATAGATCCCGAGTTGGTGGACTCTACCTCGGGATGCGAGATGCTTAGCATGATGGATGCCTCTCAAATTTATCATCGATTCGGTTGGTGGAAGAGGACCAGGAAGAGGGTGAGCTTCACCACCTCTTTTGCACCTATTGCTACGTTATGATGCCCTTTGGTCTAAAAACGCAGGGGCAACATATCAAAGATTGGTGGACAAGATGTTTAGTGATCGACGGAAGAAATATGGAAGTCTATGTCGATGACATGTTGGTTAAAAGTCTGAAGGCCGTGGACCATGTGAAAGACCTGGCGGAAACATTCGATACGTTGAGGAGATATATGATGAAGTTTAATCCCAAAATGCGCTTGGGGTGAGATCGGGAAAGTTTCTGGATACATGGTAATAGAAAAAGGAATTGAGGCTAATCCGGAGAAGGTGAGGGGCTATACGAGAGATGGCCGAGCCCAAGGATGAAAAAGATGTCTGAGAGTTTAACTGGGAGGATAGCGGCCCTCAATCGATTCATTTCGAGGTCGGCGGAGAGGAGCTTGCCTTTCTTTAGGGTATTAAGGAAGGCGAAGAAATTTGCTTGGGATGAAGAATGCCAAAAAGCGTTTAAAGAATTGAAAGATTATTTGGCGAGCTATCAAGATCTTGACAAAACCGATACCTGGGAGCCGTTGTATCTTTATATTTCGGTAGGAGAGCGAGGGTTAGTACGGTATTGATAAGGGAAGAGAACTCGGTGCGGATGCCGGTGTATTATGTGAGCAAGGTGTTAAGAAACGCCGAGGTAAAGTATGCAGAGATTGAAAAGCCGTTTGGCCCCGATGATAACAGCTGGAGATTGAGACCATATTTTTGTCACATAAAGTAATTAGTACGCACAAACTTACCAAGCTAGCTGTGATGAGTAAACCCGAAGTCTCAAGAAGGTTGGTGAAGTGGGCTATTGAATTGAGCGAATATGATATAGAGTTCCGAGCCGGACCGCCATTAAAGCCTGGCCTTAGCGGATTTCGTGCAGAATTAACGAAGGATGTGCCCCAGGAGGAACATGGGTACTATTCGTGGACGGATCCGTGGGAAGCATGGGATGCGGAGTAGGTATTGTATTGATCAGTCCTGAGGGGGTAGAGAGTAGTTTTGCGGTGAGATTGGATTTCAAGTTGTCCAATAATGAGGCAGAGTACGAGGCCTTTCTGCGAGGAATCAATATGGCAAGAGGAAAGATTTACAAAAGACATGCTATTATACAAAATAAGAAAACAGAGAAAGAAGATAGAAATGGGAGAATAAAAATAGGGCTAGAAAGTACCTAAAGTAGAAGAGAATGAGGAAGAAAAGTTACACGCCGGAGTGGAGGTGCTGAATCACCGGAGGACGTTGGAGGGCTGCCGGAAATCGTTCGAAGGAGAGAATGTGCAAAAGTGAAAAATGAAGTGGTGAGCCCCTTCATATAGGAGAAGAAACTGGCACAAGTACCGAGGACGATGAATCTTAGCCGTTGATGAGAAGGAGAATCAACGGGTAAGGACACATTGGGCAGAGGGACATACGTCCCATCAATAGGGCAATGATGACAGTGGCACGGATCTCGAAGAGGCGGGAATTTCAAACGATAGGGCGGCAAACAGTTCGGTATATAGAAATCAATGTATATTGGACAGTTCGGTTTTAATCACAGACGTCCCTCTGTGATTAAGGGAACACTATAACCAAGCTTTTCCAACGAATGTACGGCTCGGCTATAGTGGGGATGATTGATTCGACATGGAATAGGCCGAGCTAGAGAATGGGCTCTAGTAATCGAGTCCAACCCGAGGCCATTGAGGTTCACTTAAGGCCCAATTTCTAGAAGACCGAGAGTGCTCGGGATTGATACTCAGCTCGGTATTTGTAAGCTTAACTTAAAATTCTCGGATCTAGATAAGATTTTGTAACAAACATCCCAGATTCTCCTTAATCCGTTTAAAAAATGCAGAAACAATAAATCTGCACTTATAAATAGGCATTCATCGGGTATGAGTAAGGTTAATGCATTTTTATTGGCCACACTACATTTGAGCTATTTTTATCCTCTTTGAATTGATATTCGACTTGAGCGTCGGAGAGGGTACGGCCGGAAAACCTTCCTACCCAGCACTTTGCGGTGCTCGGTGTTACTAATGAGTTCTACGGAGATACACCTGGAGTTCACCAGCTTGGCCATTGTACATTTCCGGTATAACCAAGTATGTTATTGTGAATTTACAAGATTATTACACGCCAAGTGTATTAAATGATGGAATCGAATAATGACCGGGTGGTTAAAACAGGTCGTGAGATTTTGGTATGAGGTTCGATTCTCATCACTCTTCTCTCCCTCCTCCCAGTTGAATGACATATATCAATGGACCCGTGACAAATGTATTGATATTATTGAAATAAAGATCAAACTTAGATGTCAAATAGAAAATTCGATCGAATTGCCCAATTTTTGTCATAGTGGTATTTTTAAGTTATTCATTGTTGCCACCATAGCATATATAGCTATAATATGTCCAAAGTCTTTTACAAGTACGTGGTTAATTTTCTCGTTTTGATTTTTGATTTTCCTACATGCATTATGATTTAAAAATATTAAACAATTAAGAATATGTGACATGAATATAAATGGTGGAATCTGATGTGAAGTATAATATGTCATGAAATATAAATAGTAGAAATCTTGTAATGACATTTTTTCTTTTGAACTATTGTAATGACATATTTAAATTAATAAATATATTCAGCATAAAAAATTGAGCATCAAGATCGTTTAAAGGGTTGACGATTTAAAAAGAGGTATCTTTCAAGGTAATACCATAAAAATTTTAGGCAAAACTTCTATGAGACGGCCGTTGTTTGGGTGGTATCTTGTTTTTCGAAAATGGCTAAGTATTTAGGATATTTAGGATTGTCAAGACATGTATTCATACAGGTCTCCGCAAGACGAAACCGCCTGTATTTGAAGTGCTTACGGTTCGGACTTTCGTCCCAAGATACAACGATTTTTAATCGCTTTCGACTTAGCAACACTTGCAAAAGCGAAAACTACGAGAACTAAAGTGTTTGAAACTTCAAGCTTTGAAGGAAGTGAAAACAATATGCGATAAATGACTCATTTTTAGGCTTCATTTTAGTGTTCGATTTCATCCGGGGTTCATATATATAAGCATCAAGGTGCACGATGAAAGGACATGTCTTTTGGCTCGAAAAAGACATGTCTACAAACTAAAAATGCACCTGGTTGCTCGAACATGTGCAACGTTGAGCGTGCGTGTCCGCGCACAATTGCGTATGCGCGTACAATTATCCTCGGTCACAGACGGTCTGCCAGCGTGCATGCACGCTTGTCTTAAATGGCCTTACAATTGCCAGCGCCCCTTCACTCCCTCGATTAGAATTTTAATTAATTAAAAATAATTAATTAATTTTAAAGGGTTTTAAACAAATTTGGTCAAAAAAATAAGGGCCTTGAAGCCCAAGCTCGGGCCCACGACCCTGTCGCGGCGTCGCGTGTGTGTTTTGAACCAAACCACAAGCATGTAGTCCTCACCCTTTAAAACTTTGGTGCCCATGGGCCCAAACCCAATTGTCCAACTTGGGATTTATTAATTGAGCAAACTTTGACATTAATTTAGCTTCTAGGAGGACTATCAAAAGCATTAAACTTTCTAAGTATGCTTTCGACATAATGGGATTGTGACAAAGACAATTCCATCTAAAATCCCAGATTGTAATCCTTAATATAACATCGATAATCCAATATCTTTCATGTCAAAGTTCTTTAACATGTTAACATAAGTATTCATGATTAAATCATGACTACCCATAATCAACATATCATCTACATAAAGGCATACTATGACGTAATCATTTTACAATACATTTAATGTAGATACACTTCGTCACATTCATTGATCTTGAAACCGTTTGACTTCATGGTGAAGTCAAACTTTTTCATGCGTTGCTTAGGTGCTTGTTTTATTCCGTAAAGTGACTAAACAAGTTTACACACCTTTGCTCTTAACAGGTGCAACCAACCCCTGGGTTGTTCGATATAAATCTCCTCTCAAGTTCACCATTCAAGAAGCGGTCTTTTAACGCGTCTATTTGATGTATTTCAAGTTATGCAAAGTCAGCGATAGCAATGAGAACCACGAATGGATGTAATCCCCTGTAACATGAAAATATGCATCGAAAAAGCATATCCTCTTATTTAAACCCTTTTAGCTACCAAACGGGCTTTGTACTTATCTATAGATCCATCCTTTTTATACTTCCTTTTTAAGAATCCACTTGCATCCCAAAGGTTTGCAACCCGGTGGGAGATCAATCAACGCACAAGTGTTATTTTGCATGATGGAATCTATTTCATTATGATAGGCTTCTTCTTTACAAGAGAGGAGCTTCCTGGACTAGAAAAAGTTTCTTGAGCAGGTTTCTTGGGTTCATTTTCTAACATATAAATTAGAAAATCATGACCAAAAAAGACTTAGCTACTTTTGTCATTTTATCGTCTTGGTTCTTCTTCATCATCACTTTGAGGTAATCTTGCAATTTCATAAGTTCGCTTATTCGAACTTTCTTATTTCATTTCTTTATTCTAAAGATATTCTCAATTAATACAACATTCATTGATTCAATGATCATACCTTCATTTATATCGGAATAGTGATTTGTGCACTCAAAAAAGCGATATGCACTACTACCGCTTAGCATATCCAATGAAAATGCAATCGATCGCCTTCAGACCGATTCTAACTTTTTTGAAGCTTAGGTACTTCGACTTTTAGCCAAACACCCCACACTTTGAGGTATTTGTATGATGGTTTACGCCCTTTCCATAACTCATATGGAGTTTCATTTTACCTTTGTGTGGAATCTTATTAAGAATGTAGTTTGCAGAAAGTGTGGCTTCTCCACAAGTTTTCAAAGCCAGGAGCTTATCAACATCGCATTCATCATCTCCTTGAGTACGATCTTTCAAGGCTTCTGCACACCATTTGATTGAGGTGGGTAGAGAGCTGTCATTTGATGGATTATACCGCTTACAAGCAATTCTTCAAACGGAGCAAATACTCTTTCTCTCTATCACTTAATCATCTTAATTTTAAATTAAGCCGATTTTGAACTTTATTCTTATATAAGTTTTAAAAGCTGTTAAAGCCTTCATCTTTGCTTTTCAAAAAGACATACATAGCAATATCTTGTATGATCATCAATAAACGATAAAATACTTTTTGCCACCTCAAGTTTGCACAAGTTTTAAATCACACACATCCGTATTTAATTAACTTGGGAGTGGTTTGATACTTACAGTTACCGAACGAAACAAATCTTTGCCAATTTTACTTCAATACAAATTTTGCATTTGTCTTGTGAATCAGTTCTAAATGCAGGTATTAATTCCAGATTCACTAACTTTTTTTAATTGTGTTGAAATTTACGTGTCTTGATCTATCATGCCATAAATTAGAATAATCCAACAAGTAAACAGAAATAATAGTATTATTCTTCACCTCTTGCGCGAAAACAGACATTACATATATCTTAAAGAGCCTTTTATCAAGGTAGCACAAAGAAAACGACCATTCTTGGTCATTACAAACTTTGGAATCAAACACTTCTAAACCCTTTACTAAGCAAGAAACTGAAAACCAAATTCTTATGGATATCCGGGACATGCAAAGACATCCACAAACATGAGCTCATTTCCGAAGTCATCTTGAGCACAACCTTCCCAAGTCCCGATGTTGGAAGTCGAAAGTGTTTCCTATAAAAGTTTCTTCCATTTATTGGAGTGTAGGAGGAGAATATCTCATTGTCGGCACAAATATAACGAGTAGCCCTCAGTATCTATCCACCACTCCTCGGGTTATCCATCATATCGGCTTAAAAACACAACGGTGGTGAGATCGAGCTCGACATGTCTATTGGTTTGTCGATTGCCACTTTAATTGCCATTTTTTGGGTGTCGAAAATCCTTGGCCATGTGATTCGCATTTGCCACAGCTTGTAGCACTTTGAATTTCTTAGCCTTCCCCTATTTTTCCTAATGCTTTCTTGTTTCTTGATAGTTTTGATTCATCAAGATTGACCTTGGCCTCCATTCCGCACTTTATTGGACTTCACTTCGGATTTTCGGTTGTCTTTCTCAATCCAGCGAACTATTGTGAACATTTAAAGTCAACGCCGGTGAGTAAGAGCAGCATCCAATGGAGTGAATGAAGCGGACGCCATCGTCTTGAAAACAAAAAAGAAAATTTTGTCTTGCGATTGTTGTTTGGGTAGTTTACTGTTTTCGAGAAATGGCTAAGTGTTTAGGATATTTAGGCTAAGTCGAGGCCTGTATTCTATACAGTCTCTGCAAGATGAAATCACCCCATATTCGAAGTGCTTACGGTTCCAACGCTCATCCCTAAGATACAACGACTTTACTGTTTCGACTTAGCATCACTTGCAAAAGTCGAAACTACAACGAACTAAACTGTTTAAGACTTTCAAGCTTTAAGGGAAGTGAAATCAATATGCTGATGCAAATGACTCATTTTTTAGGCATAATTTTTGTGTTCGATTTCATCTGCAAGGGATTCGTATATATAGGCATCAAAAGACATGTCTTTTGGCTCGAAAAGACATGTCTACAGCCAAAAAATGCACCTGGTTACTCGAACATGTGCAATGGGGATTGCGTGCGATCCTCACACACACCAGCGCGTACAATTATGCTCACTATCCTCGGTGCGTGCGCACACGCCGTCTTTGCATTGTGCGCTCGCGCATTCTCTCATTTAGTATTTTAATTAATTAAAAATAATTAATTAATTTTAAAGGGTTTTAAAATATAAGAGCCCAAGCCCACGACTAAGACCCGAGGCGGCCGACGGGCATGCGGCGTGCGTGTTTTATATCAAACCCAAAAGTATGTAGGTTCTCACATCTTTAAAAACTTTGGTGCCCCAAGGGCCCAAACCCAATTGTCCGACTTGAGATTTATTAATTGAGTAAACTTTGGTATTTCCTCCTATGTGAGATGGAGCTTTTCTCCTTCCCCACATTTTCCATTTTCCATACCATTTTCTAATTTTTTAAGTGACTAACTTCTAGCATTAATTTCTCATTCACCTGGAATTGGTTTTGAGAAATTCAAAATGTCAATCTCATTTACTGACTTAGTAGAATTTTTTTTTTGAAAACACTTAGTAGAATTTTTTTTAAAGAAAAATTAATTTCATTTTACACTAATGGAAACCACTTAAATATTTGGTCAAAATTGGGTCAACACCAACCAAATTCCAACAACGGTCTCATGGGCATTGTTCGTGAGACGGATCATACATATAACTAGAATTTTAACCCAAACTTATAAAAAAGACCCATATTTTTTTTGTTGGATCCGTCTTATTAATTTAAGTCCATGAGACCATCTCTCATAAGATTATTGGACAGAATTTTCGGGGTGTGCCACAAAGTTTTAGGGCAGAAACTAGTGTTGAACAATTTGAGTAATTTGTATACTTGGAAGTTGGAACAATAAACTGATCAGTTCAGATATCAAATCAATAACTATTAGCAGTTTGGCAGTAATGCAAATATTCTCTCATACATATTAATTAAGTAAATTTGCATGGCAAGCTTGGACGTGGCCCCTACATATATTTACAATCTAATAATCTTTTCCATACTCTTTTTTTCTTTCTTATATTATGGCAACTACATGGCTTTAATATGTAATATTTCTTAGTCCATCTATGTATGCAACGACCGCGGGCTATCCATAAAAGTGAGTTTCATGTCTTACCGGCCACATACTCGAACTAATGACCTTCAGACTAATTACATAGTTTTAAGCGTGTGTTTGCCACCAGTTCAGTCCACTCTTACAACTTAGTACTTATCCTGGAGGTCCTGAGTTCGAGTGTGGTGGAAGACATAAAATCCACTTTCAGGGGTGAGAAGTCTATGAATGCTACGCAGATGAAAAGTCCAAGAAAAAGCCAATGGAAAAAGCCTATTGGGAAAGCTCAAGGAATAGTTCTGGTCATTATAATCTATCCTTTTTTTCCATTAAATTTTAGAGAAGTAAGAAATAAGGGAATTAGAAAATTACTAATTTTTAGTATCTATTACTCGAATTACATATTTGATTTTATTTAAAGTAAAATCCGAATTAGGTGTTTTAAATTTGAGGCACAACCACAGAACCAATTACAATGTGCTGGCTTCCGACACACTGTTCCCATAATGACTGTTTTTGCCTTGTCCTCATCATCTAATATTTCTTGACACTCCTTTACCACTTCTCTAATCTTACTTAATTAATTTAACTCATTATTTTTATATTATCATCCCTTCAATCCCAATTCACTTTTCTTCAATTTTTTCACTACAAGAATCCATATATAATTATACTCCATGTGTATGTACATATATATTATTCCATGTTTACTTTAATTAGCACATTTTCCCATGCAGATCCCTCAAACTAGACCATGTTCACCCCCCCAAATTTCCCAAACGTAATCACTAGTCAACTTAACTACTTTGTATAAATATTCAAATTCTTAATGCATTTTTTCAATCAAGGGTCCAGCTCCATTCATTTGTGAGCTTTTTTTTCCCCAAAGAAATACACTTTTTTTCTCTTGATCAATATTCGAAAAATGGCCGAGTTCTTGAAACAACAATTGATCAAGAATAATATTAATGGAGTTTATGCCTCGTCGAAAAAATCAAAGAGCAATATTGGATTCACGAGAAAATGCGCTTCTTTGGTTAAAGAACAACGAGCTCGCATTTACATTCTACGACGTTGCGCCACCATGTTGTTGTGCTGGTACATTCAAGGAGATGATCAATGACCTATAATTAACCCTTCATATTTTTATCTTTCCCCCCACCAATTATATAATTATATCTATTATAGCATATATTTTATCTCCAAAATTAATTTCCTTTTTTCTAATACATCGAACCCTAATTTTATACTAGCCTCTCCCACGCACTGTTCTAAAAATCCCGACCTAGCACCGATTAGCTCTTGTCTGGGTGTTAGACTCCCTTTGTCTGCCTGTATTTTTCTTCCGATTAGGCTCCACCTAACCACGCTCAGGCTCCGACTAGGCGCTAGGCCCCAGTCTGTTGTTTGTCTAGCGCATAGCGTTTTTTAGAACATTGCTCACACAGTCAAGATTCCAAGAAAACTGCAAAAAGAAGACGATATCTTCTTCATCAGCTAGATAGGGTCCTGGATTGTTTTGTTTTTACACCAAATTGCTTCTTTTGTGGTACTCCAATTTTAATATATATGACTATCTCCTCAAACTGCCACCTTTTTTGAAACCTAAATGGTGAGATTCCATTAAGGTTTTTTTTTGGCAAAGGAGAGACTTACATATATACTATTTGAAGCATTTTTAAAAACAGTAACAGGGGCATTTTCAAAAGCTTGTGAGGATAAAGAAATGATGGGATTTGGGTTGGGAAATTGCAGTGGTTGAAGGAGGCTGAAGACTGGAAAATGTGATGTAAAGGGCTTTAATACATACAGTACTATTGTGTGTGCATATTAGTGCACAAAGTTACTCTTTTGTGCAATAATAATTCTCCCCTCCTCAGCTTTAAAGTGTGTGCAAAAATAAGATGCAATGTTGTTGATTGCTAGTGTATGAAAATAAATTGGAGGGGTTTAGGAATTACATGTTTTAGTAGTATGTATTAGAAATTGGAATAATAAAGTTATGGTATTTCTATGTACTTTGAAATGCTACTTAGGTAGCTGTGTTTAATGTATGATGTGTTTAATTATTTACTTGATGTAAAAAATAATGTGGGGCTTTTGTCGTATTGTTTTATTTCATTCCCTAATTATGAGGTCATTATTGAACTGATATTATGATGTTTATATTTTGTTTAACTACTTTGCAGCTAAGTGTTTTTAATAAACTGGGAATACTGGTTGAGGGAATGAGATAAATTTCAAATAAAGTGAAAGATACAGGGTTCGAACCCTGGTTAACACCCTTACAAAGGGTTAGTGATACCACTTGAGCTACAAGCTAGTGGTTACTTTGCGGCTAAGTCCAATTAATTGGATTTTTGTGGCTAACATAGAAGGGGCAGAAAGAAAAAAGGATCAGAGAGGGAACAAAAGAAAAATGAAGAAGAAAAGATTAAAAAAAGACCGCTATCTTTGGATCTAAGATTTAATTTAATAAAAGAATTGAAAGGAAATAGCAAAATGAGATGACACATGTTATTTTTTTTCATTTATAATTAATCCTATTTCTTCAAAAATATGCAAATATAATAAAATCCCTTGAAAAAAAGGTGCAACGACACTTTCTTACCTTATAAATTGAGTTGAACACTTTCCTGCCTCAGAAATAACAATTATTAAAAAAAAAAATTAAATCAGTTTGCTACTCCGTGGTTTTAGTTAGTACTTTTCTATCTCAAAGATTGAAGTGGGAATATTATTAATTCTTGATTTAGAAAAGTTAACAAGTAACTAACTTATCATGATTATTCGACTTTTGCTTTCTTATTTTCTCCATAACAAGAGGGAAAAAATACCCCACTTCAATTCAATTCAAGATCAATGGAAACTTAAACAGAGAATGTACAGCATAAGTACAAGAAAAGAATCACTCCATAGTACTCAATATTATTTTATATCAAACTACTAAAATAATTGTATCCCACATCTTTTCTAGAATGTAAGCAATTGATTTGGTTCAAGTCTTGACCCATCCATTCAGGAATAAGTAAAAAAAAGTTCACCCCTATAAATAAAATAATAACAACAATATATATATATATATATATACAAAAAGGCCCCTAATGTTTGGGCTAATTACAAAAAAAAAAAAGAGATTTTTAAAATTACAAAAAACTTCTTGAGGTTTCATTGTGACTTAAATTTAAAGGGGTAGCTGTAATATTTTGATAAACATAAGGGGCACTTTTGAAATATATGGAGGAAAATGTAAGACAAATCAAACCTAACGGGTTTTTTTGTAATTTCCAAAAATTTCTGGGTTTTTTTGTAATTAGCATGAACCTGGGGGGTTTCTGTAATTATCCCTAATAATATAATAACAAACAAAAGGAATTCTGGGTGGACATGAAAGGACAAGTCAATTTGGATTTTACAAATGTATTAGATTTTACAATTTGGACACCAAAAATGTAAGTGATCATTAGTAACAAACTAAACCTTTAGACAAGGTAACAAGTAAGAACTGCCTGTATGCAAATTCAATACAGACTGCCAAATTATTATATAAAGAGAGGCATCCATTGCTTACTTCAAATTGGTGATCATGGATGCCATCTCACAAGCCTATGGATAGATCAGATCAGTCAGTGCTTCAAAACTTCAACATGGAAACTAATTCATTTATCAATCCAATCTTTGAACACTAGCAACACATAAAGTGGGAAATTGAAGGCAGCAATTATGATTAGTGCTCGTAACGCCCTCAATAATCTCCCGATTATCATTTTTGCTTTCGATCTGTTTGTTCTAGCTGACCCGATATGTATACTCACATCTGGGGCCGACGCGTCTATATCTGGTGTCATCTGTTTTCGAACTTTTGATCGCATTACAGCATTGCCCCTGCAAATGAACATATGAATTATTTGCCCAAAAAAAGAAATTAGAAAGTTTTCTTACATGACTATCGATCCTATACCTCTCGACCGAGCTGCTATCATTTAAGGATGTGGACGAAACCTTTTTGGTTTTCTTGATAAGGTGCATCGATCCTTCAGCATCCCAAATCTCTTCGTACTCACAATTTTCATCTTCATTTTTCTCTTTCACACGATTGCTAAAGCTGTTATATAGACTTCTGATATAAACCATTAGATCGCCAAGCTTTCGGAAAATGAGGACTTCATTTGCTGGCCAAAGGAGGACAATAACAAGGGTCATTGCAAACAGAGATAAATACCTGACACATCCATCAAATTGAATTTCAGAATATAAGATTTCTACATTAAACATACAAAAATAAGTAAATAAAAAATGGGATCATTACCCCAAAAAAAATCCTGATGTTTGGGCTACTTACAAAATAATCCAGAGATGTTTCAAAACTAAAAAAGCCCCCTCAAGTTTGATTGTCTTAAATTTAAGGGGGTAACTATAATACTTTTATAAATAGCATGGGGGTTTTGAAATGTTTTTTGCTTATGAAAGGGGAAAATGTACGATGAAATCAAAGCTCAAGGAGTTTTTTGCAATTTTCAAAAACCTCTGAATTCTTTTTGTAATTAGCCCGAACCTCATGGTTTTCTTTTTGTAATTATCCCTAACAAAATAGAACAGCGACATTCCAAGAGAAAAGAACAACAAATAAGAAGCCCCTATGCTAATTAAATACCATAGGTAGATATGTGTTTGCATGGGAAGAAAGCATAGCTGAGTGGATATGTCATCTTCTGGAGTGGATTTATCGGGCATTGTGGAATTACTGACGGATAGTAGCATGAAAGAAGGATACAAGTTTCCCTGCTGCCAGCTTACAGTTCCTACAGTATGCTGCATAATTTCATGAATCAACAGCAAACCCCATCATATCATCGATTATACAAAGGTAAACAAAACTGAGGAGTTTACCTCAGTTACTGGTCCATGCTTAGACATGTGGGTAACCGCGCATTGATCATGATCATGACCAGAGAGGACTAGTACCTAAAGAAACACATGTTAGAACTCGCCTTTTTCAGTTATTGTTTCAGCATATATTGATGAATAAAGGTAATACGTACGGGTCTGATTAGGTCCAGTAGGGCATTTGTTGAGTTTTTAGTGATATAATTCTGATACCTGCACCAGAAGATAAATGGATAAGGTTAAGGGTTAATTACAAAAAAAAAAAAAAAAAAAAAAAAAAAAGAAACCAGCTAACTTTCAAAATTACAAAAAATGACCCTGAGTTTTATTTTGTCTAACATTTACCTCCTTCATAAGAAAAAATAATTTCAAAATCCCCCTCTCATATTTATAATATTACAGTTTACCCCTTAATTTTAACATTGAATCAAACCTCGGGGTACTTTTTGTAATTTTGAAAGTTAGCTGTTTTTTTTTTTAATTAGGTCAAACCTCAAGGGTACTTTTTGTAATTACCCTAAGATTAATAAATATTACTATATTTGAGGTAGATAACACAATTCAAATAGTGTCAGTATAGAAAGAAGAAAGCTGGTGCATAAAACATGCATGCACATATTACACGGTTACATTGTAGAATTGAAGAACAAAGGAAAGTAATATAGTGAAATTAAGACACAAGCGAGGACACATGGTTGAATCTTAGCATTACCTGATTGATAACTGGTGAAAAACGATTAGGGCCACAAGGAGTCCAATCGGACCGATATAAAGGGATGTGAGTCAATAAAACCCTTGGAGTAGAAGAAATATCTGACAAATTTAAAGAATGTCAGTCAAGCGCATCATATTCTCTGAACTAGACAATGTATATGACTTGAACTCAGTGTCAAGTACCTTGAGAAACATTTTTGACAAAGTCCCAGGTATCTGATGTGAAGTTGCTTCGTGGATGACCTGTGGATA
This sequence comes from Rehmannia glutinosa, assembly GCA_016081115.2. Taxonomy (NCBI): domain Eukaryota; kingdom Viridiplantae; phylum Streptophyta; class Magnoliopsida; order Lamiales; family Orobanchaceae; genus Rehmannia; species Rehmannia glutinosa. Next base: position 91,869 of record JABTTQ020001830.1, on the reverse strand, counting down.
AAACATCAAGCTGTTATGTTCCAGTGAGTGCATTATGAACTGAATTATAAATAGGGATACAGTATTAGAGACACTGTTACCATCCAAAGTTTGTGCATCAACTGCGATGAAGTCCACTTTTCCAAGTTTAACTTTAAAGTTCCTTGCACCAAATTCTCTCTCATAGCGTTTGACAATCTGCATAACAAACATTTGAAGGACATAAAAGATTATACGCTACATTTAGAAGAGCAACTGCAAGTTTAAAGCAGACAGTTACGTTTGACGGGAAAATCCCATAAAATAAACTGAAACAGCATCAAGGGAAAAATACAGATAGTCACACGAAAAGTAGAGTTCATATGTTCCTCAAAAATGACATCTCGTAAACGAGGATATTCTGAATATTGATTTGTGTGTGTCGGAATAGCTATAAGACAGAATAAAGCATGCTCAGTAGAGTCCATCAAAAATCTGGAATTGCAGGCCAGAGTAGAAGAAAAGCCTAGAAAAGTTTGGTTTTATATTGGCAACTCAAATACGCATAACTGAAATTGTTTCATGGATCATCACCATTAGATATTGAATCACTACAAAACATTTGAGTAGCACATGGCATACCTCTGGCTTGCGCGAGATGAAAGCTGAGTACCCAGTGTCATGGTTTCCAGAAAGGTAGTATACTTTTATGTCTGAAGATTTCTGAAGCATATTCAGGTTGAAAATATGCCTAAAACGACCCAATGATTCCTGCCATCTATCACTAAAACAAATCAAAAACTGCCATAGACAGGAGTTAGGATAAATATTAAATCAACGATGAGACGATTCATCCTTGATACTAACTGTAAAACGAATTGGATAGCCAGAACCATATATCATATAGAGAAAATGTGACGGTCCAATTGACTGAAGTACTAAGTTCCAGGTTATTCAGGTAAATTTCATTTTTTCTACGTTACTCCATTTAAAAATCACAGCATACCTAATAATCTCAGACTTAAATGATGATTTTTATGAAATAAGAGAGAGCTTTGACCAAAGTAGGTGAGATTTAGGATTTTAGCTTAGGAGTGTGAGATGCATTTAAATAACCTGAGCTTTATTTTGTGAAAACTCATTCATCAAACTTGCAGAATATCTAAGTGGATAATCTACTTTTTAAAATTCAAAAAAAAAATTGCACTCACTCGTCATCTGTTAGCTCATCACCCCCATCAAAGTAATCACCGAGAAACAAAACAACATCAGGATTGAAGGGTAAGACAGATGAGAGGAACGCCCTGCGCATGTATAAATCTGTGTAGAACTGAGCAATCTCTAGAGCAAGTGATTTTGGAGCAAGAGGAAGAGAAGTTCTATCCATGAGCTATCAATAACAAATCCATATCAAATTGGTTAGACAATCTGATTCAGCTTAGGGTATTAATATGCACAGAAACAATATCAAGCCTATCACAATCCTTTTTCTCAAAAAGATTACCTGAGGGTCCGTAACAACAGCGATTTTCACATAACTACTCGAATAATCAACTCCATTCACCTAATATTTTCAGAAACGAGACAGTCAGAATGTATGCATTCCCATTGTCATACAAGACAAGCACATAAACACAAAATATATTCGAAATGCACATTTCACTACATTAACCATATCGTAAAGAAACTTAATTAAGGGAATCCTAATTATATATAAGCCAACAAAGACACATTTGACCATGAGCAATTACTTGAGAATTGATCGCCTATTAGGGAAATGAAACTTCTAACATTATTCTACAACAATGCCTCAGCATAACAACATTAGCAATCATAAATCTCATCAATAACTCAATCCATATTGCTGGTCTATACAAAGATATTCCTTCAACAGACATATACTGGTGTTTCTTCCCCCCTTCAAGTGGTTCGAAATGAATCCTTCTCTTGACATAAATATGATGAAATAAAATGAAGGAAATCCTATCCACCCAGACAATTTCCCCCATTCCCCACCCCCATCTAAAAGAAAAACGATAAATTAAAACAAAACAAGGTGCGAAAATCTAAACTAAATCACAGATGGTTACAACTTCAAATTGAATGAGGAATTATCAATTTATCATATTCTTTCATAGGAACACAAGATCCAGACTTTATCCACAGACTAAACGTTATAGACAGAGCTAGATAATCAAATTCAAGAAATTCTTTCAGCCAACTCTAACAAAAAGAATACCGATCGATAGTGTTAGACGTAAAAATGACAAGAAAAATAAAATTAAAAAAAGCGAAAAAAATTTCAACTTTGTTAATGGGTTTTACCAAAGAAGAAGAGGGGCGTTGAAGATGAGGCCAAGAACAGGTCCATAGTGAAGGCACCAAATATGCAAACCACTCTCCATAAAGTAAATTCAGAGCCCATATTAAGCTCAGAAACACAGTCCAATTCCACATCTTGTTTTGCCTTTTCCCCTGCTGTGGGATTAGTTATTTCCGCTTCCCCCGTTCTTTCATTGTTATATATACTCGACTCAATTGCAGACTCCAGCCTATGTTAATCGTTTTCCTTTATTGTCTTTTTCCTTTTTACAGACATTGTTTTATCTATATATGTATTTTGTATATCATTTGAATTGAATAATGAATAGTAGTGAATCATTGAATTCTCCTTTTTTAGACGTGGTCACTTGGATGTAATAGTTTATTAGAATTTTAAAATTAGGGGTGGTAGTCCGTGCAGTATTTAGACACGGATTTGTGGGGTAACTTTGTTAGGAAATTACGAACCGGAACAAAGTCATGTCAATAGTGATGTGAGAAAAATAAAAGTAAAATGACACGAATATTTTTATGTGGAAAACCCCCAAATAAATTTGAGGTAAAAACCACGGGCAAGTGTAAGAGCAATTCACTATAAAATAGGGATTACAACACTTTCTCTCTAAATACAATGAGAAACCATATCATACTCTCTCTTGAAAAAGGAGAAATTAATGCACTCTAAATTGAGAAAAGCTTTACAAAATGGAGAGTTTGAACTCACACAATTTGTTTTTGTGGGATGATTTTGCATTGCCCAGGGATGCCATTTTATAGGCAAATTATAGCAAACCTTCTTTGACGGAATGATCATGTCCCCAACTACTTCAATTTGGCAGCCACCCATGTGCCACCTATTAGTCCACAAAAATGGGCTATCAATCTAGCCCACAAAGTCCACAAAAGTGGCTTTAGTTTTGTCATTCTCCCACTTAAAGTTACTTTTGTAATCCTTTCATCATTCTCTACACTTGCCACTCATGCTGCTTACGTCTCTGCTAGGCCACACGAGGATCTGCACCATTCAAACTTACCAGTGTTGATTGGTTTAGTCATACAATCTGCTAGGTTCTCATCGGTATGGATCTTTTGCATATCCACACTTTCATTTTCCACTACTTCTCGAACAAAGTGATATTGTACTCCTATGTGCTTTGTCCTTGAATGTAAGGATGGATTCTTTGCAATATGCAAAGCACTCTGGCTATCACAAAACAGAACAATATTTTCTTGTTTGTACCCGAGCTCCTCCAATAACCTTTGAATCCAAACTGCTTCTTTGCAAGCTTGTGTAGCTGCCATGTATTTTGCTTCAATTGTAGACAGAGCTGCAACAATTTGCAGTTTTGAAACCCAGCTTACAGCTCCTCCTGCAAGTGTAAACACATAGCCCGTAGTGGATTTTCTTTTATCAAGATCACCTGCAAAATCCGAATCAACATAACCCCTGACAGTAAATTACGATCCTCCATAACATAATGTAGCATCAGAGGTTCCTTTGATGTATCTCAGAATCCTCTTCACTGTATCCCAATGCTCTCTACCAGGATTCGCCATGTATCGACTGACTGCTCCCATTGCTTGCGCAATGTCTGGTCTTGTACATATCATAACGAACATTAAACTCCCCGCTGCTGATGCATACGGTACTCGAGACATTTCCCTCCTCTCTGTTTCATTGCTAGGACACATACTTGAGGATAACTTGAAATGAATAGGAAGAGGGGTAGAAACTGGCTTACAATCTTGCATGTTGAAGCGACGCAAAATTTTCCTGAAGTAGTTTTCTGAGAAAGCCAGATCTTCCTATTATTTTTGTCTCGGTGAATTTGCATCCCTATAATCTTGTTTGCTGGTCCCAAGTCCTTCATATCAAACTCCCTAGCCAATTGTGCCTTCATTTCTTGGATCCGATCTTTATTAGGGCCTGCCACCAACATATCATCCACATACAACAGCAAAATAATAAAATCATTATCATCAAACCTTTTGTAGTACGCACAATGGTCTGAACTAAGTCTGTTGTATTTAAGGCTCATTATGAAGGAATCAAATCTCTTGTACCAACACCTCGGCGCCTGTTTGAGACCGTACAAAGATCTGTTCAACCTGCAAACTAAGTTCTCTTTGTCTGTTTCCAGAAAACCTTCTGGTTGAAGCATATAAATTTCTTCTTCAAGCTCTCCATGAAGAAATGCAGTTTTTACATCTAACTGCTCCAGATGTAAATCAAATGTAGCACACATCATCAGGACTACTCTCACCGTCCTGAGTCGAACCACTGGGGAAAATATCTCATTGAAATCAATGCCATCTTTCTGAGCATATCCTTTTACCACCAATCTTGCACGATACCGCTCTACTTGATCATTACTATCTCGCTTGATCTTGTAGACCCATTTATTACCAATAACTTTTCTGCCATGTGGTAGCTGTACTAGTTTCCAAGTTTGATTCTTGTGGAGAGCTTCAATTTCTTCATGCATTACTGTCATCCACTGAGATGCATCTGAGCTTTCGTAGCTTCATGGAAAGTTGATGGCTTTCCATCCTCCGTTAAAAAATAGTATGCAACATTGCTCTCCATAACATACTCCGATTGCCAAGCTGGCGGCTTTCTCTCACGAGTTGACCGACGGACTTCCTGGACATCAGACTCGACTTGTTCTTGTACCTCGAGCTGTACTGCTTTGCTTCAGAAGATTTTGGATCTTCATTTTGTAGATTATTTTCCACTAGAACTGTAGTAGTCTCTTGGTTCTCTTTTAATGTGTTGATATCTCCCTTGTCTTGCAGTTTATCTTATGCAAATATCACATCTCTGCTGATGACGACCTTGTGGGTAGTGGGATCCCACAGGCGATACCCCTTGACTCCATCAGCATACCCCAAGAAGATACACTTTCTGGACTTTGGGTCCAACTTTGTTCTTTCTTGGTCATTGTACATCACATACACTGGACATCCTAATATATGTAGACGAGAATAATCAGCAGATTTACCAGTCCACATCTCCATAGGCGTTTCCAGATCAATCACAGTTGATGGTGACCGATTGATCACATAACAAGCGGTTTTGACTGCCTCTGCCCAGAATGTCTTGGGTAGACTTGCAGTTCTCAACATTGCTCTTGTCCTTTCTAACAAGGTTCTGTTCATTCGCTCTGCCACTCCATTTTGTTGAGGTGTGTATGCCACCGTGAACTGTCTTTTGATGCCTTCTTATTGACAGAAAGACTCAAATTCATCACTTGTATATTCTCCTCTGTTATCAGTCCTTAAACACTTGATCTTCTTCCCAGATTCAAGTTCTATCTGAGCTTTGTAAACTTTGAAGAGTGGAAATACATCGACCTTCCTTTTTATAGGATACACCCAACATCTCCTGGAGTAATCATCAATGAACGATACAAAGTATCTCACCCCTCCTAGGGATGATAACGGTGCTTGCCAAACATCAGAGTGAATCAACTCTAAGATGCCTTTACTCTTAGATATTGATCTGCCGAACTTTAATTTGTGTTGCTTACTTGTAACACAATGCTCACAAAATGGTAAAGATACCTTTGTAAGACCAGATAGTAGCTTCTGCTTAGAGAGAATCTTCAACCCTTGTTCTGACATGTGGCCAAGTTTGTGGTACCACATTATCGTTGATTCTTCTATTGAACCTACAACTGCAACAGAAGTTTCTCCTTCTTGCATCGTCTCCTTTAAGCATATACAAATTTGCAGCGAGTTTCTCCGCCTTTATTACTACAATCGCTCCTTTGACTATCTTCATGATCCGATCCTCAATACGAGTTTTACATCCAACATCATCCAATTGTCCTAAGGACAAAAGATTCTTCCGTAGGCCCTTCATATGTTGTACCTCCTGAATGGTGCGAACTGTACCATCAAACATTTTTATTTTGATAGTACCAATACCAGCAATATCCAAGGCATGATCATCCCCCATAAATACAGATCCTCTAGAGATTGGTTCGTATGTGTGAAACCATTCTCACCGGGAGGTCATGTGCCAGGTTGCTCCTGAGTCTAAAAGCCAGACATCAGAAAATAGTTTTCTGCCTTCAGCGTTGGTTGTTGCTTCACCGTATAACTCCATTTTCAGAGGTACTTGCAACATTTCCTTGAGCATTTTATGACTCAGGGTCGCCACTCTTCTTACTCCAACAATCCTTCTTGAAGTGCCCTCTTTTGCCACAGTTGTAGCACTTGATGTTCTTTTTATTCCTGTATTTTGATCTACCATGATTTTGACTCCCACTGGAGCCACGTTCCGTGGATCTTCCTCTCACCACCGCCAAAGCTTCCACTTGATGCGAACCTCCTTGTCTGTCTTCTTTGTTTCTGCGTCTGCTCTCTTCTTCTAGTATAGAAGCTGCAATTTCATCGAAGACTAGATAGTCCGAAAGGACGTTGTTCGTCAAGTTGATGATGAGTTGATCGTATGAATCTGGTAAACTTTGGAGCAAAAGTTCCGCACGTTCAACAACTTCTATTTTGTAACTCATTGAGGTGAGTTGCGAAAATAGAGTATTCAAGGTGTTGATATGGTCAGTCACCGAAGTGGTTTCTGCCATACGAAGAGTATACAATTTTCTTTCTAAGAAAATTTTATTGTGAAGTGATTTGGCCTCGTACAATTTTGTCAGTGTATCCCATATCTCCTTTGTCGTCTTCTTCTCCGCCACACTGGATAACACTCCATCGGCTAGTGCTAAGTGCAGATCAGCAATTGCATTGCCCTCCATCTCGTTCCATTTGGCATCGTCAGTGATATCTGCGGGCTTGTCTCCAATTGCCGCCAAGCAATTGTCTTTCCTCAAAATTGCCTTAATCTTCATTTTCCACAATGAGAAATTATTCCCATTGAACTTCTCTACATCGAACTTTGTCGTTATTTTGTTCACACCCGATTGATTTTTTTTTCACTTAAATGAATTTCACTATTCACGTGAATAGTAATGAATTGATTGGCTCAATTGGGAATAAAAAGGTTAGCGATTTACTTCAATCATGTTGAAATTGTGAAAATAGATACCTCATTTTTGTTTTCAACCCCACTCTTTGTTTTAAAATTGCTTGAGGACAAGCAAAATTTCCAAGTTGTAGGCGGTTTGATAAGTGTATTTTTATTCACATTTTTATAACTCTTTTTAGATAATTTCTTTAACTTTTTAGTTCATTAATCAATAAATTCAAGAAAAATCACATTGACTTGTTTTAAATGATGAAGGTAAAGACTTGAAGCAAACTCGTATGGATTTCGTATGAAAATACGAACAAAAATAAAGTCTAACATTGATCGAAAAGAAGGCAAGAAGACTCAATCTCGTGCAAAACACACCCCTAGTGTGTTGGGAAACATGACCATGCTTCAAAGGGAAGAAAAACAAGAAAAGCAGAAAAACACACCCAGGCCGTGCTTACAAAAGCACGGTTCCCCCACGCCAATCATCAAAACACGCCAAACCGTGTTTAAAAGCACACCCTGCCAAAAATCCCAAATGACGAAGAAAACACGGCCAGGCCGTGCTTTATAAGCACGGCCGTGTTCGTCAAATTTGACGAACACGGCCGTGTTTTGTCTCCAGCTCAAAATCTTTTCTTCTTTTGGCGGAAATAATGGAGACTTTTGCTTTTTGACAATCTTTGAGCAACTTTTACACCTCATCTTGCTGCACCAAACTTCATTATCCCCTCAATTGTCATGTGGACACAATGATTCAACCAACTCAACCAATGGAAGTGGAGTATTGTCATGTGAATACAATGATTCAACCAACTCAACCATGAATGTGCACACAATGATTCAACTAACAACCATGGAAGTGGAGCATTTGTTGATGTGTTCTTTCACAAAGATGGTGCCTATAAAAGCCAAGAGTTTGAGTTGGGAAATTCATTCATGTAATATTCATTCATATAGAGATTAATTGTGTATTCATCATTCAATTCAATTTAGATACTTAGAAAATATTCATTGTGTCCAACATTTTTTGAGTGGAATTGGGATCAAGAGGTCTTGGAGGAGTAAGCTTGTAGCAACATTGGAGAAGAAGGCTTGGATCAACATCATCTATCAAGGAAGAAGTCATTGAGATTTTGAGAAAGATAAATACATCATGTCTACAATACTTAAATCTTCTTGTGTAATTTACTCTTTTGTCAAAATCATGAGTAGCTAAACTCCTAGTGTTTGAATGTAATGAACTCTAGAATGGATTTGTGATTAAGGTTTGTATGTTTTTAATAAAATTCTCATGTCTTGTGTGATTCACTTATATCATGTTTATTTCATTCAAGTTAATATTTCCGGTATATTAATTTGATATCTATTCATCATCGGGTAATCGAGAGATTTATGGTGAGAAAGAACATATATAAGCGAAAAGAGTTGCATGTAATCCTAGATATAGGACGACATAAATCTTCTGGATTAGGGTCAAACCTAATATGGGAATTCATAAATCGTTATAATGCAATTTTGGGGGTTTTAACTAGAAAGAGATTTCAGTTAATCAACTTGAGATTAGGAGTTTTCGCCTTGACAAAGGGTTTAACTTAAATCGGGAATTTCTACGGTCCACATAACATGAGATTTTATTAAAAGAGGTTGGTTTTTGTTTAAGGGCTTATGGTTGTATTTTTATCTTGTTGAATCACAAAAACATTCTAGAGGGATTTACATTCAACACATTTCTATCTCTTGATTTCTCATTCTACATTCTACTTTTATTTGATTTATTGTAAGTTGCAATTATTTTAAATTCTCTATTTTTCATTTTCCATTTTAACAAATAACACTCTGAAAATTGCTAGATTAGATAACAAAAAGACGATAATTATTAGTACTTACAATCCTCGTGGGAATGACACTCGGTACTCAATAATCTATACTACAAAACGATAGGTGCACTTGCCTAAGGTTTTCTAGAGTAGCTTTTGAGCCATCAACAATAGTGATGTGAGAAAAATAAAGGTAAAATAATGCGAATATATTTACGTGGAAAACCCCAAATAAATTTGAGGTAAAAACTACGGGCAAGTGTAGGATCAATTCACTATAAAATAGGGATTACAACACTTTCTCTCTAAATACAAGGAGAAACTATATCACACTCTCTCTTGAAATAGGAGAAATTAATGCACTCTAAACTGAGAAAAGCTTTACAAAATGGAGAGTTTGAACTCACACAATTTGTTTTTGTGGGATGAATTTGCATTGCCCAGTGATGCCATTTTATAGGCAAATTATAGCAAACCTTCTTTGACGGAATGATCATATCCCCAACTACTTCAATTTGGCAGCCACCCATGTGCCATCTATTAGTCCACAAAAATGGGCTATCAATATAGCCCACAAAGTCCACAAAAGTGGCTTTAGTTTTGTCAAACTTCAGTTTTAGTACCTCAATTATACCTACTTTTCGGTTTTGATACCCAATGTTTTAGCCGTATCAGTTTTAGTACCCAACATTTTCGATTTTAATCGATTTGGATACTTTTCGTCAAATTGCTGTTAAAAATGATCGGATGACTGTTGCAGCAGGTTTCCAGACTTTTGGATATGTCAGTTTTGGTACCTTATGTTTACGAATTTATCGAAAATGGTCCATAGACATTTATTTTCTCATTCAATGGACCTAATCTCTTCAATATCCAAAACTCTTTACTCTGGGCCACAAAATGGTATCAAAGCCCATAGCAGAGGATTCAAGTACCTCTAGCATAGGTCCTAAGCCGGCAGAAATATTGGCCCAAGGAAAATATGATACTCCGAAGTCAAATCTCGAGTCATCATGTCAACCCAGTACGTCTGGGGTAAAGGACGAGGAGATCAATCTTAGGCCTATGACGGGCAATTCTAAGGTTGATGCTAACGAGATTAAGGTTTCTTCTTTTTGGCAGGAATATCAAGCAAATTGGGAGAAACTTATTACAAAACAAGGGATACATCCAAAAAGAACAAAGATTGATATTTCTGGAAAATATCCAAGGGTGTGGATGTTACCAAACTCCAATCCACACGACGTTAAGTAATGGTATGAATTTGGAGCCCTGGCTTCAATCTATACTACATCCCCTACTTTCCCGAAGATAAAACTACTACACAAATGGATCCAGGAAGCAGTATATGAGTGCAGGTCCAACAATGAGAGCCTAAAACTCGGCGATACCTTGGAACTGTATTTCATTAGTGCAGCTCCAGAACTCGTGGGAAAAGGTAATCATGAAGCCTTTCATTACATTGGGCTTTGATGACCAGACGAACGAGCTTTCAAAACAATCAAGGAAGCTAGTTTAGAGGAAGTTACCCTGGTTACGTCTTTTACTGAAGATCAAATCTCAACAAGACGAGCATTGGGTTTATGGGTCTGTCTTACAGAGATTGACAAAGTCAAGTTTTTGTTCAAGTTCTATCAAAATTCGGTGAACGGATCATTCCTGTTAAACACCATGTCAGGAAAAACAACAAGATTTGTAGAAGACTTGTATGAGAAAAAGAGGAGTCTTTTTTGGGAAAATAAGCTGCCGGGGAGTAAGAAAACTCGTCGGAAAATCTGTAATATGGCTTATATTGGCCACTGGGAAAATCATATTTGCCCAGAATGTCCGAATCAAAAAGAGCCAGAATTTGGTAAAGGATTTTGACCAAAGATTGATCAGAGATGTCTCGGAGACGGAGAAGGAAAATCACACAAGCTGCCGAAGTATCCAATAATTCGGGGACCACCAAAAAAGTAGATTCCCTAGATTGGGTGGTAACATGTGATACCCACTTACCCAAAAGACAAAAGGTGGTTCATAACAAGAAAGAGATTGACATCCAGCTAGTAGATGCCAATAATTCAAGAAAATGACGTAAGCAGTGATGTCATAAGATCCCTTCCACTGACTAAAGGACGGAAAAAGAAAGTCATCAGATAAAGGGAGCCTTATCAACAAACTTTGAATACCAGACAAAGGAGGGTCCAAACCATGTGATGATGAGTATGCTTCCACTCATTTCAGCAAGTGGGTCCAATAATACAGGAAGATAGAGGCATTCCTACCTCTATAAAAACAAGAGATTCAAAAAGCTAAAGGCATCGATCAACATCCCTTAGTCTTCTAAAAATAAAATTTCCTTTGGAACAATAGTTGAGTGTTGAAATTCTCAGAGTGTTTTTTCAGTTTTTCTGTTTATGTGTAAACGAGTGCAAGCCTCATATATGAGAGGCTAAACAGTATCTCCTCCCAAAAGGAGATTACTGATGTAATAAATTTTTCTTTAAGTTCTTAATAAATAAAGGCTTTTGTTCAACATGTGGTCATAATGTTATATTAATTTATCCCTTTTGAGAATTATCTTATACGCTTGGAGTAGAAAACAACCAAGGCTGTGTTGTACAGTTTCTGAAGGAGTCGGATAACTCGTAGACCATCTTCCCTGATTGGTGAGGTTAAACAGCGACGTTTATCAAATGGTGTAGGGGCAGTAATTTTCTGACTGGTGGTGTTGCGAGTCATCTCACCCGGAGCTGTTGCGGTCAAAAAGAGGTATGAATTTTAAAGGATTTATTAATTTAACGGAAGCATATTGGGCCTGATATGGTCGTAATGGACTATTTTCATTATTTTAGCTTAAGTAAAGTTTGGGCACTGGAAGTGATTTATTATAAAACATTAGGTACTGAAAATGAACAGGTCATTCTAAGTATGAAACCTACTATAATAGGTCAAAATGTTAGTTCTAACAGAGAGTTAACGGAAAGGTACCAAAAGTGATTAATTTTAGAAACATAAGGTACCAATCTTGATTAAGTTGAAAAAGGGGGTACTAAAAGCGAAAATGGGGCATAGATTGGGTACCAAAATGTTATTTGTATCAAAATTTTCAATCCTAACTCGAGATATTTAATTATGAGATGGGTTTAGATCCGAGAGGCGGATCCACCCCACCGAAATCCGGATTTATAGAATACTCAACCAGTCAACCCATGAAAAAAAAATAGAATTATCTCAAACGCCTCTCTCTCTCTCTCTCTCTCTCTCTCTCTCTCTCTCTCTCTCTCTCTCTGATACATACAAAAATCTTAAAAAGACCATTGAGAAGAGAGACATGACACCGTTGTCATTATTGTGGGTAATATATATATTTTTCCATTTTGAGAGATGGAGAAGGAAAATCATATTCTTTTTCATCTTTGTGGAATTATTATTTAAATCTAAGTAGCACATCCATCATGATATTTAGATTTTAAAAATAAAAAGCTTTACAACTCCATTAATGGAGGTTTCTAAATTTCAGATGTAAAATTTTCTCTCATCTGAAGCTTTCAATTAGGCATGAAAACAAAGGAAAAGTAGGAAAAAATTGAAGCAAAACAAGAAAGGAAGATGAAGTGAATAAAGATTGATAAAAGCGGTGCACGACCTCATACACGGTGCACTCTCGAATCTATATATTGTAACACCCCAAAATTTTGAACTATAAAAATATACACATACATTCATTTTTCAAGTCTACATGAAAGTAGACCTGCTCTGATACCACCTGTAACGCCCTAATAACGAAAGAGTCCTAATATAATTACCCTAGCTTGTTTCCCAAGCACCTTAGGATTCCTCATGGGCCTTGTAATTGGATAATAAATCCAATAATAATAATAATTCACTAATGGGCTATATAACTAATTAAATACACATCCCTTTTTTTTGCACAATAGAAATCATGTGATTTGTCAGTAGCGGTAGCAATGGCAATAACATGTCAATAGCAATAGCAGTAGCAATAGAACTTTTGAAATTTGAATTTGTACCTTGGCTTTGGTGTTGGCGTGGCATAGCGGTGGTGGATATATAATTATTTTCATTTAAAAAAGTCCTTATTCATTTATTAGAGTACACACACGAAAACTACACGTATTTATTTTTGCAAGTCTACAGGAAGGTAGACCTGCTCTGATACCACCTGTAACGCCCGAAAATTTGGACTATAAAAATATACACATACATTCATTTTTCAAGTCTACGAGAAAGTAGACCTGCTCTGATACCACCTGAAACGCCTTAGAATTTCTATTATAAAACAACCAATCGTGCACCTAATTCTAACGATGAAAAGGACACGGATAATTTAAATAAAAAGATAAACTAATTCAATTGCAGCGAAAATAATGTATTTTAATGCTTCCGATATCGAGGTTAATACTTATGTTTTGACTTTCCAGGAACTAAGATGTGTATATATATATATATATATCCATGTTAGGCGACGAAGACGGCGAGCTCTGAAGTTCAATAGAAATATTGCATCAAATCATTCTACTATTTTTCAAGCAAAGTTTCGAGGTGGGGTTTGTTTTCTAAACTTTATTATCCTTGTTAAATGCTTAGATTATTTTCATGATTGTGTAGTACGGTTGCTTTAGACACCCATGAGCCAGAGACTCAAGAGGTCCAAGGTTGATGTATCTCTCAGGTGGAACTCCTGCAGTACAATCTATGTCTATGTCTATGGTTTTTCAAAAGATCTATAATATGTTCTATTGGATTGTATTTTACATGCCTATGTGAGATATTTGTGTATTTAGTTTGGACAATTTTTACTCCACTGAGTTGTGTCACTCATCCCATATATAACCAACTTTCCAGGTGAAGGAGATGTCGTTGGCTAAGAGCGGTGGATATGACAAGGTCTATGGATTTTTATAAGTGTTTATTTTAAAAAAAAAATTATGTTGAACATTTTGATTTCTTTCAAGATATTTATTATTAGTTTTTATTTCAAGTTTATTAGTAATTGTTAGAATTAGACGATGATTAAACTTTTGTTTATGAAATACATTATTTCCGCTGCAATAGAATTAGTTTATCTTTTCATTTAAATTATTTTTTCATTTAAATTATCCGTGTCCTCGAATCTGTATATTTTTCTGTAAATAAGTAATACTTTTTATTTCAACGTATAATACTTTTTCGTTTAAACGTGTAATACTTATCACTTAAAACTGTAATACTTTTAAGTTAAACATATATATAATACTTTTCAGTTCAACATGTACGTATTACTTTCACTTATAACTATAATACGTTTCAGGTAAATAATATCAATCTTGTTACTTTGAAAATGTATACTTTTTAGAATAAACGTGATACTTTTTTAATAATTTAAAGTAATACAATGTTATTTTGTTTAGTTTTATAAGTTTTGTATTACTTTTAATACTATTACAATTAGGAAAATGTTATTTTTTGAAAAAATATAATACTTTTGATGAAAGAAAAAATGATACTTTTTGGTTACGAAAGTGTACTTTTCAACACTAAAAATGATACTTTTTACGATGCATGCATATTGATACTTTCACATTTAATATATTATTCAAAGTACAATATATAATACTTTCTAAGTAAAAATAATACTTATGGAGAAAAGCAGTATGCCCTCAACTCTAACCAATATATTAACTATTGCAGTCGTTGTTGGGAAATTTATGTAACAGATTTTGATGATACCCTGTAAAACTTAGATTAGGAAGTTGGCACCCCAATTCTACTGTAAATCAACTTATAATAGACAGGGTTCTATAAAGCTGAGTGGAAGCAGCCAAGATGAAGAATGCAGGAGTCAACTGAAGACCAAGATGGAGAATCAGTTGTGTGGCAGCTGAGTGAAGTGAAGATAAGTCTCAGTCAAGTAACAGAAAAGTTGTCTCAATCAGCAGACTGACAGCCTGAGTCGCCCCCAGATAAGTGGAGTTGACTGTCAAAGGAGTTATACAACATAAATGATCAAAGAAAGCTGAAGAGATATGTTGTCAAAGCAAAGTCAAATGTTTGTTGAAAGTAGGTATGTGTCAGACTGTCATCCTTAAAGTTGTTTTGTTGAAAGAGTGCAAAAAACAAGGAACCAATAGGATGTCCCTGAAAACCTGCAGAGTTTGAGAAAAGGTTGCAGAACATTAAATTCAAGGACTAGTCTACATCCAAGCTGCAAGATGAGACAAGCCAATGACCTCAAAGTGTAGTTTGAAAAATACATCTCTCTCTTCAATGGATATATTTTTCAAACAAGCACTATAAAAGGCTGAAGATGCATCAGAGAGAGTGTTAGGAATGCAAGCAAAACAATTGACATTAACCTGCAAAGCAAGAGCAAAAATCTCTCAAGCATTCTATTCAAATCCTCAAACCTAAATCTCGAAGAAAATCAATCCAACACACTCAATGAAGGAAAGACAACTTCAAACTGTTACAGAGGAAAACTTGTTTAAAGAACAAGAGGTCTACACTCCAAGGTTGAAGGAGGTGTAGTGAGGTTTCAGTTCGAACCAGAAATTTTGGACTCGTTGGAGGGTTGTGTGAAAAAATCCAAGAGTTTGAAGGAGCTGAAGTAGCAAGATAATTGTTTTGTGAAGAAGCTGAGTCCCAGAAGCAAAGCCAACTGTGTGATCAAGGCCTAACTTAGATTGTCACCATTTTGTAACAAATTCATAGTTACATTAGTGGATTCATCCAGGGTTGGAGAAGAGTGGATTAGAGAAATTACCCCATCCTCGAACCACTATAAATATTGCTCTTTGTGTCATTTACATTCAACACTTTTAATTCTTACATATCTATATTGTTGTTTGTTTTATTTGTTAAGTCAACTGATAATAACCAAGCTTAAAACAAGTGTTGAAAAATATATTTAAAACAAAGGGTGAAAGTCTTCTGTTGTAAAACCAAGTCTACTGATTTTCTAAAGAGTTAACCGAATCAGCTGAGTTATCTTCTCAACAGCTCAGTTGAGTCTATTGAGTGGCTAACTCTACTTTGAAGGTCAACTAAGTTATCCACAAAGGACCCAACTGACTTGTGACTAAATTCCGAACTTTAAAAGTACTAAAATCGAAAAGTTGGTAAAGTCTATTCAAACCCCCCTTCTAGACTTTACTTTATTACCCCTTGGGACATACAAGTGGTATCAGAGTGGTTGGTTCATTGAGCCTTCCGCACTGGTTACTGAATTAAATCTCATTCTTTTTCAAAAGAAACAACACTTGCCGTTTTAAAGGATTTTCTTTCAAGATAAGTTATTAACATGAAAATAAATCTAAACGCATTCTTATGTATACTATCGAGGAATTTGATGATTGGAAGATACGCATGCAGGCACATCTTTCAGCTCTACACGATGAAATGTGGTTCGTTATTGAAGATGGGCCACTGCAAATAATGAAAGTAAACACGGCTATTAGGGCTCTTGCTCCTGCTGCTGCTACTGCACCCACAACTGAGGGAGAGGATGTTGCAGCTCCTGGTGCATGTGTTGCACGTCTGCACCTGCTGCTGAAGTCCCAGCTGAACCTGCTACACCAAGACCAGCCATGGTGGAAAAACCTTGATGCGAGTGGACAAACGAGGACAAAAAAAATATAACTTGGATAATGTTACCAAAGATATTTTGTATAAAACCCTTGATAAAGCCATGTTCAACAAAGTTAAATCTTGTAGAACGGATAAAGAAATTTGGGAAAAACTTACTTTAATTTCTGAATGATCTGATCAAATTAAATAAAACAAATTAATTGTTGATGTACAGAAATTTGAAAACATCAAAATGCATGCAGGTGAAAGTCTGAATCAGCTGGATGCCAGATTCACAGAGATTACAAATGAGCTCTCAGCTCTAGGCAAAGAATACACATAAAAAGAAATGTGTATGAAAATCCTGAGGTCGCTCCCAGCTGAGTGGGAAATGAAGGTGATGGCCTTGAGACATTCAATGGACTTAACAAGAACATCCAACCATGAGCTATTCTCATATCTGAAAGCTTATGAATTCAAGCTCCGAAGGTGATAGGACCAAAATTCTAATTTTTGTACACTTAAATGACTAAAATCAAAGTCCAAGAAAAAAATGGACTAAATCTCCAAGTATAACTACATGGAGGACGAAAAAAATAATTTTGCCATTTATGGCGGGTTAGGCGGGTTTAACCCAGTGGGTTACAGGTCCAGAATGGGGCGGGTCTGGCGGTTTTTGAGCTAGGGTGGGTTTCGGGTGTAGCCAAATCCGCCCCATTGCCATACCTATAATATTGGCAATGGTACCACAGTACGCAAATATGGCATTATTGTTGGTTTATACAAAAAGTGTTCGTATATTTCTTGATAGGAAGGGAATGAGAGAAGACATATTCTGGCTATCAAGTGAGGCATTTTCTTTTCTATTCTTTTAAGAATTAATCAATTTACAAAGCATTGAAAAAAACATACTCAATATAAATTAAAGGTAACAAACTTGGGCTTATTGATAATTTTAAATTTCCAGTACAGAGATTTGACCAGGCACATAAAGAATCTATCTTCTTACTGCCTCTGCAATTTTAGAATTTTTAAAAGCTGGTGTAATAAGATATGGATAGATTTCTAGCTGATCTGTGTCGAAAAAATTTCTGTTGGTTGGATCATCAAAATCTTGCAGATGCTAAACTGGGAAATAAATGTATAGGTAGCTTAGTTTCTTTAATCAGATGAACGTCATTTTTGTTGATTCAAATGAAGAAAATGATCCTTCAAATTTTGATTTCCGAGTTTTCTTCACTGGCATCAAATTCTAGCCTCTGTTCATTTATGATTTTGAGTTACTAGACATCAATGTTGTTAGGAAATTACGGACCAAAACAAAGCCATGACAATAGTAAATGTAAGAAAAATAAAGGTAAAATGACACGAATATTTTTACGTGGAAAACCCCCAAATATTGAGGTAAAAACCATGGGTAAGTGTAGGAGCAATTCACTATAAAATAGGGATTGGAACACCTTCTCTCTAAATACAATGAGATAACTATATCACAATCTCTCTTGAAATAGGAGAAATACTAACACTCTTTAAATGAGAAAATAATTGAAAACAAGACTAGATAATGATCCTTGGATGCTTGCTTCACTCAAATGATTTGAGATGCTGAAACATTATGCCTATTTATAGGCCAATTTCATCTGCCATCATTAATTGGTTTGCACACCAAATTTCCACCCAACCATCTCAATAAATTAGGCAACAAAGTTGTTGCCTACAAAAGTGGACTTTACGTCCATTTTCACATTCTCCCACTTAAAATCACTTTTGTAATCCTTTCATCATTCTCTACACCTGCCACTCATGTTGCTTACGTCTCTGCTAGGCCACACGAGGATCTACTTCTACACCATTCAAACTTGCCAGTGTTGATTGGTTTGGTCATGCAATCTGCTAGGTTTTCATCAGTGTGAATGTTTTGCATATCCACACTTCCATTTTTCATTACTTCTCGAACAAAGTGATATTGAGCTCCAATGTGCTCTGTCCTTGAATGTAAGGTTGAATTCTTTGCAATATGCAAAGCACTCTGATTGTCACAAAACAGAATAATCTTTTCTTGTTTGTACCCAAGCTCATCCAATAACTTTTGTATCCAGGTTGCTTCCTTGCAAGCTTGTGTAGCTGCCATGTATTCTGCTTCAGTTGTAGACAGAGCTACAACAGTCTGCAGTTTTGAAACTCAGCTTACAGCTCCTCCTGCAAGTGTAAACACATAACCCGTAGTAGATTTTCTTTTATCAAGATCACCTGCAAAATCCGAATCAACATAACCCGTGATAGTAAAATTCGATCCTCCATAACATAATGCAGCATCAGAGGTTCCTCTAATGTATCTCAGAATCCTCTTCACTGTATCACAATGCTCTCTACCAGGATTCACCTTGTATCGACTGACTGCTCCCACTGCTTGTGCAATGTCTGGTCTTGTACATATCATAGCAAACATTAGACTCTCCACTGCTGATGCATACAGTGCTCGAGACATCTCCCTCATCTCTGTTTCATTGCTAGGACACATACTTGAGGATAACTTGAAATTAATAGAAATAGAGGTAGAAACTGGCTTACAATCTTGCATGTTGAAACATCGCAAAATTCCTGAAGTTGTTCTTCTGAGAAAGTCAAATCTTCCTATTATTTCTGTCTCAGCGAATCTGCATCCCTAGAATCTTGTTTGTTGGTCCCAAGTCCTTTATGTCAAACTCTTTAACTAAAATTATGATCATCAAACCCTTTGTAGTACGCAAAATGGTCTGAACTAAGTCTGTTGTATCCAAGGCTCGTTATGAAGGAATCAAATCTCTTATACCAATACCTCGGTGCCTGTTTGAGACCGTACAGAGATTTGTTCAACCTGCAAACCAAGTTCTCTTTGCCTGTTTCAGAACCTTCTGGTTGAAGCATATAAATTTCTTCTTCAAGCTCTCCATGAAGAAACGTAGTTTTTACATCTAACTGCTTCAGATGTAAATCAAATGTCGCACACATCGCCAGGACTACTCTAACTGTCGTGAGTTGAACCACCGGGGAAAATATCTCATTGAAATCAACACCCTCTTTCTGAGCATATACTTTTACCACCAATCTTGCACGATACCGCTCTACTTGATCGTTGCTATCTTGTTTGATCTAGTAGACCCATTTATTACCAATGGTTTTTCTGCCATGTGGTAACGGTACTAATTTCCAAGTCTGATTCTTGTGCAGAGTTTCAATTTCTTCATGCATTGATGTCATCCACTGAGATGTATCTGAGCTTGTTGTAGCTTCATGGAAAGTTGACGGCTCTCCATCCTCCATTAAAAGACAGTACGCAACATTGCTCTCCATAACATACTCCAATTGCCAAGCTTGCGGCTTTCTCTCACGAGTTGACCGTTGTATTTCTTGGACATCAGACTTGACTTGTTCTTGTACCTCATGCTCTGGTGCTGCTTCAGAAGATTTCAAATCTTCATTTTGTAGATTATTTTCCACTAGCAATGTAGTAGTCTCTTGGTTCTCTTTTAAAGTGTTACTATCTCCCTTGTCTTGTAGTTTATCTTCTGCAAATATCACATCTCTGCTGATGACGACCATGTGGGTAGTGGGATCCCACAGGCGATACCCCTTGACTCCATCAACATACCCTAAGAAGATACATTTTCTGGACTTGGGATCCAACTTCGTTCTTTCTTGGTCATTGTACATCACATACACAGGACTTCCAAATATATGTAAGCGAGAATAATCATCTTGTTTACCAGTCAACATCTCCAAAGGCATTTTCAGATCAATTGCAGTTTATGGTGACCGATTGATCACATAACAGGTGGTTTTGGCTGCCTCTGCCCAGAATGGCTTGGGCAGACTTGCAGTTCTCAACATTGCTCTTGTCCTTTCTAACAAGGTTCTGTTCATTCACTCTGCTACTCCATTTTGTTGAGGTGTGTATGCCACCGTGAACTGTCTTTTGATGTCTTCTTGTTGACAGAAAGACTCAAATTCATCACTTGTATATTCTCTTCCATTATCAGTCCTTTGTCACGCCCCGTGACATTGGGCTGTCTTTCGCTATGACTACTAGTGGATTGTGTTGTTAATGACTGTATGTGGCTTCAGTCGGCTGGTTTGTGGGTACGTGCATATGACCCTTCAGATGTTCAGGCAGGCCTACCCGGTTAAGTTTGGGGAGCTTGTCGCTAGTCATGGACTTGACGGTGAAGAAGGGAATTGGCCATCCCTACCCAAACTGGTCGGATGCTGGAGCCGCATTCCTGATAAGCCCAAGGCAGGGTGAAACCTGTGGTTGTCCCGAGGGATAGGTTGGCCCCGGGTGGTCCAGGGCGCCGCGCGGGCATCGTGTGGGGGGCCGAAAAGGCCAGGCCCGTGACAAGAGAGGATTACCAGATGATCGCCACCCAACATGTTTCGCTCCCCTACCTACTCCACCACCCTCTTGGTAAGAGCGCTTGGTGCAACCACGGAATACAAATGCTGGCTGGCTCTGATACCACTTGTCACGGGCCTGTAAGTCGAAGCGGCTACGATAATCTAGAGGGGGGTGAATATATTATCTTCATCTTTTCGATTTTACCCTCTTTTTCGAATCGAAGGCTCAAAGACAATAATGAAGGTGCGGAATGTAAACAACACACGTCGATTTATAGAGGGTCAACCCACCTAAGGGGCTTATCCTCTACCACCCCAGTATATCCGGGATGGATTTCAAAAAGAAAAAGAATTTTATTAATTACCAAAATTAATACAAACTCAACTTACAACACCTTGCAGAGCACCACACTCTTCTTCAACACCACCTTTGGAGATTACCACAATCTCCCTTTGAAGATTACCACAATTTTCCTTCAACGGCACCTTGTGAAGATTACCACAATCTTCAACCTTGAAGAATACCAAATTCTTCAACACCTCAACAAGAAGATTACCACAATCTTCTCACACCTAACACCTAGATCACCCAAGTGTGTTCTTACCACAAGAACACTCACAAGGGTATCTTGTGTTGAATGATAACCCAAAAATCAAGATTACAACTCAATAATGAATATTACAATATGAGTGCAAAGTGTAATCAAGAATAGCCTAGACCTCAAGGATGTGAAAGTGATAAGCTAGGCAAATATTACAACAAGAATAATAACTATGAAGAACAAATATTTGCTTGAAGTGTATCTTGTTGTGTTGTATCTCAATTGTTGTATTGGTTGCTCCAAAACTTCCTCTATTTATAGGAGATGATTGATCAAGCATAGGCTCCTCTTGGGGATTGAAAACTACAGAAAAATACAATTAAAATCAAGAATATAGGTGTTAGAAATCAATCCCACAATTTAAGGAAAAGATGTCTGCTGTCAAACGGTCAGAATTTTGCTGTCAAAAGATAGGGCGACCGGTCGCACAGAAATAGAGTTTGAAATAAACGTATCAACAATTTACATAGGGCGACCGGTCGACGTAGGGTTCGACCTGGTCGTCCCCCTATGTTGGCTTCGGCCGCACAAACCATTTTTAAGAAGCGGGAGTTCTGCTTTCAATTTTTGCTCCCAGTGCTTGG
The DNA here is from genome assembly GCA_016081115.2 of Rehmannia glutinosa. NCBI lineage: Eukaryota > Viridiplantae > Streptophyta > Magnoliopsida > Lamiales > Orobanchaceae > Rehmannia > Rehmannia glutinosa. The sequence goes on along the minus strand of JABTTQ020001830.1, from coordinate 69,680 downwards.
CGACAGGGGTCGACCTCGCCGACGCTCTGGTCGGCCGGCCGACTGGCCAATTTCCTTCCGTCTCATTTTTTGTTCCAAAATTCATCTTCAGTGTACGGGTTGCCCTCTCACTTACGACCGGTTGACCTCGACCTCGACGAAAAGGTTGTCCAATTTTTGTCGAAAATAAAACTCAATAAATACTCCAAAAATTTAGTAAAAACATTTTAAACCAATCGGGAGTATTTAGACAACATTTAGGAACCTTGTTTTGAAGTAAAAACTTATAAACATAAAATCATTAAAAGTGTTGTCCAATTTTATCTGAAATAAAACTTGAAGAAATACTCCGAAAAATATTAAAATTATTTTAAATCATTTAGGAGTATTTGGACAACAATTAAAAACATTGTTTTGGTGTAAAAATAAGATCATCAAAATTAAGATAAAAACATGTATCAAACAGGGCCTAGCCTTTTCGGCCCCCACACGATGCCCGTGCGGCGTCCCGGACCACCTGGGGCCAGCCTATCCCTCGGGATAACCACTAGTTTCGCCTTTCCTTGAGCTCATCATAAATGCGGCTCCAACATCCGACCAGTTTGGGTAGGGATGGCCAATTTCCTTCTTCACTGTCAAGTCCACAACTAGCGACAAGCTCCCCGAACTTAACCAGGTAGGCATGCCTGAACATCCGAAGGGTCATATGCACATACCCACAAACTAGCTGACTGAAGCCACATACAGTCATTATCAGCACAATCCACCAGTAGTCATAGCGAAAGACACCCCAATGTCACGGGGCGTGACACCTTAGACACTTGATCTTTTTCCCAGATTCAAGTTCTATCTGAGCTTTGTAAACTTTGAAGACTGAAAATACATCGACCTTTCTTTTGATAGGATATACCCAACATCTCCTGGAGTAATCATCAATGAAAGATACAAAGTATCTCGCCCCTCCTAGGGATAATAATGGTGCTTGCTAAACATCAGAGTGAATCAACTGCAAGATGATTTACTCTTATATGTTGATTTGCCGAATTTTAATTTGTGTTTCTTACTTGTAACACAATGCTCACAAAATGTTAAAGATACCTTTGTAAGACTAGGTAGTAGCTTCTGATTAGAGAGAATCTCCAACCCTCGTTCTGACATGTGGCCAAGTTTGTGGTGCCACATTATCGTTGATTCTTCTGATGAACCTGCAGCTGCAACATAAGCTTTTCCTCCTTGCATTGTCTCACCTTTAAGCATATACAAATTCGCAGCGAGTTTCTCCGCCTTCATTACTACAATCGCTCATTTCGTGATCTTCATGATCCCATCCTCAATACAAGTTTTATATCCAACATCATCTAATTGTCCCAAAGACAAAAGATTCTTACGTAGGCCCTTTACTTGTCGTACCTCCTGAATGATGCGAATTGTACCATCAAACATTTTTATTTTGATAGTACCAATACCAGCAATATCCAAGGCATGATCATCCCCCATAAATACAGATCTTCCAGAGATTGGTTTGTATTTGTGAAACCATTCTCGTCGGGAGGTCATGTGCCAGGTTGCTCCTGAGTCTAAAAGCCAGACATCATAAAATAGTTTTACGCCGCCTTGACGTTATTATTGCTTCGCCGTATAAAACTTCTCCATTTTCAGAAGTACTTGCAACATTCCTTGAGCATTTGATGACTCAGGGCCACCACTCTTCTTACTCCAACAATCCTTCTTGAAGTGCCCTCGTTTGCTACGATTGTAGCATTTGATGTTCTTTTTACTCATGGATTTTGATCTACCATGATTTTGACTCCCACTAGAGCCACGTTCCATGGTTCTTCCTCTCACCACCGCCAAAGCTTCCGTTTGCTGCGAACTTGCTTGTTTGTCCTCTTTATTTTTGCGCCTGCTCTCCTCTTCTAGTATAGCGGCTGCAATTTCATCGAAGACTAGATAATCTGAAAGGACGCTGTTTGTCAGGTCGATGATGAGTTGATCATATGAATCTGGTAAACTTTGGAGTAAAAGTTTCGCACGTTTATCAACTTCTATTTTGTAACTCATTGAGGTGAGTTGCGAAAATAGAGTATTCAAGGTATTGATATGGTCAGTCACTGAAGTGGTTTCCGCCATACGAAGAGTATACAATTTTCTTTTTAAGAAAATCTTATTATGAAGTGACTTGATCTCGTACAATTTTGTCAGAGTATCCCATATCTCCTTTGCCGTTTTCTTTTTCGCCACACTAGATAAAACTCCATCGACTAGTGCTAAATGAAGATCAACAATTGCATTGTCGTCCATCTCGTTCCACTTGGCATCGTCGGTGATATCTGCGAGCCTGTAAGCAATTGTCTTTCCTCAAAATTGCCTTAATCTTCATTTTCCACAATGAGAAATTATTCCCATTGAACTTCTCTACATCGAACTTCGTCGTCATTTTGTTCACACCGATTAAATTTCACTTGAACCGGATTTCACTATTCACGTGAATAGTGTGTGAATAGTAACCCATTAACAGTAACCCCTAAACCAATGGCTCTGATACCACTGTTAGGAAATTACGGACCAGAACAAAGCCATGACAATAGTAATGTAAGAAAAATAAAGGTAAAATGACACGAATATTTTTACGTGGAAAATCCCCAAATATTGAGGTAAAAACCACGGGCAAGTGTAGGAGTAATTCACTATAAAATAGGGATTGGAACACTTTCTCTCTAAATACAAGGAGATAATTATATCACAATCTCTCTTGAAATAGGAGAAATACTAACACTCTTTAAATGAGGAAATAATTGAAAACAAAACTAGATAATGATGCTTGCATGCTTGCTTCACTCGAATGGTTTGAGATGCTCAAACATTATGCCTATTTATAGGCCAATTTCATATGCCATCATTAATTGGTTTGCACACCAAATTTCCACCCACCCATCTTAGGCAACAAATTAGTTGTTGCCTACAAAAGTGGACTTTACCTCCATTTTCACAAATGTTTAGATCTTACGACTTAAGATTGAAAAATATTTATTTTTTCATTGCCATTCCATCCTAACAATATGCACTATGATTGCCATCAATTGGAGAAGTAAATTGCTATAATTAAGCTGCTGAGAGATATAACATTATCTATCATTACATGATGCTAGATGCTTGCTTTCTGGTCTAAGTCTGCAGAAAATTGAAAGACTTGACCAAGTTAATATTCATCACCCAGATTGCACTTGGACCATTTTCTTGCCCATACAAGCATTCCAAGAACCACTCATATTTGAGCTTCAAATTTTTTGTATCATTTGTTTTGCTTTAGTAGTCTGTATTCTATTTTTTAATGTATAATACGTCTATAAGATAAATATATATATATATATATGGTTTGATTATTTTAAATTCAATTTATCTCATAAGTACGTATGATGAATTTAAATAATAAAAGGCAATTAAAATAAAATTTTAAACAAAATTTTCAAAACCTATAATATAATGATTAATTCTTCCTTCTCGCTGGGTCGACATGTGGAGGTGGTTTATGCCTGCCCATTTCCCAACAAAGTGACCGAGTCCTAAGAACTTAATGTTTTCTATTACACTTAACCATACAAACTCCACAAGTTTTGCATTTTAACATATATTGGCCACCCACAGTGGAATGTTCCCCCAAATATTTCGTCATGTGTCATGTGCATGCAAGGGTAAAATCATATTTTCATCAAGTCTTTACTAAAGTTGTTGCACTTTGTCATCTAAATTTTGCGCGATTTCGTTTGCCACTTAAGTGTAACAATTTTAGTAAAGATTTGATGGAAAGAAGGTTTTCCTCTCGCATGCTTGGCACATGAGAAGATATTCCATGGTCGGTGGCCAATATATTGCAAAGTGCAAAATTTGTGGAACTTGTATGGTTAAGTGTAAAAAATTAAAAAAAAAAGATATGGTTAAGTGTAAAAAAAAAAAAATTGTATGGTTAAGTGTAAAAAGACACGTAGTTTGGACAAATTAGTGTGTTTCCTCAAAATATAGCAACGATTCTCAAATGTAGTAAGTATATAAATATCTATTTTCCTACGAGTTTTCTCTATTTCTGATCTGTTTGTTTTATTTTCCTTGCAGTTTTATCTGGTGAAGTATACTATGTATGTACAACATAATAATTTTGAGCATATATGTATGTACAACATAATAATTTTGTCTTTATGATAAATTTTACATTTTATTTTAATACGATTTTCTTTATTTGTTATTGTTATTTTGGTATGTTAACTTGAATTATAGGACCATAAAAATGCAAGTTTTGTTATGTATAAGAAGTCATTTTATGGCACGTGAGTAATATATACCTAATTACGGCATGATTAATCAATAATTCAAACATTAGACTTTTATCAGAATATGGAAGATTGTCTATTTCAATTTTATCATCAGGTAAAGTTCACTCAATATATATTTTTAGTGTTTAAGATTTTACAATTTTTACGCTACATTTTCCACAAAGAAACGTGTGTAGATGATAAAAAAATATGACACTTAAATACTACCTAAAGGCCAGAATTTGTTGATAAAATAAAGAAGCATAAGAACATACAAAGTTGACATGTTACATTTTTTCTATATTTCGTACAAATCAGAAGGATAATGATTTAAATGTATTCAGTAAGTATATTATATAGAATTAAGCTTTTTAATCGCATACCCACTGAAGTTCCAAATGAATATTTTTGGTTATTAATGTTTTAATCTCCATTGGATTTAATTCAGTGATAATTTCATTCAAGTTTTTTCGGTTCAAAATGTTTCACTGTGTTTCACCTATTAAAATCTAGGTCATACAATGTAAAAGTTATACTTTAATCTTGCAGATTTTATTTTCATATCAAATATATTTTACAATATGAAAAACATTTATAAATACATAAAAGAATATTAAATTAATAAAAAATTAAAAATCATGTGCACCTTACTAGTAACTTCTAAAAGTGTGAATAAAATATAACACATAAATTTAACAAAATATGTATATATTTTGTTAAAATATATAAATTAAGAATTAAAAATATTATTTAAATTATAAAAAATACAAATGGGGATACTTAATCCCGCCCTGTCCCCGATTCACCCCGCCCGGATCGTGCCCCAATTCTTAGTGGGGCAGGTGCGGGAATGCCAAAACTCGTCCCAACTCGCCCCATTACCACTCCTAGTTGACAATATTTTCTTTCAGATGTCAATGATAGTGAAGTCTTAGTATATCTTTACAAACGTAAGAGCATCTCCAGCTAGTTGACTGTATTTTTGTGTGTATTTACACTATTTTAGAGTAAAATTTAGAGTAATTCAAGATTCAACTCCAACAGTTAACTCTATATTTAACTCTAAATTGGAATATTCTATTTTTATTCTTTGTTATATTGAATTAATGTATTTATTAATTAATAATTCAGCTTATATATTTATACATTAATGTTTATATTTAGTTTTTTAATATAATAAAATACAAATATAATTTGCATTATTAGTTAATCTGAAAATTTATATATAAATCCTTAGAAAATAATAAATTACACTACCAACATTTATGTGAAAACGAACATAATATAACAATTAAAAAAATTATTAATTTACAAAAAAAACACCACATGGATAATTAGAACTATAATATATTGATTTATTATTATTAAATAATAAACAAGAGATTTCCTAAAAAATAGAAAGAGAGAAAGAAACAATTAAAATCAAAAATAAAGAAACAAAAAAAAAATAGCGTGGAACAGTCCCCGCTACATGTAGCGGGGAACTGTTCCTAAATTGTAAAATAGTGTGGCATTTGCAGGTCTGTTGGAGAAGATTTCTCCTTGAAAATAGCATAATCCACTATTTTAGAGGGCTGGTGGAGTTGCTCTAACATGCCTGATCATGAAGATTAGCGATTTTTATCCTCTAATGCTTTTGCACTTTAGTTGTGTCATGTGTGTTTAATTCTCTTAATTATTTTACAAGCAATGCGCAGAGGACTACAAATGAATCAAGTCGCTCGTGAGTTAATCGGAGCTCGACTTGATAAAAACTTGTTTGAGTTCGTTTAATAATCATCGTTAAAATAAGTGAATCGAATTCAAAGTTAGAGATATTGGGCTAATTAGTAAGCTCGTGAGCAGGCTCATTAGCAAGCTCGTATAAATAAAACTAATAGTTTAACTTTAATTTTAATTTTTATACTTTTACTTAAAATTTATTTAAAATATTTTATTAATGTTATTTGTTTAAATAAAATCATAGGTTTTAATAGATATATTTTGCATTTTAGAAATATATAATTTTTATTTTTGTAATAACTTGATGAATAATTGAATTGATAACTAATATTTACTAAGCTGAATTAAGCTTGATTAAGCTCGAAAGTTCGCAAACCATCAATATATTCGATAAATTTAAGCTCGAGTTTGACTCAATAATAAACGAGTCAAACTCAAATACTCGAACATTGCAGCCCTTAATGTGGTATAAATGCAGACCCAGCCACAACCGTCCAGTGCCACAGAGCCATTAGCCTTGAGAAGCAGTTTAATTTTAAAGAAACAACTTTCACTTGAGCATCTATTATTCAACTGAATTTCCCACCAAAATTATACTGCTCCACTCGCTGCTTCTTCCTCTCTCTCTCTCTCTCTCTCTCTCTCTCTCTCTCTCTCTCTCTCTCTCTCTCTCTGTCTCTCTTTCAGCATCTGCGTAACCATAACCATAAGCTCTTAAAACGCCCCACCTTCCCTCCTTCCTCTCTTTCTCCACCCACAAAGTTACCTCTCAAAAAACCAAGAAACTCCAAACTTCGCGACAATGCCGAAGAAACTCTATTTTCTTTGGCATCCATATCTCCTTTCGTTGATTATTACCACTCTCATTTCTCTACCCAAATCGCATTCTCAACAGAGTAATATTCATGAACTCCTCTTTTACATTTCTGTACCTTCAATTCCTTAATTGATTGCAGTTTCTTGAACACATTATTGAGTACTTCAAATTTTCTTGAATTTTTTTAGTCAACTGTAGATTTGTTGTTGTGTGTTACAGGTCCAGTGTATTTGGGCTTCTTATCGAACGCCACAGAATTTCCCACAGAAGATTACTACGATTACATCATCGTAGGAGGTGGCACCGCCGGCTGCCCATTGGCGGCAACCCTATCAGAAAGATTTAGGGTTCTTGTTCTTGAAAGAGGGGGAATTCCATTTGGGAACCCTAATTTGATGAATCCAAATGGATTTCTCACAACCCTAATGGAAGTTGATACCTACGAATCCCCCGCTCAAGCTTTCACATCAGAAGATGGAGTTCCTAATGCCAGAGGCAGAGTTCTTGGAGGAAGTAGTGCGATAAATGCGGGTTTCTATAGCAGAGCTGATAAAGATTTTTACCAAAAATCAGGAATTAATTGGGATCTCAGAATGGTAAATCAGTCTTATGAATGGGTTGAAAAAGCAATTGTGTTTAGGCCTGACTTAAGGAATTGGCAATCTGCTGTTAGAGATGCGTTATTAGAGGCTGGGATTGATCCTTACCATGGGTTCAGTTTGGATCACGTTGTGGGCACTAAAATAGGCGGTTCGACGTTTGATAGCTCGGGCACAAGGCATAGTGCGGCCGATCTACTAAACTACGCAAACCCCTCGAATATTAAGGTAGCAGTACATGCTAGTGTGGAGAGGGTTCTAATGGCATCCTCATCGGCTAATTCAGACCGAAAACAGTCAGCAATTGGGGTCATTTTTCGTGATCGAATGGGACGGTATCACCATGCCATGGTGCGGGATAAGGGTGAGGTGTTGCTGTGCGCAGGGGCTCTTGGAAGCCCACAACTCTTGCTGCTGAGTGGAATCGGGCCGAGGCCTTATCTTGCGTCGTGGGGAATTCCAGTGGCACACCACTTGCCCTATGTTGGTCAGTTTTTGTATGATAATCCAAGAAATGGAATATCCATTGTACCAAGAGTGCCATTGGATCATTCTCTCATACAGGTTGTAGGCATTACAAGTTCTGGTTTTTACTTGGAAGCAGCCTCCAATATCGTCCCGTTTACTTCCCCTGCTCGGCCCGTTTTCATTAGGTCACCCAGTTCTTCGGCTTATCTCACTGTCGCCACACTTATGGAGAAAATAGTCGGGCCGCTTTCAACTGGCTCTCTGAGACTAGCATCCACGGATGTGAGAGTGAATCCGATTGTCCGTTTTAATTACTTCAGTGATCCTAGTGATCTCGATTTGTGTGTGAATGGGACACGAAAAATTGGCGATGTACTTAGAAGCCGTGCTATGGATGATTTTAGGTTCCATCAATGGTTTGGAGCTAGAGAGTTTCGGTATGTGGGGCCTGCATTGCCACGTGATCAGTCGGACGATGAGGAGATGAGAGAGTTCTGTAGGCGTACGGTGAGCACGATATGGCACTATCATGGGGGCTGCCTGATGGGAAAGGTAGTTGATCAAAACCTCAAAGTTATAGGAATTGATGGTCTGAGAGTAGTCGATGGATCAACGTTGACAGTGTCACCTGGTACCAATCCTCAGGCTACTCTTCTGATGATGGGGAGGTAAGTTATATCCAGTATGCATTAAGCTTTTAAAACTCAATGGCCTGTTTTAGCAAACATGAAGCTTGACAGATTTTGATGATATTTGTTGCAGGTTTTTTGGTATGAAATTACTTCGGGAGCGAACAAGATAGACGTGATCGCTTGTCTGGTGCAAAAATGCAATCCCTTGAGTATTAGTTTCCTTTTAGGTTGTTTGGTGTTTAGGAATTTCTGACTGATATGTGTTTGTGTTGTATTTGTAGTATTAATTCATTACAAGACAGACATTACATAGTGACTGATAGAAACTAAAATACATGTTTTAGAAGTAGAGATGAGTGAAATGGTAGCTTGGAGAGAAAAAGGGGTGGTGATTTCACATTATTGCTGTACCCTTTCAGTTTGTGTGAAGTTTTAGACTCATTCAAGCAAATTCTTGAAGGGCAAATAATGAATAACTAAGATAGGATGCTGTATTCATTTCAATACATTTTTTGTTTTTTAATTCAGAAGTGTATATGAAGTGTTGCTTAATATCCAGGGATGTATATGCACTCTTTGTTGGTAGTTGAAAGCCTCTCCAAATTTGTTAAATGTGGAGGTTGGATTCAATCTAGGTTGGTATCTCATTAGCTTTGTAGAGCTTTTGAACAAGTAAAAGTCAAAGTAAAATAAAGTTTTTTTTTTTTGTTTTTGTAAAAAAAGAAATCACCTTATATATAAACTCAAAAAGTTTGGTGAATGAGGATTAATTTTGTGCTCCAGTGGTAGAGTCTTATGTTGTAAGGGCGATTGTCCCAGGTTCGATCACATACGAGTGTGTGTCCCCTTCCCCTTCTATCCCCCATTATACTTAAAGAAAAAAAAAAAAGTTCGGTGAAATGAGGGAAATCTCATATCATATAGTCATATACCAAAAATTAAGAGAGTTATCTGACTTAATAGCATATGTGGGTGAGTGTTCATACGCCCATATCATGAACGTAAGCTCTCGACTCTTGGGTAAGGGTGGGCTGGGCTGGGCTCTAGGCCGACGCAGACACATTAACAAATAGATAGCCATTGGGATTTGGTGTCCAATAAAAGAATTAATATGCTTTCATTTAGTTTTAACGCTGAAAAGTGAAAAGTAAAGGCGGTCATTATGAACATCTGAAAAAGTTGATCTTTAATCGATCAGGAAATGGGCCCTAATATTTATTTAAGACTCAAAAAATAATAATATATGAAAAGAGAATACTTGAAGAATATTCAGATATTTCATTTGCATGATTGTGACACGGACCCACCTTTTGGAATAAAAAAAAAAAAAAAAAAAGGTTTGTTAGAAGAGAGGAACTGAGGAAGGGCTACATCATAAATGTAGGAGTTGAGTTATGTTTTTAATTGGGGGTCGGACTTGGATGTAGGAAATTTCAAAACTGTTAAAAAAATATTGGGTAAATTTCATCCTAAGAAATTAGTAGGGCCTCCGAAAAGCACTGTTCTAAAAGACCGCTCTTTCATTCCGATTAGTTAAATGCGCGCAGCCGCTGCCCTTTGTCCGCTTACGTTATTTTTTCAATTAGGTCTCGTCTAACCCCGCTTAGATCCCGTCTAACACCGCCCAGGCTCCGCTTAGGCGCTAGACCCCAGTCTGCCGCCCGACTAGCGCCTAGCGATTTTAAGAACACTGCCAAAAAGTTATAGATCGGTCCTATATTGAAAGGTCTCCAAAAGAATTCTAAATTTTAGGGATAATTAAAAAAAAAACTGTGAGGTTTGGGCTAATGTAAAAAAAATCCAAATATTTTCGGAAATTACAAAATCCTACTTAAAGTTCGATCCATCTTATATTTTCTCCCTTCTTATGCAAAAAAATATTTCAAAAGATCCCCTTGCATTTATCAAAATATTATATTTACACCCTTAAATTTAAGAGACAATCAAATCTCAAGTTTTTTTTCCAAAATATTTTTGGGTTTTTTTGTAATTAGTCCAAACCTTAGGGGACTTTTTGTAATTATCCCTAAATTCTATACCGAAGGTATATTACTTGTGATGTGACGCAAGTCAACAAGTCATACTCATACCTCCTGGCGAACACTGCAAATTGTCATGTTAAGAGTGAGTTAGCTGATAAACAAAATGGTGCCAACTGCCAACTCCCAAAGAGTTAGGTTGTGATTGGTTGTACTTTTATTCCATCTACTTTCATTTTAGGAGTGAACAGTGGTAAAAAAAATTAAAAATAAAAGTTGGATGAGTAGAGGAAAAATAACAATTGTGTTGATATGATGGAGAATATTTTAGAGATGTTGATTATTTGTGGAAATAATTATGTAAAATATAATGTAAAAAAATTGAATAAAAATAGAAAATTGAACAAAAAATAAGCAATATGAGTCTCATTTTATACCTTTTGTTATCAAGATTATGAGAAAAATAATAAAAATATGATAAATTAAAGAAATTATTTATATGAATATGAGGAGGAGAAATAAATAAATAATATAGTTGTGTATTGGAAAGTGTGGGGAAAAAAAAGAGAAAAATGAGTTAATCTTGAAAATAAACGAGATTCTCTTTTAAGAAAATTCACTTTTTTCACAAACAACTACACATATTTTTAGAAACTCTCTCACAACCAATTTTAGAAAATTTTAAAATGATCAATTTATGATTGGGAGCCGATATTTGCACCCCTATTTTTTATAAATACACCCGACCTCCTATTTTCGTAAAATTAAAATGACTTAAAATGACTACCTTACTATCACAAAAAAATTTAAATACGCCCAATCTTTTTTTTTCCAGATTTTTTTCTTCCCTAGGATTTCAGTTGCTGATTTTTATTTTTAGCTACCGTGCATTTTAATTGTAGCATTAAGTGCGGAAATGTGTCATTTTTAATAGACTAAAGGTTTTATAGGTTGAATTCGAAGTGGTGTTACAATTTTTGAATTTTTTTGTTTCAAGATCGTCCATTTTTTCGCCATGTTCGAATAGGCACGATCTTGCCCTATTTTAAAGTGTGGCACGATCGTGCAATGTATTAAAATAGGGCACGATCGTGCCTTATTTTAAAATACGGCACGATCGTGTCATGTATTAAAATAGGGTACGATCGTGTCACACTTCAAAAAAAGTGGTGGGTGTATTTTTTGACAATAAAGGTATGCTAGTCATTTTAATTTTGTAAACATAGGGAGTGGAGTGTATTTATAAGAAGTTGGGGTGCAAATAGCTGCTCCCTTTATGATTTCCTTATTATCTTGTAAAACACAATTGTTCTCTCTGTTTTCAAAATGATAGGGGATTGGTACTTGGTACGGCAGAGTAGCTATGTTTGTAGCCGTATAACCGTCCACGTTCACTCAAAATTTTCCACTTCCTCTATATACATTACTGGAAAGCCAAAGACCATTTTCTGTCTTTTCAATTTCCCCTTAATTAATAAAGAAAAAGAAGAAAAGCGCGCGCGCACAACAAAGGGAATTTCAGTTATATTTAATTTAATTTTAATTAAAATGATTTGTGATGAGTACTAATAAAAATTGGGTAGCGCTATTCGCACCCCAAAATTAATGAATATACTCAGTTACTAAATACAACCTCACACACTTCATAATTACTAAATACACACCCCATAATTTTCAATTTTAACCTAGCGCAAAAAGTTCTAGGTGGCACGATGACACGATAGGTTTTCTGTCATCATGCCACACAGGGGCGGCCCTAAGGAGGTCGACATGGTGCCGCCGCACAGGGCCCCCCATCGATAAGGGCCCCCGAGATTTTTTAATGTATATATGCATATATGTGTTACGTATATATATCTGTAAAGGATTTTGAAATTGTAATTGTGTAACTTGGCCCAGCGGTTAATGTATCATTCCTTCACTTATGGAGGTCAAGCAATCGACCCACGGCACCAACAATGTTAATTTTTTTTTGTCCACCGAAAAATCAAACAAAGATGAAAACCGCCCCACCTTTTGAGCTTTTTACCTTGCAAAACTAAATAAAGGTCCCAATAACGAAAATAGATCCAGCCCTTTTACCTCCCCCAAAAAATGGGCTTTTTGCTTTATTGTGGCAAAAACCAAATTAAATCGTGCTAATATGGCAGATTTTGGTACTATTGTTCATTTACTTGATGGCGCACATGGCTTGTGCGCCAGCCCTTCTGCTAGCGCTTCCGCCATGTGCGCCAATGTTAGAATTTTTTTTTTTTTAAATAATTCTCGGTGGCGCACATGGGTTGTCTTGCCACCAAATCTTCGCCTTTCACGCGCTTCACCCATGTGCGCTGTGGTGTCGATATTTTTTTAAATATTTTTAAATGCCCGGCGCAGTTAAAACATGCGCCAACCGTTTAAGTCCCGAAAAAAAAAAAATTGGTAAAATGACAAACCGTTATGAAAGATGATTGAGTAATAATTGTAAGTTTTAGGATTAATAATTGTATTCATTTTGATTTATAAAATGATTGAGTAATCAATAGTTTAAATTGTGGACCTATTTTCATAAAATGGATGCAAATTATTCCAAACATTAATAAAATAATTTTGACTAACTTTAACTATTTTTTATAATTAATCCAAATATGTCCATTAATAATAAATTTACATTCAAAATTAATATGGCTTAACAAAATTAATTACTAAATACATAATTTTGACTAATGTTAATCCTAATATCTAGGACCACTAGTGCCACATCTCGGAGGATGTCTCTCTCGTTGGCTCCGTCTAGGACCGTATTCAGCATTATCAATATCATGTTGGTCGGAAGTAGACGGGTTCGGATCCATGTCCATATAACTCCCCTGAAATCCACTGTGAAATGGTACAGGCGAATCCTGAAAACTTGGAAGCGCATATGTGGATGGACCTGTCATTCCCACATCCGTGTTGAGCATATCAGTAAATGATGTGAACTGGGGTGGTATAAACTGATCATAATTCACAGGTTGTGGCATATATGGTGTGTGATGCGAAGTGGAGGGATCTCCGCATATCCGATGATGGACCTCCCGCATATCTGATGGACCTGACGACGATATGCGAGATGGACTCAACGCATATCCGGATGGACTCGCCACATGTGTGAGGTGTCGTGGCGCAAAGAGTGGTCGTCGTCGTGTCTTTGTGTGTCGATCATGCGCTTGTGACGGATCACCGGTTCGAAACGGCTCGGTGGAGGCATCCCTGTGAGACGCCGCACACTAGTCATCTCTCAATAAAATCACGTCTAAGGTGATCAGCATCAGATCGGGTCGAAGCACTAACATCCCGAACACTAATCCACATCCGATCGAGTAGAGTAGTCAGAACACACAAATATCATAAATAGATACATAATGTTATAATTTAAATGTGCATAATAGTAAATTTATAGGTAAATTACCATGGCATCTCGAGCCGCATGTCGCGCTGGCCGATACCCGATTGTCATATGCTCGCTTCGTGGAGTTATTAATCGTCGTGTAATACGATTATACCATGCCTCGATATCCACGAATCGCGCTCCTACCCCGACCTATCACATCACCTCCAACAATTGGTCGGTGAGCCATCCCCAATATCGACCCATGTAGCATGGGTGCTCAGGGCCGATCCCCATCCGAACGCCTTGCGAGTAAAATCATGGAGTGATGTGTGTGTTTTTCGCGGCACATCGGAATATGTTGTCTAAGACCAAACCGCCTCAAAGACTCGCCAGATGGTGAATCTCCACGATAGCGTGATTTATCAATGGGCACCGAGACCTCCACAACTCAAATACATCGTGGTCCCAATGTTGTTATATCCGCTGACTCCATGTCATATGGCTCCCAAATCCACTGTGATAAATTGAATTGTAGATTAATAAATTTGAATATGTAGTTAAAATTACTTAGTATGCATGTAAATCCTTACGTGTGTATCTGTAAGTCTGTCGAGCATATCTCTGATGATACGTACAGAGTGACTAGCAATGTGTGTGTAGCTGCAGTACTGCATCCACCTAAATGTGAAAATAGTACATATTAATTACATATTTTGTTGTAAGGAGTTTAAAGTTGAATATATGCAATGTTAGTAGTGTAGTACCTAACACCGTACGGCGGAATAGGTAGCTCATCTACATCAACCACTTCCTCATATAATCGTCCTGTGGGAACTCGAGAACGTATGGTGCGAGGAACAATCACAGTAATCCTGCTCCAAGCCGAAATCTAACATAATAGGTAAACAAAGCACCAATGAGTACATACATTTATTTATCTGAAATGCAAATATAAAGACATACGATGCTAAATTTAAATTTACCTGTAATAGTAGCATGGGTCCACCGATGACCAGCTTGTCAACCTCTGCTGAAGTGCATAACTCTCTGCTAAGACAACACTACCCCAACTATACTGCGAAGCATCCTGCAGCTGATCCAAGAAGCAAATATAGAGACACGCTGTTGCCAGATGAATCTGGCATCAAAAAACTACCAATAAGAAGGAGCGCAATTCCTCGAGCGTACTGCTCAACCTCTAACTGAGGTGTGTAGTCTGTAATCGCGATCTGCTCGAAATGAGATCTCAACGCAACCAACTTAAGGCGTGATGCTCCTCGGAACATGTTTAAGGTTGGAGCAAAACCTAACCATTGTTGACAGTATAATATCCACTCATCCCTGGTCCTCTCTGAATCTCTAGCTATGACTGGCAGCCCCTCTATAGGAAGCCCCCAGATAATGGCAACGTCCTGTAAAGTCACTGTGGCCTCCCCAACTGGTAAGTGAAATGTGTGAGTCTCAGGGCGCCAACGCTCAACTAATGCTGTGATGAGATGGTTGTCAATTTCAATCCGACCACAACGCGCCACACCATAAAAATCCCATATGATACAATGTGTGTACAACACGTGGATGTAACTGCACCAACTGCCATCGAAAGACCAAAAAGGAGCACCTCCATGCCTAACAGAGATGATCGTATCGACATCCCCTTCCGCATGTTGTAGAACGGTGCCCGAGCGATGAAATCTTGAAGGATCCCGTGGTCCATATGTCTGAGGATCACCCATCCTGTACAGAAAATATCTTAATTAATAAACCAGTGTGAAGAAAATACATAGAAAGTAACAATACACTCAGAACTGTAGAAGTAAATACAAACAGAGAATGATACATCAGTTGTGTCGTGATGAAGATGCATGCGTGCGTATATCTCTTTGATCACTAGCTTGGTATTGTTGTCGCTCACGTTCCTCTGCCCAGTCCATTGCATTGTGAAATCTTGTAGTTCTATCTCGACCACGATTCCTCCGAAATCGTCTGGATGGGTTATGTTGCAATTGAAACGATGCATCATCCCATTCATCATCATTCGGGAGTGGAGTAAACTGGCCAGAGTATGTCTCTGCATATGTATATGTGTTGTAATATGGTCTCATAAAAGTGGTCGGATCAAAGTTAACATATTTACCTGTCTGCATTGCATGTGAACATGGGATCCCATCATTCCTCCATTGACCACATGAGCATTGTTGTGCAGAGAGGTTGACTTTGAACGTTCTGACACGACTAGATCCTGGTGTGACAGTGGTGACATTTGCAGTTTGAGTTTGATAATCGTACATCTGCACAATATGATTTAGTGCCATCCTTTGCTGTTTTTGGTATTTCTGCAAGATGTCATCTGGCCACAACTGGTTCTTCTCCAAAGCTGTAGTTGCATTTTTCAATCTATCGTAGAAAGTCGTGACAATACGCGTGAGAGTGAAACGCACAAGGGCACAAATTGGCAATCTTCTTGCACCCTTTAGAACCGAGTTCATGCACTCAGAAATGTTTGTTGTCATCATTCCACAACGTGTCCCCTCATCATGCGATAAAGTCCACTTGCTCCTGTCTATAGCGTCCAAGTAAGCGTGAGCACGTTCATTAAATTTTTTAATCTCCTCCATTGTCTTCTCAAACGCTCTAACTCTTAGTTCTGCCCCGGCTTGCCAACACAAATCCTTCAACCTCACATTCTTGAAATGACTATGGAAATTAGAGACAACATGCCTCAGACAAAAACGATGATACCCATAAGGAGGTTGGAATTCTGGCATCTGTTCAACTGACCGTATTATTCCAGGATGACGATCTGAAATAAGGCACACACCTTCTCGTCCTCGAATAATATGTCTGGATATTAATCCCAAGAACCAGTTCCAAGATGCGAAAGTCTCTTCATCCACGATCGCGTAAGCTAATGGCAACATTCGTTGGTTTGCGTCCAATGTGACAGCAATAAGTAACTTGTGCTTGTATTTAGTATAGAGGTGTGTTCCGTCTACACTAATCACTGGACGACAGTGTACAAAACCATCGATACATAGCTTGAAAGCCCAAAATACATACAACAATGTCTTCACTTCACCATCACTAGGTTCAACGTGTTGCCACTCAACCACTGTATCCAGGTTATATTTCTCGCAGCGTGCCTCCGTATATTTTGGCAAATAACGGCACGAGGTCTCCCAAGTACCATACACATTTTCACGGCACGTTTCATCGATCGCCATGCTTTATCATATGAAATATTATAACCATATTTGTCTTTAATATTTTGTTGGACATACTTAATACTATAAGATGGATCACAATGTACCATCCCCATTAAAGCTATCAAAGAATAAAATTTCTATCTAAATTGGCATGATCCACGTAAACAACATTCATTAAAACAGGTGAGAAGGTCCATATTTTGTGATCTTCCACATCGAAAGTTTTTGTTGAAACTCGCTCAACCAACCACGGTTGCATTGCTTTGGGAAGATAAACTGACATTACCAGTTCCAGGGTTATGTTTGCAAATAACTTTCCACAAGGTTGGTGTGCTTTCAACAACCTTGAATTCTCGTTTCACCCAACGAACATGGTAATCCTTAACTGCACTTTGCACATGTTTTTTATCTACAAAAATCATTCCTTTACACAACACACCAGTCTCAAAGTCATAGAATTGTACATACGATGGCATACCAAAAGAGTCACTGTCTACATCTGGGTACCTTGATTCGTAGAACGAAATTCCAGAACCCATCCCATAATTACCACCAGAATTGTTACGAGTGTGCTGCCTATGTTGTTGAGCTTCATCCGCTCCATCACTATCATTATCCTCGTCAGATGCACTTTCATCAGGTTCAGAATTTAGACGTTGCTCTCCTCGACAAATATCTACAACATCAGCATTTTCATCACTAGGTTCACCAACATCAGCATTTTCATTACTAGGTCCAGCAACATCAATATTTTCATTACTAGGTCCACCTTGTGTCAATGTAGATAGTTCAGGAACCATACCTCCTATAAGGAACTCAACATACTGATAATAATCATGTCCTACTGATGTATTTATTTCAACATTCTGAATTACAGGATCTAACTCAACAAACAAATCAAAAAACTCAATCCCAACCGACGGATCTATAAAAGACCACAAATCTTCATCATTTGTAATAGATACTATTCCACACATATTGTTATAACAATATTTAGTCGAAACCTTCAACTTCCATTGACTTACATCAACCCCCGTTATCGAAATTAATATTTCCATCAATTTCACAAAATTAGCTTCATGAAAAAATTCTCTAAAGACCAATTGCGTTACGGTCATATCTCACATCACTCCCGATCGCACAATTTGCCCTCCAAAATATACGATTATGGTGATCATGTTTGACATCGCCTATATATTATAATGAAAATACAGTTAAATAATTGAAAAAAAATTTGACATTGTTTATATACGGGTATTATTTATACAATTTAACAATTATTACAGGATAAATAATACGAATATTAAAATTTATTTCAGCAATACAAAGTAATTTACATAAAAATATGCACTCATAAATATAATGACGAAATTAAAGTATAATATTTTCGGACAAAAAATAAAATATAATATATTATGAAATAAATATTAATTAAAGACATACTTGAAAAATGCCAGAAACTCAAATTTGCCGAAAGATGCCAAAAGCCCAAACCGCCGGAAGCCCAAATTGGTCGGAAACAACTATCGCCGGAAACTACTATCGCCTTCGCCGGAAACCGCCGTGTGTGTGTGTTTGCTGACCGTATGTGTGTGTTTCTGCGTGTGTGTGTGTGTTCTTGTGTTTCTGCGTGCGTGTGTGTGTTTTTGTATTTGTGGGAAGTGTTTGTTGGGGTGAGAGTGATATAGAGAGTATAGAGAGTGTTTGTGATGTGTGTGTGAGTTTTGGGGGATTTTATAATGGCTAGGGATCCGGGTTTTTGGGCTTTTTTTTTTGTTATAAGGGGTTGGCGCACCTGCAAGGTGCGCTAGGGGCTTTGACTGCTCTTCGCAGTCTGCTGACAGGAGACAAGATCATCAGAATCCGTGATGTTGGATTCTGGGCTGGCGCACCTGCACGGTGCGCCAGGGGCTTTAAATTTTTTTTTTAATATGAAAATGCTGGCGCACATACGAGGTGCGCCAGCTGTACAAAATTTAAAAAAAAAATATTTAATATTTTGGCGCAAGGACGAGGTGCGCCAACAGTGACTCTGGCGCACCTGCAACAAGCGCCACCGAGTAAAAAGGCAATACTATCAAAATTTACCACATTTTAACGATTTGATTTCATATTTACAACATTTAAACAATTTGCCCCAAAAAAATATCATTTGGTTAAGTAAAATTTGTTAAGCCACTAAACCAGTAATCCCCAATTTTTCCTGCTGCAACTTTCATCTTCACAAAAAAATAAGTTATAATTAAATTCAAATTCGCAAGATTTCGTTGCAATTAATCCTCGAAAAAAAAGATATGGAAGACATAAAAATAGAGTTGGTGCCCTGCTCTTCCATAACAAGTGACTTTTCAAAAAATCTACAATTCTAACTTTTCTACTATGGACTTTTTGGAGGTGTAAATTATTCAAAAATCCATTTTAAATTAATCACCAAACATCAAATATTATTGAAATGGGCTTTTAGATCCAAAAGCCATCTCAAAAGTGCTCCCAAACAAGCACTACATTTGTAATGTGGATTTTTTTTATAAATATAAACACAAGGGCCCCAATTTTTTTTCTTGCTCTAGGCCCTTTGAACCCTAGGACCGGCTCTGATGCCACATGACATGATGACACGATGGATGATGAATTTTTGGCCATCATGCCACATGGCATGATGGCACGATGGATTTTTTAATCATAGTGTGGTGATCGTGCCAAGTGTCGCACTGCTACTATTCGACATTATTTTTCAACATGGAAATTTGAGAAATATCATATTTTGTGCTATAAACTAAGAATATACATTCAATATTTGGGGATATTAATACTTTATTATCCATGTCTGCACCAATTTAGGTGTTGGAAAAATCTAGGATTTATAGAAAAAAAAATTCAACTTTGTTCAAGAAGAAGAAGAATGTGGGTGTATTTAGAACTTCTTTAAATAAGGGTAATATAGTCTTTTAAGTGAATGATATTTTTGTAATTATATGGAGGTGAGTATATTCATCAATTTTGGGGTGTGAATAATGCTACCCATAAAATTTCAATAGCATAAAAAATTATTAAGAAAGTTATTAGTTAAAGAAAACATTTTTTTGATTGGTAACTATAATTAGGGCTATTTAAATAAATATTGCCATTTAAAAATCAATTTAACCAAATACCGCAAAAAAAAATTCGAAAATGGGTGAAAACCTGTTTTCACGGTTTTTTTTAATTCTTTAGAAAACAAAGGTTGGAACTCTGTTTTCTAATCAGCTTTTTTTTTAAAAAATTTTAATATTGAAAACAGAGATACAATCTCTGTTTTCAGGTTTTTTTTTAAAAATTTTCAGATATTTTTGTAAAAATCACTAAATGCATACACCATTTTTCGGAATATAAAATAGCAAATTCATTACAACCTAGTTACATAACAAACCCTAGAAGCCGATTACACAATGTAAAAACATAATTAAATGACATAATTTAAAAACAACTAAAAATCACAAAATTTAAAATCGTACTAGAACTGGAATATTAAACATCAGCGTGAAGAACTTCCTTGCTCAAAATTATCTCCAAACTTAGGTTTTGGTGGCAAGTAGCGCAGAGGGTGAGCGGGAAAATTGCTTGAGCATTGTGTCTCTGGCTCCGATTTCTTGAAAAGTGTTTCCAGTTTGTTAAATAAAGGTTCTCCCTCTAACATATAAGCATCTGGAGTAACGATTTCATCAACCTAGAAAAACAAAAAAAATATGAGTCGCTAAATTTACGTAGAACAAAGACTGAATATTATACAGTAGAGTAACATAAGAATATTTAATTTACCGCGTGCCACGAAATCCAGTCTTTTGCCATTGCGTGCACAAAATTCAAATTTTGCGATCCAAAGATATACCCTGTGTGCTCAACATTTTGGCAAACAAGGTGTAACGAGCTTGAAGATGTTTCACTCGTTGACTTACTTCTGCATACTTAAAGTTGCAATTAAATGTTCCTTTTAGAATAGCTCTAGCCGTCATTATCGAAACACTGTTGTTTTCTTCACCAACAACCCAGTTCCCCTTGCTCATCTCGCTTAGAAGAGAATCGGCGAGGATGATGTCCATCGGCAGCGTCCATTTTGTTTTTTTTATTATATAATGTCTGCAATAACTGAGAATTTGGTTTTCGTGGGGGTGGTAGAGGAGACCAATTGAATTCATCCATTTGAATATGTATATGATATGAATGTAAGAAAATTTATGTGAATGTGGTAGATGAGAATAGTTTCAGAAGCAATGTATATTTTGTGGTAAGTTTGAGCATGTACTTATAGACCATTTGTAAATCTGATAAAGTAATTTTGACAAGACATATCACTGCAAAGCTGATAAGTTAAATCAGACAAGACTAGACAACTGCATAAAGCTGATAAGGTACAACTGACAAGACTAAACAACTGCATAAAGCTGACATTTGATAAAGAGTTGATGACAAGACATATCACTGCAAAGCTGATAAGACTATATCTGATGTCCAAAAAATAAATTACTTAATTTCATACAACCCTTAATCGTTGTCCAAAAAATATTTAATTAAATTATCTAATGTCCAACCCTTTGTTCTAATGAAAATAAGTATCATAATGTCCTCCAAACCACAAGACGCTATTCCTCTCTCGCCTGCTCCGTCTTCTACTCGGTGGTGGTGGAGTAACATGCTCCTCATCTGGAGTCGCGGAGTCTAAACGTCTATCATCATGCATAGATGAAAATGACGAATACGGAATGGGTGATGTATCATATGCACGTCGATCGGTGGCATGTCTAGGAGGCTCGGGATATGGTATGGTGTACTGATGTCCCAAATCTAAACCAAGAAAATCTGTGAATGATTGTGTAAATGGTACCGGACCTACATCCGGTGTAAACTGGATAGGTCCTTGTATATGTACTGGCTCAGGGACATAATAACCACATGTGTCAACTGAAAATCGATGCATAGAACTAGACGGACCAAGACATGCCGCACTGGAATCGACGTGCAGAAGTGGATGGACCCGTATCATCACGGGTAGGAGATGTGAATCGAAGAGCATAAGTGTATGGACCCGCATCATCATGCGTAGTAGCTGTGAATCGACGTGCAGAAGTAGATGGACCTGCATCAACTGAACGTCTACGCGATGTAGCACGTGAACTGCTCTGCCTCCCTACATGTGTCTGAGACTGTTCAGCTGGTGCACTTTGTGGATTAGAGACATTAGTTGCACTTCTGCGCCTCTGATACAAACGAGTGAGATCTGCTAAAGTCGATGAACAGAGATCACGAATTGCAAGTAATGAATCATGATCATCGCGACGCCGCGATTAAGCCTTAAGCTTTCTATTGATCGGCCTAAATGAAATTATAGTCGTATGAAGATAAAATAGAAAAATACGAATATGCTAATTATTATAAAGAAAAATATTTACCATATAGTCAATAACCAGATACGACGGCCAGGTACCCTCTCCCGCACTTGTAAGTGGCTCGGCGAGATCAAAAAGCGCGTGTAATATCATCAAACCATGCCATGTACCCGGACCATCGTGTCACGTCCACTGATCATAGGAGCGGAAAAAATATAATGATGTCGCTCATCCCACAGCCTGACATACTTGTTATGTTTGAGGGCCCAATCCGTTACTCCATGTCCTTTGCGGTCTATATCATGCAATTTTCGTTGTGAATCATTTGGTAGGGCAGGAATAAATTGAGTCATACCAAACTGCCTGGACACCCTATCTGGACGATGCATCTCGACTACATCATAATTAATAAGTGGACATGATGATCTCCATGTAGGTGTGATACATGCCATAGGGAACTGGGTAATCTCGGGCCAATTCATATCATATGGCTGCCAAATAAACTGAAAACGAAAAAAATACACACAATTAAAATTAAGTGAATGATGAAAATAAAATTTAAATTGCATAAATACTAAATTACCTAATTCTCAATTAATCTGTCAAACATATCCCTGAAGATGCGCACCGAATGACTCGGCGTGTGTGTATGGTTATAATACTGAGTCCATCTATAAAATATATTGTGTGAATTATTTCTAAACATGAATTATTATTATTACAACATATTTATTAGAATGCACAAGTGGACATAATACCTCGCGCCATATGTGGGAAGTGGCATATCAACATTTAAATCGATTTGACTAATCCTACTGTGTATCCCCCTCGGCACTATACTTTTAATCCGCGACCATGCCCATATCTATTAAATATAGAAATATTTCAACATATTTGTACACATTTGAAAAAATTTAAAATACATGACAATAGTTTACCTGTAACAGCTGCATCGGTCCACCAATAATCTTGGCGTCTCGTTGTGATGCACTGCATAACTCACGATATAGCCTAGCTAGAACTGCACTCCCCCAACTAAATGACGAAACCACATGAAGATCCTCCAAGTGCCTCAAATATATACTAGGGACTGCAACCCCGTTGGAACCTGGCATCATCACACCTCCTATCAAGGTCAATGCACATGTGCGTGCATATCTCACAACAAAATCTTCGTTTGTGTCATCATTCACCTCATTATTAGTCAAAAACCTCCCAATTGCTGATATTGACAACTTTGCACCCCTGAACTCAGTAGCGGCTGGCCTAAAACCAAGTAATTGGTAACAATAATCTTGTAATTCTTCGCCATCGTGTGCAAGTGTCCATTTAGTTGGATCATGTCGTTGAAGCCATGCATAAGCCCCCTCGTTATGTGCCTTAATTTGTTCCATCTTTAGTTCAAACTTTCTTACATTGTACTCTGCACCAGCTTGCCACACCAAATCTTTCAGTACAACATTTTTGAATTTATTATTGAAGTTCGAACAGAAGTGTCTGAGACAATAACGATGAGCTCCACAAGGTGGTGAAAAGTCTGGGTTCTCCCCTACAGTTGTCATTAGACCACGATGTCGATCAGAGATAATACACACTCCCTCTGCACCTTACACTATGTGCGTAGAAATCATGTGAAGAAACCATTTCCAAGAACCATATGTTTCTTCATCCACTATGGCAAAAGCAAGGGGCAATATCATATTGTTAGCATCTAAACCCACGACAATCAGCAACTTGTGTTTGTGCAATATAGATGAGTTCCATCAACACTGATGATTTTTCGACAATGTTTGAACCCCTCGACACATGGTTTGAATGCCCAAAACACATAAAATAGTGTTCGGATACCGCGCACATCCACCTCTCTATGAACCCACTCAACAACAGTCCCAGGATTCCATTTCTGTAAAGCACCCATGTATTTTGGTAACATTCTAACTGAACTCTCCCAAGTACCATAAACATTATCCCTTGCACGTTTCAAGCCATGCCATGCCTTGTGATATGATATTTCCCATCCATATTTTTCCTTTACTTTTGTTGGGCATGTTTGATGAAGACACCCTGGATCACATTGAACACTACCCACCAACAAACGTGCAATCATATTTTACACATATTTCGATGATCAATGGAAATCTCATTCATTAGACATGTGTGGTCACCACCATATCTTGTAATCTTTCATAATCCAATTTTTGGTTTCAGTATTGCTCGAAGACTCCAATCACATACCATGTCAGACGTGCTATGACAACATTCAACTTTCCACAACTTTGTACTGCTCTCTACGACGCGGTATTCTCATCTTGCAAATCGCACAGAATAATCTTTCACACACACTTGTAGTCTTTTCTTATCCTTAAACACCATTCATTTTTCAAGAACACCTTTCTCGGGATCGTAATATGAACGTCTGACTGGAACATCAGAAGAATCTACAGGATCTCTGCATATGCCATACTAAAAAATGGAATGATAGGACGAAGACGATACGACCCATCTGTAGGCACGTGCGGGGCAGGAGGACTTGGGACTTCATCCTGTCGTGAGGCATTCTCTCGGCCTTGTTCATTATACATTTCATCAAAATCAGAAATTCCTACACCATCATTATCATCGTCATTATTATCTTCCTGATCTTCGTGTTCTTCGTCACATGATGGTTCTGAATAAACACGTTCTTGGTTCACGTGGCTATCAGCTGAGTGATCTGGCATTCTTTCAACATCTATATTTTCATCATGAACATTATGATCTCCCAAATTAGGTTGCACAAAACTACCCCCATCATCATGTCCAACATTAGCGCTAAGATTATACTGCCTAGAACTAGCACCAACATCCGGAACATAATCACCTCCCAAGTTATACTGCCCAGAACTACTCCCAATATCTGGAATATTATCATCTCTTAATAAGGACACATATTGAGAATATTCAGGATTCCTTTCGATGTCCGGTATGACTATATTTTGTATTTGTTCTATTTCAACATATACATCGACAAATAGAATTTCTGAAATCGGATCAAAGAAAAACCATAAATTCTCGTCACTAGTTATTGGTATTAACCGTGAATGATTTTCGGAGCTATACTTAACAAACAACTTCAACTGAAACTAGTTACTATCAATATTTAACAATCGGTATAGTTTTCCAATCAATTCATCCAACTTTGTCATCCAAGACAGTCTATGAATTATAATTGGACCACAATCATAAGATATTGTGAACCCATCTTGTACAATTTGTCCTCCAAAATATACAATAATATCTATATTTTGTGATGACATGTATGTTAAATACAATAAAATAATAGAATTAATTAATATGTGTACTAACTTTTAAAATACTAAAACTAACCAAAACAATTTATTTGTAAATAAAAAAAGACAATATACAAACTTACCCGCAGAATTTAGTCCGTCTGGAAATGTAGTATATCTGCAATTATAATATATGAAAATAAAATAAGCATAGTTAATTTCTTAAAAAAAATTATATAATTGGCCGGAAAAAATTTCCGGCGGCCGGACCAATTTTCTGGCGATCGGACGAATTTTTTCGGCAACCCAAGAAAAAGCCAAAGAACCCTCCACCTGTAGCGTCACGGAATATTTTCCTGTCCGCCGGCGAAATTTTTCTGCCACCGAAAAATTTTCCTAAGAAATAACCCCAACCATACCCCCAAAAATTTTCGATTCCTACTCTATTATTCCGGAAAAATACACATACATAACAAAAAACACTAAACATACAATATATATACATTTTACAAAAAACAGAAAAAAAAAAATGAGTTGAAGGGGAGGGAGAAAACTTACCAGGAAGAATGGAGAGGAAGAAGTTGATTCTGGAGTGGGGAGGGGAGTGGGGGTGCTGGGGCGAATTATTGAAGGAGAAAACAGAGTTGGCAACTCTGTTCTCTATCTGACATAAAGTACTGCATTGCGGGTTTTAAAAACAATACACATGCTTTCACCTCTTTTTATTTTTTATTTTTTTTTTTGCGTTAGTTTTTTAATTTGATTTAAAAATGGCAATATTTTGTTAAATCCCCCCTATAATTATGATGCGGGAGAAACAGACAGAGGCAGTCCCCACTCGGCAGTCGCAACTCGCACGTGATGAAGAGGTACAACAACTTTCCTAATTATTATTGAAAATTACAAAAGTAACCTCCTTTTGTGCTAAACCATCACTACCATTCAATTTTGAGAAATGAAAAATAAAAAGAAATATAATGATGATGGATCTAATTATACTAATCTATAAAACATTTCCCTCTTTTCTTTTTCTTTTCTAGACATAACGGCTTAATAGACAAATAAAAATATATTATATTGAGGTTATATAAACTTAAAAATAATGGCCAAAACCCATGTGGTCGTATGATTTCACCATCAGATGGGACTTAGGTCTCTTGTGGAATGTAGATTCAAAACCACATTCTATCAAATTGCTTAGATATGGAGGAATCGAACATACTTATTTTTTTTTATCTGAGAGGATCGATTATAGGTCAATAAACCCCATCACAACACTAGTCAATCCATGCACATCCATTGAGAGCTTCTGTACTCAAGCATATTCAAACGGAAGTATAGAAATTGAGTTATTAAAAAAATGTGATATACCGTGAAAATGAGTCAAATGACCCGAATAAATCCAAGATTCACCAACTCAGTAGTCAAACTTGTATAATTCACCCTCAATTTGCAATTAACTTGTCAAAAATCCTCACCTACCACAATTTAGTAAACGTAAATCCAACTTTATGTCCTAATTTGTTGGATTGACAACCTTCATAACCTGCAATATATAAATATAATTAATTTAATTTATTGGAGATCTCTGCTGCATATTTCCTGTACGTATGTTAAGTATGTATGTATAATTTATAGAGACATGAGACATTATATATTTCCGTAAATATCTTTTCTCCTTCCACGCAGATTCAAACTCTCTCCTTCAACCTCTCCCCAACAACTTTTCAACACCAAAAAAACACAGACAACTCCAGAGAAAAACAGGGAAAGCATGGCTACCACCTCCATTTCCTCTGCAACTAACCTCAATAACCTAACACCAGCTTCTTCTTCCCTCCAGAAAAACTCTAATCCCTCCTCCGCTCACCTTTCCTTTTCCCATTCCTCCATTTCCCTCCAAAAACTCTCCGTCCACACCACCAATTTTAACAACCCTATCTCACGCGGCTTCTCGATTTTCAATGTCCTCAAAACCGCCCAACATTCGGATATAGCTTCCAGTGCACGAGATTCAGATCCGGTTATCAAATCCCAGAAACCCACCATCTTGGTCTCCGAGAAGCTCGGAGAAGCGGGGCTCGATCTGCTCCGCTCCTTTGGGAACGTTGAGTGCTTGTATAGTCTGTCGCCGGAGGATTTGTGCGCCAAGATTGGGGAGTGCGACGCGCTGATTGTTCGGAGTGGGACCAAGGTCACGCGCCAGGTGTTTGAAGCGGCGAAAGGAAGGCTCAAGGTGGTGGGGCGAGCCGGCGTTGGGATTGATAATGTGGATCTGCAGGCGGCTACGGAGTTTGGGTGCTTGGTGGTCAATGCCCCGACCGCCAATACGATTGCCGCGGCCGAGCATGGGATTGCTTTGCTCGCTGGTATGGCGCGAAATGTTGCACAGGCTGATGCGTCCATGAAAGCTGGTATGGTGTAAATTAGATTTTTGTCGGTTATTTGGTTTTTGTTGTTTTATCAATTAGTTTATACTACTTGGAAAAGAAAGCAAAATCAATGAGAACTGGTATCAGTTGTGGCATTATTCCTTTTAGCACATTAGGGATAAACTTCGTTAATATTTTTTAAAATGTATTTGAATATCAGAAACAAGAAGAAGAAATTTGGTTTAAGGTTATAATTAGCATAGATGTCCCTGACGGCTGACTCTTCTCTTTCCTAATTTCACATTCTTGAACCAGAAGAAATGAAATGTAGCCTTAGTGCAATCTTGCAATCTAGGATCTGATGAAACATGTAGATAGATCTGAACACCAGGGAAGGAACAAAGCATTAATTCAAGGGATTTTCCTTTTCATTAAAGTAAAAAACAAAATATCATGTAGATTGAATTAAAAAAAATCAGTGAGTCAGATTTAGCATTTGGAATTAAATTCTGTGGGTCTTTGGATCTCTGTCTTTTCCTCGTTAATTTGGATCTCTATTTATTGTCACCTAACTGCATTGGCAGACAGTCGGCTAATGAAGATGTTAACGCTATTTCTTGCAGTTTAGTTCTCATCTTTCTTCATTCCTGAGATTGCTTGCCTTTATATTTGAATGAATATGTAAAGAGACATAGGAGTTGTTTAACTATTCTATAATCCTTAGCTAATGGACTTGGCTTCATATTTTCTTTTTCTTTTTTGTGATGCTCTTGACAGGAAAATGGCAACGTAATAAATATGTTGGTGTTTCTCTGGTTGGGAAGACTTTGGCAGTCATGGGATTTGGAAAAGTTGGTTCTGAAGTCGCAAGACGTGCGAAAGGACTTGGAATGCATGTTATTGCCCATGACCCGTATGCTCCAGCTGATAGAGCGCGTGCAATTGGTGTGGACTTGGTCTCTTTTGATGAAGCCATCTCGACTGCAGACTTTGTTTCTCTCCATATGCCTCTCACTCCTACGACTAATAAGGTATTTAATGATGCAACATTTGCAAAGATGAAGAAGGGAGTGCGTATCATTAATGTTGCCCGCGGTGGTGTTATTGATGAAGATGCTCTAGTGAGGGCACTGGACAGTGGAATTGTTGCCCAGGTACACTGTTGTTCTTTGCATTCTCTTGAAATTAGTATATGCTGCTGAAATTCTAAAAGGGTCTCAATCATCTTGAAATTTTAATTATGTTCTATGATGTTTATGGCTTCTAAAGTTGACTTGTTTGCAATAAATGAGACTATTGTAGGTTCTTCATCAAAGTGTAGATCTATCCTGTCCTGTCTGACTACTATAATTTATTGAATACTTCCTCACAATATTCAGAAGATGAACCATTCCAATTTTCTGTTGTAACATAATCCAACTTGCTTTTGCAATGCGAAACTGAGTATTTTATTCATCCTGATGTTTGTAGGCAGCCCTAGATGTGTTCACAGAGGAGCCCCCGTCCAAAGATAGCAGATTAGTGCGACATGAGAATGTCACAGTCACACCTCATCTTGGAGCTAGCACGAAGGAAGCACAGGTATGAATTTGCTTATTTGGAGTAGCATCATTTGTTTGTATGAGCTGTAACTTCTTTTTCCTTAAATCCCTCATTTATTAATCAGAGCTCTTTCTTAACCAACATTTCAGGAAGGAGTTGCAGTTGAAATAGCAGAGGCAGTTGTTGGTGCTCTTAGAGGGGAACTTTCTGCCACTGCAGTCAATGCTCCCATGGTTCCGCCTGAGGTAAAAAGCTGTTAATGCGCTTTGCTGTGTAGAACTTTTCTCCTTTTCTTCTTCGCCGCGCCCCCCACCCCCCAACAAAGTAACGAGGGAACTCACAACTACTCCCTTCGAACAAGGAGGATGAAGCCAGAAAATAAACATTGGGGGGGGGGGATTTATAAAAGAGTTGTTTTTAAATTTTTTAAGGAGGCAAGATTTTTAAATTTAATTATTATATGAAATAATTATAAATCTATATTAATTTTGAAAATCTTATGATGTTGACCCCACCCCCCACACACCTCTAGCTCTGTCCCTGCCTTCGAATGTGCACAGGTAAACTCTAGGGCTTGACATCTGACAGAATAGCCTTCAAACCACGCCAGCCAAGTAAACCGTACTAGGCAAGACCTATGCGACAAGCTCGACCAAATGGTGCCGAGGTGGGGATTTGAGCTTGAGACATTCGGCATCAAGAACCCACCCTACCCGCTAGGCCATCCCATAAGAGACAAACCTTTCCTTTTTTGTTTTCATGAATGATGGTTTAAGTTTCTGTTTTTCTGTTATCAGGTTCTGTCTGAATTGGCTCCTTATGTTACTCTGGCTGAGAAGCTTGGTAGACTTGCTGTACAGTTGGTTGCTGGTGGTAGTGGAATCCAATCTGTGAAGGTGGGTTACAAGTCAGCTCGGGATCCAGACAACTTGGACACTAGACTTCTTCGAGCCATGATAACAAAGGGCATTATTGAGCCTATATCCGATGCCCATATTAACCTTGTCAATGCAGACTTCATAGCCAAGCAGAAAGGCCTTCGAATTAGCGAGGAGAGGGTATACGTTAATTCTTCCCCTGAGAACCCTGTGGAGTCAATTCAAGTACAGATAAGTAATGTTCAGTCGAAATTTGCAAGTGCATTGTCAGACAATGGAAACATTAGCATTGAGGGGAAAGTGAAGTATGGGATACCTCACCTGACTCGCGTGGGATCATTTAGCGTGGACGTGAGCTTGGAGGGAAATCTCATACTATGCCGTCAAGTAGACCAACCTGGAATGATTGGACAAGTCGGAAACGTCCTTGGAGAGCGTAATGTGAATGTGAGCTTTATGAGTGTGGGAAGAACTGTTAAGAGAACTAAGGCCATTATGGCAATTGGGGTCGACGAAGAACCTGATAAGGAGACCCTCAAGAAAATCGGAGAGGTGCCTGCAATTGATGAGTTTGTATTCCTTGATCTTTGAAGCTGCTAAGATTTGATTGATGAATGAAGGGTGGTCAATGCAGAAAGAAATGGCCAATGCTGTCTGGCTGCTTGCTGTCTCATTTGGATTTTTAAAATATTATTTTCTGGAAAGATTTAAGTCGTGCTGTTGTACTAGAAAACAGAGTTTCACTATAATTACTATGTAGTTCTGTGGAAAATGTTTTAATGCTTCATACCTTTTGGTTTTCATTGTTTTAGGAAGAATATGAGAAATTGTATTACTATTGGTGTTTACGGGGTGTAACATTGTGGCTTCTTGTGGAGTTACTCTTGAATTTGGTCTTGTCCTAATGAAATAGACTATTGCTTATTATTATATGTTTCATTTGTTTGGTGAACAGGGTGGCATTTCTGAATCCAGTTTTTGGTATGCTAATATTCAATTTGTGAAAGGTGTAATACAATCATGGTAAAACATATTCTGAATAGTTTAGTATAGGAGTGATACTAACTATTTTGTGGCAGCTTGCTGCCCGGCGAGCATACCTTCTCCTTGATAATTAAATATTTGTAATCATGTTAACTTTTGTTTGCGAAGTTAATAAATTACGAACCTCTTATTGTTCATCGTTTGTAGCGCCCACCTTAGAATTTCCATATTAATTTCTTTATGATATTATTATAATTAACATTATAACATATTTATCATGTTAAGTTAATTTCCATCAGTTTTACTATTAATACTATTTAAAATACACATATTTTATTTATTTTTCTTATTTTATCAATGATCATGATATACTAAAGCCCAATCTCTTATTTACTTTTAGGGTATATCCCAATAATTAAACCTTAAAGTTGAATAAGCCCAGGCCCTTTTGGTTCATTTAACTTGGCAAAATCAGTTTTATCTCTATCTCCTTCAAAAAAAACCACCAGCAGATTTCCATTAACCCACGTTCTTTCCATCACTCCAATTTCTCGAGCATGACTAGCAGTTTTATTCTAACTCCCCATCACATTGAGAGGTTAAGATCAGTTTTTTGCTGGCAGTTTCACTACTAATCTATAAAATCAGACTCAGGCTCTTAGATTGGGAGGAAAAAACATTTCAGACAAATCAAGAAAGGTATAGACTCAATTTTTCTTTTGACAGAAATTAGTCACCTTCTGATGTAACATTCTTTCCCTTATTATTCAATTTCCCACTCCCATTGCCAATACCTTCAAGTTATAATCAGCCGGGAAGAAACTTTCATAGCAGCCGACCGAAATCGCACAACAGCGTGCCGTGCTCGCTGCGACGCCGTGGAGCGACGCCGAATCTCCAAATCTAACCCCGCTTCTGTTCGCCGGTGTGCGGGGTGTGCAAGCGGGTAGTAACGACGGGATACGAGCTGAGGTGTTGAATGAACGGAGTAAGGGGACGAACAGAGACGAGGGAGAAGAAAAATGTTGAAAATCTGTTGTGAATGACGAATAACCCATGACGAAACCAAACCTTTTTTTTCCTACCTCTCAAACCAAATGCTTGATTTTATCACCATTCCCAACATCTATCCTTATCCTTTTCTTTTAAAACATTCAGTTTCTTCTTTTTACATTTTGCAGTTTCTTTTTACGTGTATATATATATATATAATATATATATAGGGAGAGGGTTATATGAGACCACTTCATAGGGTAAGTCCATAGGGACCAATCCTAGCCATATATCTAATTTTTTCAAGGGCTGCGATTTAAGAGGCAAAATTACAAATTACAAGCTAGTTAATTAAACACAGG
Organism: Rehmannia glutinosa; assembly: GCA_016081115.2. Classification (NCBI taxonomy): domain Eukaryota; kingdom Viridiplantae; phylum Streptophyta; class Magnoliopsida; order Lamiales; family Orobanchaceae; genus Rehmannia; species Rehmannia glutinosa. The sequence continues at coordinate 36,859 of JABTTQ020001830.1, read as the reverse complement.
GGTAAATTAGTCATCATCTCAAAGCAATATTCATGGGATTCACGTATTCATGGGATTTATGCAATCCTTCCAAATCTCAAAACAAAATCACGTAACAATCTTCCTCCTTCTTCAACGCACTACTGTGAGAAATTCTTCATCTTTCTTCTTCAAAGCATTAACAGGGGCTAAAAAAAGTTGCAGACAATTCACCATAGTTGCTAAAACTCGACTATAATTAGAAGGTTGCTTATGAAGATGTAATTTGTGGCTTGTATAGATGTGTCATGGTGCTTTTAGATATATTAACTACATAAACAAGTCATTAGCAAGAAATCCATACTACATAAGCAACAAGTCTATACTACATAAGCAACGAATATACACTATGTATGCACCACAATTGCATTAACTACATAAGCAAGTCATAAGCAACAAACTCATACTACATAAGCAACACGTCTATACTACATAAGCAACGAATATACACTATGTATGCACCACAAATACATTAACTACATAAGCAAGTCATAAGCAACAAACTCATACTACATAACCAATAAGCCTATACTACATAAGCAACGAATATACACTACACATGCATCACAAATACATTAACTGTATAAGCAAGTCATAAGCAACAAACCTATACTACATAAACAACAGAGAAATTTTTTTGAAACTGAAACGCTGGAGAGAGAGTGTGCGTGAAGAGTGCGTGAAATCACGTGAAAAAAGGAATGAAATCTTAGTAACTGATTCTAAAGTGCCAAATTACCACCCTACCCTTTTTATTAATTGCTGAAACAAAAAAATAAACATAAAAAAGTCCTAAAAATCTAGACCATCCAAAATTGTTGATCTATGGTTAGGATGTGTCCCCATGGACTCACCCCAACTAGGAGGACCTATTTGATCCATATCATATATATATATATATATACTTAACACTAATCAATTTACTTTTTCAATCTACTATATATATATATATGTGTGTGTGTGTGTGTGTGTGTGTATTTGTGAGTATTAGTAGTCAATTGATAAAAGCATGTTAAATTTTGTAGGAGTCGAGGAGTACGAAAATTAGGAAATCTACATTTCTACATACGTTTAGGCGCATAATTTCTACTTTAAGGTGGGGATTTCATTCCTATGAACTCGTCTTATTTAAATGCTACGTGTCATATTTAACCGTAAATTAGTCGTAATATAGTGAGATTTGATAAGACACGTAGCCTTCGGGCTCAAAGCCTCTCGTGGGATAATCCACGTTAAACATAGACAAGATTTTGTGGAGAAATCTACGTTAAACAGGTCGTGGAGTTAATCTACGTTAAACAAGACATATGTTAATATCTTTATTTCATTTGTTATTTATTTTACGTCATGTGTAATCACTAGTTAACTCGCTCCCCACTGAGTTTATCACTCAGCCCATGCTAAATAATTTTGCAGGTTGACGGAGTTGGTATTGTGCCGGAGGCGGATGCTAAACTATTTATAAATTAGTAGTTAATGTTTTATTTTCAAGTTTAGAAATGGACTTTGGAGTATGTTTTCCTTTGTTTTATTTCAGTTTACATTAGAGATATTACTAATGAGTTTAGAAAGCTTATAATTATTTATTATCATATTTAACTCTTCCGCACATTTCGAGTTGTAAACGTTAATCCTATTATGGTTTCGTATATATATATATATATATATATATATTCTACAAAAATTTGGGTCGTTACATCGTTCGATGGTTGTCTCCCAAGAGAAAGTTGCTTTGGTGCTTTAGACCATTTTGCAAGCAGTTTTGTGGCTTAGAGGCTGTAGGAGTAGGCCGTTCAGACTTTTTTTCCGACATATCCAAGAGCAAAGTTATTATCAATTCTTTTCTCGATTTATGTTCAAGTTTCGATTGACAAATTTCACAAATTTTGTGATTCAACGTTGACTGACTAGCAGCAGGCTGTTTGCTAGGAGCATAGGGGGAACCCTTTAGTTTGGTAATTACAGTTTAGGCCCGGCGTTTGTTATGTAGTTTTTTAGGGTGGCTGATTTGTGCAATTCAGTTCACTGGAAATAGCACCTCTTGTTGTATGTTAGTTCCATTAGTTCCATCTGTTAAAAGATGTAAGTGAGCTTATTCTTTTATGTTCCCAGTTTTTGACTGCAACTTCTACAGCTGTAGAAGCTATTTGAGTTGAGCTTTTTGCCTTAGTGATGATGGATTCTCTGGTGTTTGGTGCAAAAAAAAAAATATATGTCAGCTAAAAAATTCTCTCTTCTTTGATGCTCTCTCTGACTGCAACAATGGTGCCACCTTTCCTACCTGAATTTCGTTCGCTCACCTCACGTTCCTCCCCACACAACTGCATTTCTATTAATCTTTTTTCTTTTAATTCAATTTTAATTTCGTTCTATTCGGTTACAATCTCTCTATTCTCACCTGAATTTTTCATTTACAGGCCGCATTTGAGTGCAATGGAGTCACCTCCGGTAACGGTGCGTTCATCGGCGTCGCATTATGGGTAAGCAACCTCTCGCTATGGAAGTTGAGGTATTCCCGCCTTTAAACTCACACAATGTTTCTGTATTGAAATCGAAATCAGCTCCGAACTCGCCTCTTCGGCATGTTCAGTCCGTTCCCTGTGAGAAGGTTCCAATTGTTAAAACTTCTCATAATTCTGTCCCAACCTTCTCCGAGATTGTTACTACCACTTCTAATTTGGGAGATAAAACATCTCTCACATTCTCAGATTGTTCAAATTCTTTTGGTTCTATAATTCTAGACACTGATAAACGTATACTCTCATTTTCCGGATCTGAAACAGCAGAGTTAGCTAATAAATAGAAATTGGCACTTGTTGGTAAATATTCCCATGGAATTCCAGAGGTTAAGCAATTGCGTGCGTCTTTAGATCTCCTTAATTTGCATGGATCTGTTGATATCAAAATCCTGAATGTTCGACATGTCCTATTGGTCTTTTCACACCATGAGGATATGGCTAAAATCTGGATGAAGCCTGTTTGGTTCATCAATGGGATGCATATGCACATCTTCAAGTGGAGCCCTAAGTTTTCTATTAGGAAAGAGTCTTCCATTGTGCCTGTTTGGGTTAAACTTCCTGGCCTGCTAATCCACCCGTTTGATAAAAAAGCTCTATTCATGATAGGATCCTTGTTAGGTCAACCTCTACAACTTGATAAGCAAACAACTAATTGTTCAAGATTATCAGTTGTGCTAGAATTTGTATAGGAGTGGATCTATCTATTCCTAAACAGGAATCTATATTTTTCAAATATGACTCTGAAATGAGAACTCAGAAAGTCATATATGAGTCATACCCCCAATTTTGTACTGGTTGTTATCCATTGGGCATGACTTTCCTAACTGTTATACAGTTGGTAATGCACCGAAACCTGTGAGAAAAACTCCCCAGTCCCCCAGTCCTCTCCTACAACTCCTAAATCACCTCATCAAAATATTCAAACTGCAGAGGTTGCTTCTTCCTCCACCTCTGGTGCTCTCATTCCACCTCTGAATACTGAGGACCAGACACCTCAGTTGCAGGAAAAACAAACTTGGATACAAAGACCTGGGAAACAGATTATAAATGATTCCCAGGTTTGTCCTGTTTCCACTTCCAAACAATTTGAACACCTTCCTTGTGCTGAAGATATTGAATGTGGTAAGGATGATCTTGCTATCCAACTGTCTCCTCATTGTGCCTCACAAGGTAATAGAGCTATTGCTGAACCTGTGAGTAACATTGAGGAACCTCTTCTCCCACCTGCTGACAGTCATGTGTCACAAAAACAGGTGGTAAACTCCTCATCCTGCCCTCATGACAAAGCTTCAGGGAGTCAAACTTGTCCTGTCTCTGAACCTTCTTATGATACTCTTGATCCTGTCTCTCCTACCCACACTGATGTTATGTCTGAGGACTTTGTGGCTCAGAAACAAGTTGCCCTGCATAGACAGGGCAAATCTGTGTCTCCTAAAAGCAACAGAAAGGGCCTTGATAAGCTTACTATGCCTATTAGAACCAAACCTAAAAAGAAAATATGACTATACACACTTTGATTTGGAATGTTAGGGGCATTCATAACACCCCTACCCAAAATCATGTTCATCTGCTTTGCAGACTCCATCATATTCAACTTTTGGCTATTTTAGAGCCTATGTCCACTCCTGATTTCCCTTGGTACTGTAAGAAGGTAGGTTTTCAGCATGGTTATGGTAATATTTCTAATAAGATTTAGATTTTTTGGGTTCATTCTCTTGAGGTTCAGGTTATTAGAGACCTTGAACAAGTTGTTGAAATTTCTATTTCCTCTGGTGCTTTTCCCTCTATTATTCATAGTGTTTTTGTGTATGCTAAAAGTACTAGAATGGATAGGAGGGTTTTGTGGGATGACTTAAGGATGATGGCTCATTCTATACAGGATAGGCCTTGGCTTGTAGGGGTGATTTTAATTGCTTTTTATCTGAATCTGAGAGGGTAGGTAGCAATACCAATAGAACCCTGGACATGATTGATTTTGGTCAAATGGTTAGTGATACTGGCCTTATTGACATAGGCTTTCAGAGAGACCAAATGCACATTTGGATCAGAAATGACTTGAAAGAGAGGCTTGATAGAGTGTTTGTGAATAATACTTGGCATGATGTCCTCCCTAAATCTGGAGTGATTCATCTTCCTAGGGTTAAATCTGACCATGCTCCTCTCTTGTTTACTGCTCATTTGTCCACCACTAAACCTCCTTCTATGTTTAGATATATGAAGATGTGGTCTAGACACTCTAGCTTTCTTATCAATATCTCTCAGGTCTGGCAACCTCCCACTGGTTTTCATGGCATGAAAAACCTCTATCATAAACTGATTAGGGTCAAACAAAGATTGAGGTGGTGGAATAAACATGTTTTTGGTGATATCTTTGGTAACTTAAAGTTGTTGAGGCTCAGGTTGTGCTTGTTGAGAGGACTTGTGATCTTGATACTTCTCCTAGTAATCTGAGTGCCCTTAATAAATCTGTGGCTGAATTAGTCCTTGCTACCAAAATAGAAGAAGATTTCTGGCATCAGAAATCTTGTTGTAAATGGGTAGTGGAGGGTGAGAGAAATACTGCTTATTTTCATAATTCGGTGAAGTATAAAAGGACGAAATCCAGAATACACAACATTATGGAGAATGGTATGTTATATACCAATGATAGTGATATTCAGGCCTTTTGCAAAAGATTCTTCTCTAATCATTTCTCTAACTCTGCCAGTTGTGCATCTTTCACTGACTCTTCCCTTATTCCCAAAATCCCTGAGTCTCATTTCAGCATTTGTGTGATCATCCTACCATGGAGGAGGTTAAACATGCTTTGTTTTCTCCATTAATTCTAATAATGCTGCTGGCCCAGATGGGTTCTCTGCCCATTTCTTCCAAACCTGTTGGCACATCATCATATCATCCAACAAGATGTGTTGAATGATGTGATTGACTTCTTTGATGGTCAACCCCTTCCTAAAAGTTTCACATCCACCACCATTGTTTTGATCCCTAAGAAACCTCACCCACATAATTGGTCTGATTATAGACCAATCAACCTTTGTAATGTTACTAGTAAGATCATCACAAAGATCTTGAACAATAGATTGGCCACCCTTATTCATCTGCTGATCTCTCCCTTTCAAAGTGGCTTCATAAAAGGGAAACTCCTCAGTGACAATGTGCTCCTTGCACAAGAACTAATCCACTCCATTTCTCTCCATACCAAAAGCAATAATGTGGCCATTAAACTTGACATGGCCAAGGCCTATGACAATGTTCAATGGCCCTTCCTTTTGGATGTTCTGAATCTGATGGGATTTCCTTCTAAATGGATAGATTACATTCACAATTGCTTGTCTAATATCTAGTTCTCTGTGTTGGTGAATGGCTATCCTGTCGGTTACTTTAAATCTGAAAAAGGGCTTAGGCAAGGGGATCCTATATCCCCTAGCCTCTTTGTGATTGCTGCTGAATACCTGTCTAGAGGTCTCACTGATCTGTTCTACAAGAACCCTTCCATGCATTACAATTCCAATGGGGGCTTCCTTGTGTCTCACCTTGGCTATGCTGATGATTTTATCATTTTTACCAATGATAAAGATCATACCATCACTCTCCTGACTCAGTTTCTTGATAAATACTGTGAGGTCACAGGCCAGAGAATCAATAAAAGCAAAAGTGCTTTTATTATGAGTTCACACACCCCTCAACATCATATCACTAGAGTTGCCTCTGTCACTCAATTTTGCCATCAGGAGCTTCTTATTTCTTATCTTGGGGCCCCTCTGTATAAAGGTCATAAAAAGGGTATCCTTTTCCACTCCATCATTGATAAAATGCACAGCAAAATCAGAGGCTGGGAGTGGAAATTTCTCTCTTTTGGGGGAAGGCTTATGCTGATTAAAAGTAATCTCAGTACTATGTTTCTTCACCTCATTCTTGTGATCAAACCCCCTAAATATATTGTTCACAAAATTGAACAAATTATGGTTAGATTCTTTTGGGGCTCCAATGATTCTCAAAAACGAATTCATTGGATATCCTGGAGGAAAATCTGTAACACATATGCTGAAGGAAGTCTTGGCATTAGAGGGATAGGTGATGTTATTAATGCCTTCTCTATGAAACTCTGGTGGTTTCTTAGAGATCAAAAGTCCCTCTGGGCCAAATTTATGTATGCCAAGTACATAGGTGGTCAACCTGCTCTAATTGCTCCTATTGCTCCCACTGATAGTCTTGTTTGGAAAAGAATTTGTAAGGTTAAGAGTAATATGCAGCATCATACTGTTTGGAGTTTGGGGAATGGTAGAATCAACTTCTGGCATGATATATGGTACAATGATCCCCTCAGCTCCAGTATCCCTGAGTATATGGAGGGTACTGAGAATGTTGCCGTTGATTTTTTCTAGAACCAACAATAATTGGGATTTCTATAGACTATCACAGATTGTTGGACCTGTTTGGGCCACTAACATTTGCCAATTTCCAATTTCTTTAACTAACTCTGATGTGGCTAGATGGAAACATTCCTCTCATGGTAACTTTTCTCTTTCATCTGCTTGGAACATTTCTAGAACTCAGTTCCCCCATAATACCCTTTGTGCTAAAATTTGGAACCCTCTCCTTACTCCTTCAATGTCCATATTCCTGTGGAGGCTTATGCATAATAGATTGCCTATGGACACATTGTTACAACACAGAGGAGTCTCCATTGCCTCAAAATGCTGGTGTTGTAAACCTTCTTCTCCCTTATCCTCTGATAGCACTTACACTGAAGAGACACTTCCTCATCTCTTTTTATTCAATACACAGGTGCAGAAAGTGTGGTGTCATTTTGCAGGATGGTTGAGGGTCACAATCCCACACACTGAGCACATTAATTCCTTTCTTTCAAGTTGGCATAATTGTACACCATTCACACACACTGTGCACATAACATTCATCCTGTCATGCCTCATATGTTGGTTCATCTGGAAGGCTAGAAACAGTGCTAAACATGAAAATTTTGTTTTTGATTATAAAAGGATAATCCATAACATTCAGTCTCATCTTCAGTTGTTACATAGAAGTCATTTGATTACTTATAAGTTCTGGAAAGATTTGGAGGATATTGCAGGTTCTTCAGGATTTCACTTCCACAGGCATAAGAGCACCATCTCTACACCTTTGTATTGGACTCCTCCATCTCATGGATGTTACAAGCTAAATACGGATGGTGCATTCAGATCTACAAACAATGTTGCTGGCATGGGGGTGTGTTAAGAGATTGGAGGGGACAAATCATCCTTGCTTTTTGTGCCCCTGTTCTCAATTGCACAAACAGCCTTATGGCTGAATTCTCAGCACTTGACATGGGGTTATCTCTTCTAACTCCTCAGCATCTTCAATCCCTATGGGTGGAATCAGAGTCCTTGATTCTGGTTCATACTCTCACTAAGAATCTTCCTGGACATTGGACCCTCAGAAGACACATTCTCAGAATTCAAAATATGTTGATCCAAGGCACAAAAATATCACATGTTCATAGAGAAGGGAACAAAGTGGCGGATTTACTAGCTAACATGGGATGTGAAACTGCTTCAGCAACCACTTTTCAATCACCGCAGCTCCCAAGAATGGTCATTGGAACTAGTAGAATAGATAAACTTGGTCTTCCATACTTTAGAATTAGAAACAAAGTTCATTAACTGTGCTCTCTTAGATAGTGAATTTGTCTAACTTTATTGAATTGTCTTCCTTTGTAACAGACATGTAAATCTTTGATTAGTAATATACAGGTAAGGGGTCTTTGCCTAACCCCTACACCCTACACCCTCATTGGGTGTCTTTACACAAAAAAAAAAAAAGGTTAATAAATCAAGTTTTTATGTGTTTTAATGATGAATCTCTTTTTGCATTTCTGGTATTTTAGTTTGCTTTTCAACCTCGTTTATATATTTTTTTAACTAAATAAGACAAAGCACCATATACCCTAAACCAATAACTTGAAAACAGTATGTTGAATAGCTTATGAGAAGTAAGGACAGTTGCCACCATAGATGCCATTTCTTTTTTTCTTTTTGCTATAGATAAATTTAATAAGATAAAACTAATTAATTGTCTTCAGATAACGAATGCAAATCCCTTAAAATTACATTTTATGGTCAATATGCTAGATGTTTCTGGAGTTGGAATACTCGGTTCTTGATATGATCAACATATAAAAGAGTGATTAGTTTACTTTTCGAAAAACATAATAAGTAACAACCAACTTATTTCTCTTTAAATTAAAAGGTTCAAGAAAAACTACATGTTCTCAATTATTGTTCTATACCGAAAATATACAACTAATCGACAAATAATTGAAATAGAAAACATGAAAACAAAGACAGTATAAAGAGAGAAACCAAAATATACAGTGTAAGAACAATTATTCTCAAGCAAGAATATAAATATAGAAGAATCGAGAATCTCATGTTTTGAAACAACTAAAAATCTGTATGTACATATTATAAATTGAATTTTTAAACCAAATTAAGATTATATTTCTATCGACAATGTTTTTTTGACTTATTGACATGGTATTGAAATTGCTCCTTGAGAACATTCATCAAGATATTAAAGATCTAAACATACTAAATTAAGTAACAATTATATTATTAACAAATATCCTTTATCTACTCACTAAGTTTCAAAATCATCTTCCTTTGATGTGTTCTAGTTTATACAATTATATCTATATAAGATTAATGTTTTTTTTTTTAAAAATAGGTGGTGTTAATCATCTAAGCATTAGAGCACATTGCATATCCACTTTACCAATCAATGACAAAAAGCAGTAAGACCTACATGATGTTACATGTATTTTAAACTTAAAAGCACATTTCAGTGAGCCTAAATGGCTCAAAGTTCTGCTAGCAAAATACCAGTCAATACTGAAATACAAGAATGTGTCAGATACCAAGTCATGTCATTATACAGCTGGCTATACGAAACACTGCCAATCCAAACACCAATAACTGACAGTCCTCATTTGCCCCTGGATAAAGGAAAACAAATGAAAAATCAGTGTATAATTTTGCAGACATCTTCTCGTAGCTATTACTAATGTGCCTTAAAGCATATATATCAAAAGAAACTAAGACACAGAATTCACATACGTGTTCATCATCAAGGTGATGTTGTCCCCTTTTAACAGAATCCTTCCTGATTAGCAGAAGAGAAAGTACGCATTTGAGATTATGCTTGCAAAAGGAAGTAATTGATACAATCCACGGTTGAAGTGTTCGGATTTAAACAAATATCATTCAAGTATAAGTGTTTACCAAGTTCCTTTCTGCTCTTCTTCTTCACATTGACTTCCTCAGCATCATCCAGGACCAAATTCATATATTCGTCAAAGCCCTGTTTCAAAAGAGGGTTTACGCTTGTAAAAATTAAGATGAAATTTGGAATGACTGATGCCTTAGTTTGTAAAATAGTATGTAATATTTCAATGACTTGTTGAGCTATTAAGTACCCTAATGGAAAGGCAGAGGAACTGATTATTCATATAACAAATCAAGAGCATAGAATAAATAGTTCATACTAACGGATGATTATAGATGTACCCTTATTAACACACGCACACACAAACACCACTCCTCCAACCCACCTACGCACACACGCACACAGAGACAGAGAGAGCTCCATTCCCAGTGTCTTCTCTCTTGGACAACAAAATGGTGACAAAATTCTTTAAATCTAATGACATACTCTGATAGTTGACTGAGAAATTGAGACAGCATTATTCACCTCACACCTAAGAGCTAACTAAACAATTGAAGTTCTTGACCAGTATACACAAGCCATAAAAGGAAATACAAATAAATTGCAACATTGAGTTCACATCAAAACCTCGAACTGACAGAACCTCCACCCACTAAATTAGATCTCATCTCTTTCATTTATTAATTTTTAAGGTCCAGCCTGAAGATCTCACATGCCAGATTTGGTATAGAGGATGACCGAAATTTCCACTCAAGTTATCATACAGCACAACCACTACCAGTTTTCAGCCCAAGAAAACCACGCAAATATAGAACACCAATACACCATCTAATTAGTCAAAAAGGGATATTTCAGGAAAAACTTACATTATGTCATGTGCGCCTTTAATTGCCAGAAATAAAAGCAGCATAGAAAAATCAAGACTTACAATTATTCGGCCTTCAATCCTGAGATCCTTTTGCTCAAACAGCCATATCTGAATCCGAGCTTTCTGCACAACATTCACTTATATCATATTCACAAAAATTAAATTAAAAAAATAACATTGGCGAGATTTCGGCTGCAAACTTACACTTTGAAGAAACCTAAAAATCAGATTCTGCAAAAAATACAAAAACAAAAGAAAAAAAAAAACAAGGTTGTTACCTAAATCACACGGTTAAAAAATGATAACAAAAAAGCCAGAATAAGGGGCATGATGAAAGTACAATAGGTTGGGTCATAATCCTCTGAACTTTAGTGCTAGCCATCGCTGCTAATTGCCTCTCAACTGTCGAATTTGTTTTCTTCTACAGCAAAAACCCTAGCTGAAGTCTGAAGAGCGAGATCTTTTTAATTTCTGAATTTTATGATCATCTCGCGCGCCAAGGCCACAGTAAATAAGGGTAAGTTCAGCTGGGCTGGCCTCCAGTCTCCAGATGGCAAGCAGGCCCAACCAAGAATGGACATTAGAGCCCAAATTGCTGACTCAATGATCCAGCCTCATTTTAGTCAGATTCTTCAATTTCACTCTTTACTCGTTGACACAACATATTTTAATTTCGACCACTTTTACCTCTTTTTTAATTGACATGTCTCTATTCCAAAAGAGTGTTTCATCTCATATTTCATTGTACGGATATTTGTCACGTGTATAAAGATTATCGTATAAATTTTCAACCATAAATTAAGTATAATTTTGGATTTTAAATATGGGTTGGATTGTAATGACAAAAGTAGCGACCATTGTGGACTTTAGCATCTATGTGGACATTAAGCACAAAATCCGAAAGCATGAACATTAATAATTGATAATGACATAAGAAAACTCTCGTAAAAATAAAGGATCAAATGAATGGAAAGACACATTGAACAATATATTTCTCTTGTTTTTTCTTATGTTCTTCATGTAGCATTCAGACCGAATGACTGCCCGGTCGCCCTACGCGACTGTCCCTTCAAAAGAATTGTCCTGCTACGAATAAGCGATAGGCTATATAGATATTGTTCCAATCAATTAGTATACATATATTTTATCTTTATATTACATGAAAAGAAAATTATTTACACCAATATTGTGGATCATACAATTGTAATGTGATCTCATTCTCATAAACTTTGTCCAAGTTCCAATAGTATTCCATATAAAAAAGTTCAAATACAAATATATTTATGGCTTGATATAATTTGAATACTAGTCTTCAACGATTGTCTATAGCAAGTATAATGATATTTTTTGGGGTATATCTAAAAGATATTTAATTCATAACTTATTCAATTAATTTCTTCACAATAAATCATATAATTTATTACATAAATTCGTACAAGTAATTGCAAGTAAATTAATCTAATCGCATGCATATCGTATTGGGTTCGTATTTTTATTCCACTATTTAAAGTGATGCTAGGAATCCATGAACAAAATCACATCCAAATAATTAACAACTCACATTCCAATGAGGGATACATTTTATACATCCAGAAAAGTAGACCAATGATTGGAGATGTTAAACAGGTTGATCTTAACTGTTTTGGACTAGCCCAAGCATTCTTCGGGCCAAAATAGTATTTGGGCAAAATGGACCGGCAATATTGGAGCCTAACCTTGACCCTAACGGACTTCAGGCTAAACATGTCACTATTGGGCTATAAGTCAAAAAATTAAAAATTCTATATTTAAATCTAACATTTAAACTAGATCATGTATAATATTTAAGTTTAGCATTTTAAGTTAAAGTATTTATTACAAAAATAAAGTCACGCATGGTTTATAACAGAGCATTAACAAAGTTATAAAGTTAAATATTTTATAATTTAAATTTTAAAAATAAAACTAATATTATTTACGCATATAAAATACAAAAAAAATAAATATTTTTTTTCCCGAAATTACTCATATGGCTATAAGTCAAAATTTTCAAAATGATATATTTAAACATAAAAGTTTAAATTGACCATATATAACATTTAAGTTTAACATTTAAATTTAAACTATTCATTATAAAAAAAAGTCATGCATAGTTTATAATTACATTACATTAACAAGATTATAAAATTTGATTTAGCAATACCATTTAGAAATATAATTTATATCCTAAATAATCTAATCAAACTTTGTGATATTTTTTATTTAGAATAAAAATCGGAATGCTAAATTAAGTAATAAATAAAACAAATGGTAAAAGAATCTTGTTGAGAAATATAGCTTCTTTGGCAAAGTTAAAGACTTAAAGATGAGTGAGTTGTGAATTTGAAAAATACATTTACTAGTAATAAGTAATAGATAATAGGCAATAAAAGCTGATATATAATATTGGAATTATATTTATTTTTTCAAAAATAAAAATGGTTGGCTTCGGGCTAGCCGGGTTAACCTTTGAGGTAGCCCAAATAGGCTTTGGACTAAGCGGTCCGAGCCAAAATAATTCAGTCGTAACCCTATTTTTTCTCGGGTTATAATGTTTGAACCAACATGTCGCAACCCTTTTAACATCTCTAAAAGTGATGCAAATAATGAAATAAAAAATTTGAAGTTTTTTTTATAAGGGAAAAGGGATGTCATAGGAGGGAAGAAGGATGAGATTCAAAATCGAGTATGCTTGTCCGGTACCCGTCATTTGACCACACGGGCTACATTCGAATCTAAATTTCAAGTCTTTTTAGAGCATCTCCAATGGTTGTTATTACATGCATTATAACATTTTAATAACGTAATTACTATTGTGGAGTCCAGAAGTAATGCCAACTCATCCACCGCGTTAATAGATTGTAACATTTAAGCTAAAAAGAACAAAAAAAACAACATAAAAAGAATGTTGGAAAAGAGAGTGTGCAACAAACAAGGCTTGTGAAAGGTGCGTACAATAAACACTCTTGAAAAGCGTCTGATAGTGGTTGGTAAAGGGGGCCTACGTGTTGTATGTAATAATGTAATCATACAACCATCTTTTTCGGACGGGATCTCTATTCCAATTTTATGTTTCATCTTATATTCCAGTGTGCGGATCGTCGCCACGTGTCTTTTTAGTGAAATAGAGTTGACAGAGACTTAACATATGCTTGACAACAGATTTCCACACCTTCCTTATAGAGTCCCAAGATTCTAGCACTCCAAATCTCGTTTTTTTGCTCGGATTCAGATATCATGGAAGAGAGATGGAACAAGATAAAAAAATAAAAAATAAAAAACAAAAACCTGTTGCCTCTTCCACAGAAACAAAGCTATACCAATTAAGCGCTCGTTGCTTTTCTCGTTCGAGTTTGACGAAACACCACAAGTTGGATTAGTCTCTTTTGTGAGTAATTTCTAACTTTTCATTGATTTTTCTCTTTTTTTTTTTTTTTGCAATTGTAGGCTAAGGAAATTTTTTATTTATGTTGTGTGTATTCATTTGTCATTGAGATGTAGAGTATCTTGTGACAATTCATGTCTAACTAGTGAAGTTTTTTTTTCTTTATTAAATTAAATCATTACACTAATTGATTATTTTCTTTATATCCATTATAACGTCTGCAATGTTTTTCATTTTTCTAGGTTGTCTTTTTTTTTTGAGATTGTTGTTATCCACAATTACATATGCATTGATCATATTTGAAAATTCTCCCCATGAAGAAGAATTGTGAGAAAAATAGCTTCCAATTGTTTAATGAAATGCAATAGTGAAAACAAACTTGTACATATATATATATATATATATATATAGGATTTAGATCTAGTGAGTCCACATTAGTTATGTAAGTATGTGAGACCAAATCTGGAGCGTTGAGTTATTTTTTAAACGGTCTAGATTAATCAGTTTTTGTCCTTTTTTAATGGTTAATTAATTGAAGAAAAGGGCTTTTTGGTAAATCATATTTTATATCAATTATTAGGGGGGGTTATATTTGGTAGTGATTTTTCATATTCCTAGAATTAAGGGATCAGTTTTAATCGTGATCTCTCATCCATTTCTTCTCTTTTGAGTCTACTGGCCGAATTAAGAAAAACTCTCTCGGACGAAAATCTCACTTGGTTGAAACTCTCAATCTCTCTCTGTTAAAGATTTCTTCACATCTCCCTCGCGAAAGATTTCTTCACCTCTAGTTGTTCTTCGAAGCGACATCAACTCGACGACAATTATTCGAAGTGGCACCATCTCCGAGTAGTCTGAACAGCCTCACCTTCTTCTCCGAGTCGACGGCCACATTGTAGTTGGAACAAGGTTTTTTTTTTAGTTCATCTTTCGGAGTTTTTTTCAAGAATTTATGGGTTACAAAACTCCTTCTCTAAATATATCATTTGCACAAACATATGATAATGTCTGGATTTCTATTTTTTTTTATAGTTTTTTATTTATTGTTGCAGCTTTGAAAACCTAGAACCCTAGAATAATTGTGGTTTTCTATTTTTACTTTATTTTTATTGGTTTTTTGGGGTATTGTTGCATTTTTAGGATGTTGATATGTTCTTTATTTTAGTTTTGAGTTTGGGTAAGTTCCCTTTATTGTTTTTTTTAGTTTTTGATGTAACACGATGAAAAGTTAGGGAAATAGGGTTTAAATTGCTATGTTTTTATGTCAAATATGTACAAATGCTTATTGAGTTCGAATCTTTGCTTATTTATGTTATTATAACTGCATAGTTTGGCTCCGTTGTGGGTTTAAATATGGTTTTTGCTCGCTTATTTTTATTGCTAATCATGCTTATGTAGGTTTTGTTTTTACGCTTATGTATGCTTTATATTATGCTTATGCTTGTTTGTTTTTATGCTTATCATAGACAAAAATATTTCTTGTACGTTGCGAGAGATTCATTTGTTTTTTTCTTGTCAAATGTTTGCTTATTAAGCGAAAAGATCATGCTTACGTAGGAGAAAATGTTGCTTATTTTGTTGTAACTGTCATTTTTGTTGGATGACAATATGGATAAATGCATATGAGTTGCTTATGCTGGTAGTACAACTTGCTTATGTGTGTAGTAAATATTGCTTATAGAGATAAAAAAATACTTGGTACAAATATATTGCTTATTAAGACCAAATATTCTGCATGTGTATATATAAAATGATGCTTTCATAGCATAAATGGGTTATTTTTTAGATATCTTTGTTGTGGCTTTGTGTATTGATTAGTTTATATAACTGTATGCTTATACAATTATTGATTTGTTATATGTATTTAATATTTTTTGTCAACATTTTTACCAGGAGTATGCATCCAGAGTCTTGTAAAAATTGTCATGTCTTGGTACGGATGTTGTTGATATAATTATCTTTCTTTCAAATGCACCGAAAGAGGTAATGGGGATGCACAATTTTGCAAAGTCCAAGAAACAACCATTTTCACTATGCGTCACATGGAGTTGTATGTTGGAGGAGGTATCAGAAATTGGGATGGTGGGCTGGAGAAAAACAATGAGGCGCAAATATTGATGATATGCAGGAAATATGCCGTTGCGATTTGTTTGGATGATGTGAATGAGCGGAGGAATTGAATCTGTGAGAGAGCGAAGAAGTTTCTTTGGAACAACGTAGGATTATAGCAAAACGATGTTGTTGTTTGTTTATTTTGAACAAATGGTTGAACAGTATATGTTGTTTTGGATTTTTAAATTTGTGGTTGGGTTTGGTTTAATTATTAGAGATGTTAAGCAGGATGTAAATGCTATATAAGCAATATCATGGTATAATATGCAATGGTATCAGGGTTTATTTTAAACATCTATCGTGTAGTGAAGCATGGAACATAAAGTCAATAAATAAACAATAGTGTTCATGATCATAAGCAATTTTATAAGAACAATTAAGCAATACTTTATAGATACCTAAGCAAATGATTGGTCTTAAAGATGCAAACTCATGAAATGAATTTAATTGACAGTGAATATGCAACATATATTTAATAGATAAGCAAAAAATATGTAGATAGTTAGCACATTATTTTTTCGTATACGCTAGGACACACCATTTGACATTTTGTCGTGCATATGCAACATATACTCGATGGACAAGCAATATGAGTTTGTTATGTAAGCAATTTTTTTTTATTTTGCATAAAATGGCGCTTTTTTAGAAGATAATTTTACTATAAGAATGCAAATTAAAATCAATAAATAAGCAACATTGTTCATGTTCGTAAACCTTTTATTATAACAATTAAGCAACACTTTATATATACATAAGCAAAGCAACGATTTATAGAAGCACAAATATTTTTTTTTTTTTTTCGATTTTAATTTAACGATTTACAGAGGTATCAAATGTCTTGGTGAAAAAGAAGACTTTAATTGACATAATTATTCGTGATTTTGATTTGTTTTGGATGGTAATATATATTATTGGTAATTGCTCCTATTTTCATGGGATTTGATTGTATGCTTTGGACTAATATACCCCTATACCTATTTAATTAGGCTTTTTATATATTTTATGCATTTTTAATATTAGCCATTGAAATTTGTTGATCTATGGTTCAGATTTGGTCCTACGTACTTACATAAGGCATGGGTTTCATATAACCCTCCCCTATATATATATATATATATATATTATTTTTCTCTCTAACCACTTAATTCAAATCCTTTTTAAAATTATAAGTAATGGATAGAGATATTACTATTTGTAGGTCCCAAGGGGTGTAAGTGTAAGGTTTAGAAGGGGGGGGGGTTGAATAAACCTTACCAAATTTTCGATTTAGTCCTTTTAAATCTACTGAGTTAATTCTACACAAACCGTGTCCTTGATGGATAGTCGAATTAGTCACTCAGAGTTAATCTCTCAATGACTCAAATTTGAGCCGTTGATGGAGTAACTCACCGTTGGCTACAATTTAACTCAACCGTGGTTTTATTTTCAAAGACTTAACACCCTTAAGTTTGATAAAGCAAGATTTTAGAGCTTGATTTAGTACTTATAAATTATCAAATGGATAGCAAATTTATCAAATAGATATAAGCAATTAACGGTCATGAATTTAAATGTTTGAAATGTAAATGACACAAAGAAAGTTTTTATAGAGGTTCGAAGATGGGGTAATTCTTCTACTCCTCTCTTCTCCAACTCCCCGGAGGAATCCACTAAGTAATGACCAGGTTTACAAAGCGGTAATCCCCAGATACAAGTCTTGATCACAACATCCGACTTGATCCTTAGGGACTCGATCTGAGACGCCTTGATCACTCACCGGCTTCTCGTGCGACTCGGCTTCTTCACAGGGCAATCTGCTTTGTTACTACACTCACTTGCTCAAGCTCTTTGGATTTGATCACGAAGCCCTCCAAAAGCTTAAGACTTGGTTCAACTCTTGAACCTTTCTACAATCCTTCCCGGAATGTAGACCCCTTTTCTTCAAGAGTTTCCTCTTCAACTGATTGAAGTTCTCTTTCCTTCACAGTGAGTGTTGGATTGATGTACTTCGTAATGTAGCTTGAGGATTGAGATTGTTTCATTTTTTTCTAATGTGCTTGTGTATCTCACGTATGTGTCATTCATGCATCGATCTTTTCTCAAACAAACTCCTCAGCCTTTTATAGTGAACTTTCAAAAATTTGCGCGTTGAAGAGATAGGCTTATTTTTGAAAGTCACTTTGCAACGATCGTTGGCTTAGCTTCTTGGAATTGCCATTTCCTCGTATGAATTGTTCTTTCACCTTTTCGGAGTTCGACACGGTTTGGTGCTTCCCATTGGTTCATTCCATTTGCACGCTTCGACTGAGCACTCCGAGAAAGGTGGTATGGAGATATTACTTGTTTAAGTAAATCTCTTGATTTACTCGTGCAACGTTCTTTTTCTGATTATCTCGACTTTGCATTTCCTTGTTTTCCCGAGGTGACTTAGAGTCGCTTTCAATCATTTGATGACTCTTCCGTCACTTCAACTTGAGACTTGGCTTTTCTTGAGTTGACTTGACTGATGCTCCACTCACCGCTTCTTCAAAGAGAGTTCCCGTCTACTCTTCTTTGCCATACTCAAATTGTCTCGCAGTGAGTCTTCCTTCCAGTCTTGGTGTCTTCTTGCATGTTAGGGCGTAGTCGCTTTAACTCGGCACTCACCACTAATTGTTACAATACGGTTTACAACAAGAATTGGGGTGCCAACTTTCTATTCTAAGTTTTACATGGCATTCATCAAAATCTAAACAATAAAATTCCTAACAATTTCCCCCTTTTTGATGATGCCAAAACTTAAACCATACAAAGATGCAAATGATGGCTCAAAAGCTACCTTTAAAACCGTAGGCAAGTGCACCTATCGTTTTATAATATAGATTATTGAGTACCGAGTGTCATTCCCACGAGGATTGTAAGTACTAATAATTACCGTCTTTTTGTTATTTAATCTAACAATTTTCAGAGTTTTTGTTTGATGAAAAAGGAAAAACAAATTATAAATTGTAAAAATGAAGTAAAATTTGTAGAATAAGAAATCAAGAGATAAAAGTGTGTTTGAATGTAAATCCCTCTAGAGTGTTTTTGTGATTTGACAAGTTAAAAGATTCAACCATAAGCCCTTAAGTAAAAACCAACCTCTTTTAATAAAATCTCATGCTATGTGGACCGTAGAAATTCCCGATTTAAGTTAATCCCTTTCTCAAGGCGAAAAACTCCTAATCTCAAGTTGATTAATCAAATCTCTTTCTAGTTAAAACCCCAAGATTGCATTATAACGATTTATGAATTCCCATATTAGGTTTGACCCTAATCCGAAGATTTATGTCGTCCCTATATCTAGGATTGCATGCAACTCTTTTCACTTATATAGGTTCTATTTCACCATGAATCTCTCGATTTCCCGGATGAAAAATAAACTTCAAATCAATATTGCGCATATATCAATTCGAATGAACGAAGCATAATATAAGTGAATCACACAAAATATGAAGATTTTATTAAAAACATACACACCTTAATCACAAATCCATTCTAGAGTTCATTACATTCAAACACTAGGAGTTTAGCTACACATGATTTTGACCAAAGAATAAATTACACAAGAAGATTTAAGTATTGTAGACATGGTGTACTTATCTTTCTCAAAATCTCAATTGACTTCTTTCTTGATTGATGATGTTGCTCAAGCCTTCTTCTCCAATATTGCCCCAAGCTTTCTTCTCCAAGACCTCTTGATCCCAATTCTACTTAATGAAGTGAATACAATGAATATTTCCCGAGTATCTAATGAATGCCTCTCCCAACTTCAACCTTGGCTTTTATAGGCAACCAATACATTGATAGTACTCTCTTTTGTTAAACAATTGCCTCCATTTTCCTTGTTGGTTGGTGAATTCTTGTATTCAAGTGATGAGGAGGGGACATGGAGACATGTTTCAAAAAATAGGGTGTTAAAAGTGTACAAAAGTGGCCAAAATGGGTTGGTTGGTGAGTTTTCCCCAAATTCCGCAAAGAAAAGTTGCAAAAAGAGGTTAGGACATGCCCGTGTCGCCCGAACGGCGGGCCGTGGCTGTTCTATCACACGAGGACTCGGGAAACATGGCGGAGTGCTCCCCAACACGGCCAGGCCGGTGTCTCTGGACACGGCCAGTGTTGGAACACGGCCTGGCCGTGTCGGAGGCTGTTTTGTGCGAAAAATCGAGTTTTTAGCTCCGGCGAACACGGCCGTGTTGCCCGACACCCCCTGCCCGTGTTGGACCAAAAAGGCCCCGAAATGACGCTGCGTTTGGCTTGGAATTTCGAGCGTTTTGCATCCTTAAACTCCCAGGTATGTTTTGACATGAATCCATGGTCCGAAATTCACCAAAATTAGCCCCAAATGGTCAATCTACATCAATAAAAGCACCTCGGAGTAATATGAACTATGTACAATCAAAAATTTATAAAACTAACAATAAAATAACTCGAATACTACTCAAATATACACATAAAACATGCATAAAAAGACCCTTATCAAACCACCTCCAACTTTGAACTTTGCTTGTCCTCAAGCAAAACATTATATCAAAAAGATGGATTCAATAAATCACAACACAAAAATTTTTTATCTTTTTTTTTTTCAACACATTGAACACAAGCAGTCAAGTTCTTAGCCTTCTCAACCCGAATTAACCATTCAAAAAAATTATTTTGCAAAGCGATCGATCGTCAAGAAAGACCGTAATATCGGTGGCATTATTGAGACTTGAAATCATCACGCCACAAATATTGATAGTTATGAACAACTTCAATTCAATAATGCTATGAAAATACAAGAACTCAATGGATCATAGTAGTTAGCTTACTAGTCGTATAACCAAGCTTCTTGAACTTTATTGGAATGAGAAGTCAAGAGTATTCATTCTCCTTTTTTTTTTCGTTCTCTTTTTTTTTTTTTTTTTTGGGGACCTTTCGAGACATGCTTACACTAGGTTTATATTTTGAATTTTTTGTTCAAACACTCCTGTGGTGGTTTCCCATACTCATATTCGTGTCGCCGTTTTACGTAAAAAGACAAACATGGGGCTCATGAATGCTCCTAGTTACTAAGCAACAACAAATAGAGAGTATAACCTCGATTGGTCCGTTTTTTTCTTCTTCTTTTTCTTTTTTTTTTTCTTTTTTTTTTTTTATTCGCAAGCTTGGTTTAACAACTCGTTAACCACTACTAAATCACGAGTTCTCGGGCGTTCATAGCGCTAGGTATCGTCGTATATGCCTTAACACATCAAGTATTTATGGTGTTAGAAATCTCATCAAAATTTTGTCTCAGCATCCACGCTAATCTATCCTAGACAATCAATTGCTTCACATTGAAAACACAAATTAACAAGTTAATGTAGGTATAATTGGGCTAAGTTATTGACTAGCAAACATTCAATTTGTTAAAAAAAAAATCATATCTCTCACAAACAAGCATACAAGCATTCCGAAAATGTTATTGTACCCACCTCCAACTTTATGATTCACATTGTCCTCAATGTGAAAGAAAGAAATGGACAAACACACACACAACACACTCAAAAAAAAAAAAAAAAAAAGCAAAGAAACTAGAATGATATAAAAGAAGTGGAAAAGAAAAATACGACCTTACTACAATAGTGGAATCGGTGTTGAGCGACCATTGGGTTGTTTTGCTACGGGACCTTCAACGACATCTTCATACCTAATCAAAGTTAAGCAAAACACAACTCGAATACCGTGAAATCTCAAATATTCCCAATTAGGACAAGCAAGAAGAAGTTCAAGAGTTTTTTTTTTTTTAATGATTTGAAAATGACTCTAAGGACTTGTGATTATTTTGAAAGAAAATAAAATAAAATAAAATAAAAATAAATGAAAACAATTGCACACAAACATCGGGTTGCCTCCCGGTAGCGCTTAACGTCAGATAGCCGACTACGCTCACCTAGATGTGAAGATTTAATCGGGCGGAGCCAACTTATGAAAATCCTTAACATCGCCACCTAAGTCAAATCTCGAACAATTTACCTTGACGGTCCCATTTTTCTGCATTTACATCTTTAAATGTGAACTTTTCTCAGGCACTTCTACATACTTGAACATCACATGCTTTCAAGGGTTTATTAGATGGTGTATCAAGCAAAGGATCATTTTTCCCAATCAAGTTTATAGGAAAACAAGTATCATCTATGTGATTTTTCAAGGGAATTTTAAAGATAACTTGTTCACTCCTTACTCTCAAAATAAGTTTTCCATCATGCACATCAATGAGAGATTTTGCAAAAGAGCTGGCAAAAGGGACGCCCTAGAATTAAGGGAACTTCTAAATTATCATGCATGTCAAGAATAACGAAATCGACTGGAAACACGAATTTGTCAATCTTGACTAACACATCATGAATAATACCTCTAGGATGTTTAATCGATTTATCGGCTAATTGAATGTCCATCCTAATAGGTTTAAGTTCACCTAATCGTGCATGCTTAAATGTTTCATAAGACATCACATTGATACTAGCTCCCAAGTCGGCTAGTGCCCTATCAACAGGTAAATCATCAATTGTGCAAGGGATAATAAAGCTTCCTGGATCATTAAATTTTTGTGGTAGTTCATTGGAAGGGCATTTATCATTCAATTGCACATTTAATAATTTGTTAAGCTTATTTTCACTAGGAATGATGTCATTAAGATCCCTAACATGCTTTGAAGGAGGGTCAACAAATGGAATATTGACATGTAATTGTTTGAAAGAATTAAGGTACTTACCAAATTTGTCCTCACTTCTATCTTCTTCTTGCTAGACTCCGTAAGGGATCTTGGGCTTGTTCGCAACCTCCTTTTTCATGAGATTTTCTTTGGGCATGTCATCCTCCACGATTTCGCATGGCGGCATTGGCATAATCATGCTCATGTGGAAAACCGATGGTGATTGCCTTTACGTGCTCCCTTGGTTTGGTTGATTACCCGACAAACTACCTTGTGGCCTTTCGTAAATCATCTTCGCAATCCGCCTATTTGGTTTTCCAGATTATGGATAGATGCCTCTTGATTTCTCAAGGATGTTTCCACCGCACTGAATCGGGTATCTCATTGATTGCACAAACTTTGTTATAAGATCTTCCAAGTTAGGCTTACCTTGATTTGGTGAAATCCGAGACGGCGTGTGTAGATCGGGATTGGGATTAGGTCGTGGTTGGCCTTGATTTCCCAACCAAAATTAGGATGTTGTCGCCACCCAGGATTATATGTGTTCTTTGTAAGGATTACTTGGGTGATTTCGCCTTGATTCCCAACGTAATTAGCATGTTCGGCGTGAGGAATTGTGTGTGGACAATCCCGATGATTATGCGATCCTCCGCAAGTTTCACAAGATAAAATATGCGGTGGTGGTGGTTTAGGAGTTGCTAGATCGTCAATCTTTGGGTCAAAGCTTCACCATGCGCGGCTAGCGTAACCATCTGATCCGCATTATAAACACCCACTGCTCTGGTAGGTTTACTCAACGGATTGCCATTGATAGCCATTCATGGCCATTCCTTCTATGAGATCTTGGGTGGCTTCGGTGTTTTATTGTTCAACGTTCCCCATTGCCGATCAATCATTTGCCTCGTCGATGAGAGTAGCCCATTGTAAAATGTTTGGACTTGCATCCAAATGGGAAGACCATGATGTGGGCATTTCCGCATCAATTCCTTGAATCTCTCCCAAGTGTCATACAAGGTCTCATCGCCCTTGAGTGAATGAAGAGATCTCATTCCTCAATCGTGCGGTTTTGGCGGGTGGAAAATACTTGAAGGAACTTTTCGCCATAATGTTCCACGTTGTGATTGTTCCCTTCGGTAAAGTGTTTAGCCATTGTTTAGCCCGTCCCTGAGAGTAAATGGGAACAGCGAACGGATGGCATCGTCGAGACTCCATTTATTTTGAAGGTATCGCAAATTTCAAGGAAATTCGCGATATGATTATTTGGATCTTCGCTGTAGGCTGTCGAATTGAACAAATTGTTGCACCATTTGAATGACATTCGGTTTGATTTCAAATTATTGGCCGCAATAGCGGGCCTTACGATACTAGACGATGTCAGCGGCCATAGACGACTTGCATACCGTACATGGTTCTTTTTTGTTCATCCGCCATATTGGGATCCTTGCCTTCGTTAATATCCTCCTCGTGGTCTCAGATTAATACTTTCCTCTCGTGTTGCTACTTCCCGGCGGTGTCGCGCTTCCAAATTCGGCGACGAGTAGCATGCATCATAAATAAAGAGGATAAGTGTAATCCAAGACTTACAAAAAGATAGATAAAAAAAAAGACAAATGATGAAATAAAATAAAAAAAATGATTAAATTAACAAAAATAAGGTGTTCTTAATATTACAATGATCACAACGGCGCCTAAAACTTGATGGCTCAAAAGCTACCTTTAAAACCGTAGTGTGCACCTATCGTTTTATAGTATAGATTATTGAGTACCGAGTGTCATTCCCACGAGGATTGTAAGTACTAATAATTACCATCTTTTTGTTATTTAATCTAACAATTTTCGAGTTTTTGTTTGATGAAAAGGAAAAACAAATTATAAATTGTAAAAATGAAGTAAAATTTGTAGAATAAGAAATCAAGAGATAAAAGTGTGTTTGAATGTAAATCCTCTAGAGTGTTTTTGTGATTTGACAAGTTAAAAGATTCAACCATAAGCCCTTAAGTAAAAACCAACCTCTTTTAATAAAATCTCATGCTATGTGGACCGTAGAAATTCCCGATTTAAGTTAATCCCTTTCTCAGGCGAAAAACTCCTAATCTCAAGTTGATTAACTGAAATCTCTTTCTAGTTAAAACCCCAAGATTGCATTATAACGATTTATGAATTCCCATATTAGGTTTGACCCTAATCCGGAAGATTTATGTCGTCCTATATCTAGGATTGCATGCAACTCTTTTCACTTATATAGTTCTATTTCACCATGAATCTCTCGATTTCCTGGATGAAAAATAAACTTCAAATCAATATTGCGCATATATCAATTCAATGAACGAAGCATAATATAAGTGAATCACACAAAATATGAAGATTTTATTAAAAACATACACACCTTAATCACAAATCCATTCTAGAGTTCATTACATTCAAACACTAGAGTTTAGCTACACATGATTTTGACCAAAGAATAAATTACACAAGAAGATTTAAGTATTGTAGACATGGTGTACTTATCTTTCTCAAAAATCTCAATTGACTTCTTTCTTGATTGATGATGTTGCTCCAAGCCTTCTTTCTCCAATATTGCCCTAAGCTTTCTTCTCCAAGACCTCTTGATCCCAATTCTACTTAATGAAGTGAATACAATGAATATTTCCCCGAGTATCTAATGAATGCCTCTCCCAACTTCAACCCTTGGCTTTTATAGCAACCAATACATTGATAAGTACTTCTTTTGTTAAACAATTGCCTCCATTTTCCTTGTTGGTTGGTGAATTCTTGTATTCAAGTGATGAGGAGGGACATGGAGACATGTTTCAGAAAATAGGGTGTTAAAAGTGTACAAAAGTGGCCAAAATGGGTTGGTTGGTGAGTTTTCCCAAATTCCGCAAAGAAAAGTTGCAAAAAGAGCTCCCGACACGCCCGTGTCGCCCGAACGGTCGGGCCGTCTTTGTTCTATCACACAGGGACTCGGGGAAACATGGCGTGCTGCTCCCAACACGGCCAGGCCGTGTCTCTCGGACACGGCCGTGTTGGAACACGGCCTGGCCGTGTCGGAGGCTGTTTTGTGCGAAAAAATCGAGTTTTAGCTCCGCGAACACGACCGTGTTGCCGACACCCCCTGCCTGTGTTGGACCAAAAGGCCCCGAAATGACGCGTTTGGCTTGGAATTTCGAGCGTTTTGCATCCTTAAACTCCCGGTATGTTTTGACATGAATCCATGGTCCGAAATTCACCAAAATTAGCCCCAAATGGTCAATCTACATCAATAAAAGCACTTGCTCGAGTAATATGAACTATGTACAATCAAAAATTTATAAAACTAACAATAAAATAACTCGAATACTACTCAAATATACACATAAAACATGCATAAAAAGACTTTATCAAAAATAACAAAGATACATACAGATAGTGTATTGACATAGAATGTATACGCGCATAATCAATCTTTTTATTGATCATATCATTCTTGTACTTAACACAACTGTTTACAAAGTGTATCGAGTATATAATTGTCTTCACAAAAATTTATAACTTTATTACGTACACTTACATTGTATGTATTTATATAATAAAATACATGAAGGGTTGACAACAACACTTCATCTCCTTCATTGCTCTTCTTTTTCATCTTGTTCACCCTCTTCTTCTTTCTCTTTCTTCTCTTCTTCTCGTCAAATCACCGCCTTCTTTTTCTTCTCATATGCTTTTCCTCGGCTTCATCTCTTTCTCATTCTTTCCTGTCTCTCCCGCCATAGCCGAGTTTGTCTCTTGTTTTCTTCTTCTAATCTTTTGCATACTCGGCGGGTAGCTTTAGCCACTTGCAAATTCGCTACTTGGTCAAGCCCGGTTAAATTTTTAAGAGATCCCTCCTTTCTTTCCTGGATCTACGATTCAATATTCTTGGGCGGAGGCCTGGGTCCAAGCTTCTTCCTCCACTCTCGCTTCTTCCTCTACCTGCCTGTATATCAGACGGGGTCTTCTTCTTCCCAATGAGTGACTGAAGAGAGTGACCCGAGCGGATCACGGGTTGTCTCATCGCTGTCGCTTCTTCACATAATGTGAGACCCTTTTCCCAAAGATAAGTCCTAAGCTTGAGCCATGGACATATTTGCAAAATATCCTTGATTCGAGCGTTTTGAATTAAATCGATCGTGCTCTGTCCCGAATCCAAATGGCATACGTGTCTCCTCCTTCACCGGAATGCCTCCATGTTCTTTCAAGATGTTCATCACCCTGGCATCCATTCTTCCTTCCACTTCCTTCATCCCCGCTTCAATTGCTTTTCTCTTTCCATAGATACAGAGAGAGTGTTGTTGAGTGGCGAGTCACGGCGAGTTTTCGCTTATAATGTCACCGTGATGTGACCTTGTTGGGGAGTTTGTGCAATCATCAATGTCATATCTGTTGATCCTTCCCCCTCAACAAGCTTTCCTTTCTTCTCGTTTCAAGACTTCTCACCGATTTCCCTTCTCACCGCTTCCTTTCTTTTCAAATTGATTTTCTTTGCGGGTGTATTCCTCTTCCCCTTTTTGGCATCATCAAAGGATAGAGAACCCTGTGGAACATCTTGGCAAGCATGAAATCGAAGCTGCTATGGATAGTCGAGTTCGCTTCAAGTTTGTCGCTTAAGCAAAGACGAAATTGATCGAGTAAGGCGTTGGACTCAAATGAAATCGGCTTCATCTCTCGGCCGTGAGAAGCTGAATTTTCTCGGTCATGTGTTCTTCCAAACGCTGGATATCATTTGTATGTTGCTCACGCAGCGACCTTGATTTCTGCAGTGTGAGCTTCATGCATATGTTCAATGTGTTCTCTCGACCGTTTTTCGCCGATCGCATTTTCGACTCTCCACACCCCGCCTTGTTGAACAAAGTTCAAGTATCTTACCTCTCCACACGCATTGATTCTCAAGTGCCACCATTCCCTTATCCTCGATCGTGATGCCTCTCAAGTCACCAAAGGTTGGCATCTCATTGTCGATCGCATGTCCAAAGAGGCTGATGCCTCTCCATCCGTTCAACTCAAGAAAGAGTGCCTTGAACACTTCTCGAACTTCACCGATCCTTCATTTGCGGTGATGGCCATACAAAAAAAATCAAAATCGGAACAATGGTGCCTGAGTGAAAAACAGGAGCTGGTGCGTGATAGCGTGCTTGTTCGTTTTCGACTCTTCGTGGAGTTCTAGTATCTCCAGAGAAAGGGAAAGATTCCACAAAAGATTCATCACCGCCAACCGGGATGCATTCGATGATGAGTGGTGCGCGTGAAGTTCTTTTGGGAATCGATCCTGCTGCGCTTTGAGGAGCCTGAGCGGTGGTCTCTTTGTTCACCGGGTCTCATTGTGAAGTAGACCCGACTTCTTGCGAGCCTCCAATTTGTTTTAATGGCTTCGTTGGACTCACCGATTTTTCCATTTCAAGACCGATCCTCGGCCTTTATCGTTGCGTCATCGGACGATGATGAGATTTCCATTGGTGGCTCATCATCAAAGTTAAAGGTTTGACGAGTAGTCTTGGGATCGGGACTTACTCGTGCTTGGAACACCCGCAATGAGTCTTTTGGATTTGTCGGGGATGACTCGGCTTCTTCTTCGCCTTCGATCCCGAAAGGTGACATCGGGGTTGTCCTGGGAATCATGAAGTCGATCTCCTTCTCGATGAGTCGATGATAGCGGGAGGGATGTTCTCTACTACTCCTTTACCCCGGGAAGTCTCAACCTCCCGTGGGCCTTTATTACCTCCAGCGGTCTCTCTTCGCTGCGAGGCTTTGGTCCTCCCTTTCGACGTGTCACTGTCTTAGGGTCTTCTACATGGCATCCATTGAGTCTCAACCCCATGGATTGCACTTTCATCGCCTGTGTTAACTCCCAGTACATTCCTCTCAGTGCCTCGACCGCATCAAAGCAGATGTCATTAGCCTTCGAGCAGCGATTGGCACCTCACCGAGATCTCAATCGCCTGAGCTTGATGGCAACTTGTCGTTTCTTCTTCTTGTGATTGTACTTTCTCTTCTTCACCTCCTTGATTCTTTGTCGAAAGTCATCATCGCACATCCTCCGACCTTTTGCCGCAGTGGAGGGGAGTTTCTCCCTCACCGGCGCACCACCGAGTGACTTGAATGGGGTCACTCGTCTCCAAACTCCCGGCCGTTTCAATTGATGGTTCAGCCATTGTTAGGGCAGGTGGTAGCACACCTTCAATAGGGGTTGGCTCGACCGGGTCCCCATTATTCCGGTTCATCGCCATTGCCCTTATCGCTTTCTTCCGAGTGAGCTGGGAAGTGGTAGCAGAACATCACTATTTTTGTCAACCACTCCCATAGGGATCGATTTCCGTGTGTTGGAGGACTCTCCCGGTCCCTCCATTAGTCTTTGCTCGTGAAGGATTCTTGATTCGTGCAATGCTTGCCGTGCATTTGCAACTCTTCGTGGCGTAGCATTTTCCCGGATCCTCGCACTTTCGTGAGAAGATATCAAGGAGAGGATGTGTGTGTTCTGCGGGTGCCGAGATAGGGCGGATGCTTGCCTTCTCACGTGCTTGACTTCTTGAGCTTTCTTTTCTCTCCTCGTCTCTGTAGATCCGCAGGATGTCTAGCGATTGTCTTCACAAGCATCGAGCACATTAGTTAGTCGAGAAATTTAGCGATTCATCTTCTTCTATGAACTCGGGCCGTTGGAACCCTTCCTCGACTTGCTCAACTTCCATTTCCTCCACTCACGCAGCGATTTTGGATGTCCGGGTAAGGTGGAGATAGGATCATTACATCACTATTCTGCTTTGCAGGTTCTTCTTGTCTTCACCGTGTGAGCTACAAACAGTGTGTTTGGGTTGCTTCGTTGATCGCCTTCGGCGGACTTCATCAAGTTTCATCAACTACATCTCGAGACTCTACTTCTCCGATGATCTCCTGTATTTGTGCTAGTGAGTAATCGACTCATTGGTTCTCCTGTTCGCTTTGACGAGTCTTCTTCGTCTCTGGTTTGTACTGGGGAATTTTACAGTTCGGGCGGTGTCCTTCGAGTCTTGGGCGCGGGGGCCGTCTTTGGTGTTTGTTTAAAGAGGCTATGCCTGGCTTGTCGTTCTCTCCTTTGACGATCGGAGAAGGTATTTGTGAGTCCTTTCGGCCGACACGCCGCAGGGGCGGGTGACATTCTTTAGTGCGGTGTGACACTGGCCGGGCGGGTGACTGGATGCGGGGCGGGGAGCATGTTTGGTTTTCTTTGTGCGGGAGGGGTGTCTTTTAGCGTGCAGGGGCGCTTTTCTTCTTTGGCCGAGAGGAAAGATGTATCTTGGTCACCGATTCCCCTCACCGTGTCGCTCTCTTGGCGTAAGCTCGCTTCTCGAGCACCCGAGAGGTTAGCTTCAACATCCTCTTGTTAACATGGAAGGCCTTCCCATGTCTAAGAGGGACTCCTTTCACCTCCACACTTCGCCAATCACTGTGCCATATCCTGATCCTCCAAATGTGCCATCTTCTTTGAAGGACTTGTTCCACGCTCGCAGAGTCTGGGTCAGAGACAAACTCCCCAGTTTATCTTCTTTTTCTTCGATGATTGCAGCCATCACAATCGCTTTGCCTTTTGACATTGGTCAAAGCCGCCAAATTTGATGTCGATACATTTGGCAACTATGTCCAAAGAACTTGTGATAATCCTCCTTGGCAGATCTCTTGTTTGCTTTGTGTATATTATTTTATCAAAGCAAAGTCGGACTTGGCTATTTCTTTCCATCGCCTAAGTTTACATCGGCTTCTTTGATCTCGGATGCTCCTTCCAGTAGTGAGCAATATTCACCAAATCCTCGGCGATGATAGTCACCGCTTCCGTGAATGATGACTTGATTCTTCATCGTGAATCTCAAAGATTCACGTGGGAATCGCGCGACCTCCTCCACATAGGTCATCGGATATTCCAGCGTTAGAAACGGTTTTAGTCCTGGGCGTTTCCAACTTCTCGGCAATTTTCTTCACCAGGTGTCGTCGGACCGCTTCACCATTCCGTCGAAATCCACCGGCGAACCGTGGATTTGCTTTCCTAACTTAGTAAAGTCATAAGTTGGTGCCATTTCTCGGAATTATATCAAGGAAAACTCGAGAAATTGATTTGAAGGTTGATAGGGTTTGAGAGTATTTGCCTTTGCCTTTTGAGAGAAAGAGATGAACATTTTTTAGAAGTGTGAGAGAAAAGCGGATGAAAATGGTTTAAATATGGTTTATGAAAGGACGTGCAGGGCGGTTTTGAATTGTGATCGAAATCAACGGCTTGGATTTCGCACGCCTATTGAGCATTTCACGTCTCGTATTTAATGCGCAATTTATATCCAATCATAAGCTTAGTGTGCGGCTTTATGCTGCCTCGTACACATCATCATTATATCTTTGACGTGTTCCTTGAAACATTCCCTTAAGTCAAAATGATCACGTTTTTGTCACTTTGCTCATAAGTTATTCACTTATCTCTTAGCCGATTTAACTCTACTCCTCGCAGCTCTCTTAGTGACTCGGCTATCACCGACTTTGCAATTGTCTTTTCCGATACAATTCTTGGTGATTGATTTTGCTCTTTTTTCCCCTTTCGTTCCATTTCTTCTTTGATTTGTCGAAGTGTCGGCACCACTAAATTTAACTCATGCTTGAGTTCTTCAAATCTTGACTCACATAATGGTTTTGTGAAGATGTCACTAGTTGTTTATCGGTTGAGATATATTCCAAGATAATGTCCTTCTTTTCAACATGATCTCTTATAAGTGATATCTCGACATCAATATGTTTTGTTCTTGGAGTGCAACACAGATTTTTGAGTGATTGCAATAGCACTTGTGTTATCACACATGATTGGAATTTCTTTTCTTCAACATCATAATCTCTCACCTTTGTCTCATCCAAAGGACTTGGGCACAACAATTGCCATGCCTATGTATTCTCCAACCAGTAGAGGTGGCTATTGAGTTTTTCTTGCTAAACCAGAAATTAGTCTGTTTCCTAGCATTTGACATGTGCCTAAGTGCTCTTCCTATCCACTCTGCATCCAAAGAGTCGAATCAATAGCCAATTAGCTTGAATCCACTTTTTGGATACCATAGGCCTACTTCGCTTCCTTTCAAGTATCTCAATATTCTCTTAGTCATTCATATGGCTCTCTTTTGGAGCGATTGAAATCTTGCACATACACCTACAAAGAAAGGTGATGTCCGCTCAAGTAGCCGTGAGATAGAGCAATGATCCAATAAGTGCTCAGATCTTGTTTGATCTAGTGCTTGCCATCCGATCCATGTCCATTTTGATGATGTGTTCATTGGTATTTTCACAGAAGACTTCTCCTCCATACCAAACTTCTTCATTAAATCTCTGGTGTATTTTGTTTGACTTATGAAGGTCCCATCCTTCAGCTGTTTCACTTGGAGTCCAAGGAAGAATGTCAGCTCTCCCATCATGCTCATTTCAAATTTGCTTTGCATGAGGTTTGAAAATTTTTCACACAGCTCTTTGTTAGTGGATCCAAAAATGATGTCATCCACATATTTGAACAAGCAAAGATACTCTTCTTGTCTTGAATTCTGAAAAGTGTTCTATCTACTTTTCCTTTTGTGAATCCATTTTCAGTTAGAAATTGTGACAGGGTATCATACCATGCTCTGGGTGCCTGTTTCAATCCATACAGGGCTTTCTTGAGTTTGTATACCTTGTCTCCAAGAGTCTTCTGCTCAAATCCTGGAGGTTGTTCAACATACACTTCTTCTTCCAATAAACCATTTAGGAATGCACTTTTTACATCCATTTGATATACAATGAAATTCTTGTGAGCTGCATAGGCAAGAAACATCCTTATAGCTTCCAATCTTGCTACAGGGGCAAATGTTTCATCAAAATCTATCCCTTCTTCTTGGCAATATCCTTTGGCTACCAATCTTGCTTTGTTTCTTACCACAAATCCTTCCTCGTTCATTTTATTTCTGAATACCCATTTGGTTCCAATAACATTTTGATGTATGGGTCTTTGCACTAGTTCCCATACTTTATTTCTTTCAAACTGATTCAGCTCTTCTTGCATAGCTTGAATCCAATGTGTGTCATCCAATGCTTGTGACACATCTTTTGGCTCTATTTGCGAGATGAAGCATGTGAACATTGCTTCTGTTGAGTTCGGATCTTGTCTTGACACCTTCTCTTATATCTCCAATGACAAGTTACTCGTGGATGGTCTCTCGGCCATCTTACGCCAGGTTGGAGTAAGTTAGTGGATTCGATCGACTTGCATTTTGTGTTCTTTGGTCACTCTCTCCGTTATCACTTAAATGCAAATTTTCCATTCTTTTGAGATTCTCGCTTTCATCTTCTTTCCTCAATTGATAATTCCAGCGACTTTCCAAAGATAGGACTTTCTCGCATGATTGGATGATTCACTTATCAAATTGACTCTTCAATGTCTTCTCCATTTACATTTGGCTCATCGAATACTACATGAATGGATTCCTCCGTAACCATAGTTCTTTTGTTGAGTATCTCAGAAGCTTTGCTTTCAAAAGTATCCTAAGAAGATACCCTCATCGCCTTTAGCATCAAAAGCCTTTAGGTTGTCTTTGCCATTGTTGTGAATGAAGCATTTATATCCAAATATTCTAAATATGCAACACTTGGTTTTCTTCCAGATCCATATCTCATAGGAGTCTTTGTCACCGCTATTTATCATACATCCGTTTTGGGTGTAGCAGTGTCGTGTTGATTGCTTGACCAAAATCTTTTTGTAACCCCCGTCACTAACATGGTCCTTGCCTTTCTTTTGAGGGTTCTGTTCTTCTTTCTCGCAACTCCGTTCTCACAAGGAGTCCTTGCGGTGATAGTTCATGACGATACCATTCTCAATACAAGATCTTGAGTTATTATTCCATTGACAAACTCGTTCCTCCTCTATCCGATCTTATTTTGATAATGGTTTGACTCTTCTCATTTTGAATCCTCTTCATCACCGTGTGGTAGTTTTTGTAGTGGTTTCTTTCTTCTTGCACATGAATATTGTCCATGTATATCTTGAGTAGTCATCTATACCAAGAGGTGTATTTCTTTCCACTTATCTTTGTTTGGTTCCACCGGGCCAAATAGATCCATATGAAGTAGATGCAATATTCTTTGTCGAAGATGGGCATGTCTTTTCTTTGAATGACGAGCTTGATTTGTTTTCCTTCTCGACATGCATCACATATACTCTCCTTCAGATCTCAGTCTGAAGTCCTTCTACAAGATGACTTCTTGCCTAGCTTGTTAATTGTTTTGAAATTCGAGTGACTTCGGCTTTTTGTGCCACAGCCCAACTTGATTCACCGAGTCTTTTTTGCTAAATAGACAGTGTCTTGGTGTTGCGATTGACCAATTCACTACATACATGTTCTTCATGCCCCGCATCCTTGCAAAGACAACTTCATTTGATTCAATATCCTTGATTTGGCATATACCCATGTTGAATCCAACATTGTAGCCTTTGTCAGTAGGCCGATCGACATCGATGAGGTTGAAGTTGAGTCCTTCAACATATGCAACATCGTGATTTCTAATCCATTCCTCTTGATGGATCGATGCCTCTTATTTCACCAGAGCTTCATTTCCTCCAAATATGACTTTGGCTCCTTTGACTTCCTTGAATTTTGATGATTTCTCTTATTTCTGTCATATGTCCGGAAATGACCACTATCCATGTACCAGGTTCCTTGGCACTCACTGCTTCGCGAACTGCTAATCAAGGAAATTAAGTTTTGTACCCATACTTGTTCTGGGTCCTGAGGGGTTAGAATTGTAAGATGATCCAACCAACCTATAGCCAAATGATTTGACTCTAAGGGTTGCCATCTATCGCCGCCATAATCATAATTAATTCGCAAATTGCTTGGGGATTCTAGGTTCATACATCCGTCTCTTTTGTTCAGATGTATGCATGTGTGTTTTAGCAATTACTTCCTTGTAATCAGGTGCTTTTGAGTGTAGTGCCTAGGTGCATGTGTGTGTCTTTGATGAAAGTCTTATACTTTTGGAATGGCCTTTCTTGAGTTCTAGGCCTTTGCCATTTGGGCTTATATTCCATAAGTCTGTGGCTGATAGTTCACATTATTCCAATCAGCTTGGCTTGGATATTTTCTACCATTCCCATCATATGTATTTCTTTTATGGATTTTCTCCGGGATTTTTGGTAGCTCTGTTTCTTCTTTACAGTATTTTACTTTGGAGTTTCTTTGAGGACTTGGTGAATTTCTTCTCAGCTGTCCTCTTTTCAAAGACACTCAATCGGGCTGTTTTCTTTTCCTTTGTAACCAAGGCCGCTTTGCTTAGTATTGTGCTTTGGAGTGAAAGTGTGTGCAATATTTAGAGTTTGGATTTTTCGGACTCTTCATGACTTGAAGATCCTTTTTCCAAAATTACTCTTGAGGTTTGACATGGCATAAAGGATTAAATCCTAAGCCCTGTCTTGTCTCCACATTCTCTTTGACTCATAATAAGATCATCCAATGATTTAGATGCCTTAGTGAATGAGGCAATAACATTTTTGAGGTCATTCTCCTCCTTTCTATAGCAAACAATTTACTGCTACTAATTTAAGCATTTTCAAATTTTTAAACTTTCATTTTCAATGACTATTTGACTTAGAGTACTCGGCTCCCTTAGTCGGCTTTGAGTTTTTGACTTTTAAGTAGGCTGTTTTCCTCATTCAATAGTGTGTGTGAGGATTTAATGTGCTCAAAATCTTTCACCATTTTGCTAATGAATCATAAAGATCAGAGGTGATGAAGTGTGTGTCACACGCTATCACTAGTGTCTGAGCTTGTTGAATTAGATTGTACCTCATCTTCTTGATCTTGTTCTTTGGCCATTAAGATATCAAGGCTTCTTCTTCGTAGTCACTTGAGTAGTACCTTCATTGCTCAATCACTGCTCTCTGATTCTTTGTCTTTCTCTGCACCATCATTGCCTGTTTTTCTTTTTCTTGTTTTCTTTCCCCAAGACCTTTCTTTCTTTCTTCATTCCTGTCTTGTTGACCACAAGGATATGAGCAAATAATGGCATAGTGACCTGGTTGTCTGATTCCTGCAACATAGATATTCAACCTTTTGATCACTCTTTCCATTCTTGAGTTATCTCCCGCACTCTTTGATACTCAACTTTTTGATGATCTATTCTCTTGATTGGCCTCTGTCTTCCTTGATTTGGAGGGGAGTCGAGTGTCCTTCGGAAGATTCGCCCTTTCTTTCTTGTAGTTCTTGTTAAAGAACTTGTTAAATCTTTTAACCATCAGTATTATTTCTTCAGGTCAATTACTCTTTGACCTCGACTCTCTTCCTATCTTTGACAATTAGAGCAATTGTTTTGGACAAATCGTCTCTTCCTGCGTCTTTTCTTTTCACCAAACTCGTAGGCTTTGAGGTTTAAGAATAACTCATGATTGGATGTCTTTGATAGGTCCATGGAGTGTCTCGGTGCCATGACCTTCATTTCCCATTCACCGAAGACTTTTTAGATCTTCATACACATTTCCTTCTCGTGTATATTCCTTTCCAAGTGTAGACAACTCATTTGTGATTTCTCAGAACCGAGCGTCTAGTTGATCCGATTCTCTCCCGAGATCATTTTTGAAATTTTCAAACTTCTCGACATTACCCACTGATAATTTGTTTTCTTTGATTTGCTCTCCAGCCTTCACAAATCAATGTTAGCTTGTCCCCATTTTCTTTAGCCGCTTTTGCATGATTTGACTTTGTTGAACATGGCTTTGTCGAGTTTTGTAGAGGATGTCCTCGCTACATTATCCAGGTTGTATCTTTTTCACATCATTTGTCCACTCGATTCTTGGTTTTTCAACCATGATCGAGTCAGAGCAAAGATCTTCTTTCTCCTTCAACAGAATCCAAATGCAATTTTGTGTTCACCTTTTAATATTTGTAGAGGCCCATCTTCTATTACTATCCACATCTCATCATGTAATCTTGATAGATGAGCACGCATGCGAATTTTCCAATCATCAAATTCTTCAATGGTGAACATAGGGATGCGTGTTAAATTTG